>CAUEHS010000050.1:0-321714 GCA_958510865.1 Myrrha octodecimguttata | reverse complement strand
AAGGGTAAGGGTAAGGGTAAGGGTAAGGGTAAGGGTAAGGGTAAGGGTAAGGGTAAGGGTAAAGGTAAGGGTAAGCCTAAGGGTAAAAGCAAGGGTAAGGGTAAGGGTAAGGGTAAGGGTAAGAGTAAGGGTAAGGGTAAGGGTAAGGGTAAGCTTAAGGGTAAAAGCAAGGGTAAGGGTAAGGGTAAGGGTAAGGGTAAGCCTAAGGGTAAAAGCAAGGGTAAGGGTAAGGGTAAGGGTAAGGGTAAGGGTAAGCTTAAGGGTAAAAGCAAGGGTAAGGGTAAGGGTAAGGGTAAGGGTAAGGGTAGGGGTAAGCTTAAGGGTAAAAGCAAGGGTGAGGGTAAGGGTAAGGGTAAGGGTAAGGGTAAGGGTAAGGGTAAGGGTAAGGGTAAGGGTAAGGGTAAGGGTAAGCTTAAGGGTAAAAGCAAGGGTAAGGGTAAGCGTAAGGGTAAGGGTAAGGGTAAGGGTAAGGGTAAGGGTAAGCTTAAGGGTAAAAGCAAGGGTAAGGGTAAGGGTAAGGGTAAGGGTAAGGGTAAGGGTAAAGGTAAGGGTAAGCCTAAGGGTAAAAGCAAGGGTAAGGGTAAGGGTAAGGGTAAGGGTAAGGGTAAGGGTAAGGGTAAGGGTAAGGGTAAGGGTAAGGGTAAGGGTAAGGGTAAGGGTAAGGGTAAGGGTAAGGGTAAGGGTAAGGGTAAGGGTAAGGGTAAGGGTAAGGGTAAGGGTAAGGGTAAGGGTAAGGGTAAGGGTAAGGGTAAGGGTAAGGGTAAGGGTAAGCTTAAGGGTAAAAGCAAGGGTAAGGGTAAGGGTAAGGGTAAGGGTAAGCCTAAGGGTAAAAGCAAGGGTAAGGGTAAGGGTAAGGGTAAGGGTAAGGGTAAGCTTAAGGGTAAAAGCAAGGGTAAGGGTAAGGGTAAGGGTAAGGGTAAGGGTAAGCTTAAGGGTAAAAGCAAGGGTAAGGGTAAGGGTAAGGGTAAGGGTAAGGGTAAGGGTAAGGGTAAAGGTAAGGGTAAGCCTAAGGGTAAAAGCAAGGGTAAGGGTAAGGGTAAGGGTAAGGGTAAGGGTAAGGGTAAGGGTAAGGGTAAGCTTAAGGGTAAAAGCAAGGGTAAGGGTAAGGGTAAGGGTAAGGGTAAGGGTAAGGGTAAGGGTAAGGGTAAGGGTAAGGGTAAGCTTAAGGGTAAGGGTAAGGGTAAGGGTAATGGTAAGCTTAAGGGTAAAAGCAAGGGTAAGGGTAAGGGTAAGGGTAAGGGTAAGCTTAAGGGTTAAAGCAAGGGTAAGGGTAAGGGTAAGGGTAAGGGTAAGGGTAAGCTTAAGGGTAAGGGTAAGGGTAAGGGTAAGGGTAAGCTTAAGGGTAAAAGCAAGGGTAAGGGTAAGGGTAAGGGTAAGGGTAAGGGTAAGCTTAAGGGAAAGGGTAAAGGTAAGGGTAAGGGTAAGCTTAAGGGTAAAAGCAAGGGTAAGGTTAAGGGTAAGGGTAAGGGTAAGGGTAAGGGTAAGGGTAAGGGTAAGCTTAAGGGTAAGGGTAAGCGTAAGGGTAAGGGTAAGCTTAAGGGTAAAAGCAAGGGTAAGGGTAAGGGTAAGGGTAAGGGTAAGGGTAAGGGTAAGGGTAAGGGTAAGGGTAAGGGTAAGGGTAAGGGTAAGGGTAAGCTTAAGGGTAAGGGTAAGGGTAAGGGTAAGCTTAAGGGTAAAAGCAAGGGTAAGGGTAAGGGTAAGGGTAAGGGTAAGGGTAAGCTTAAGGGTAAAAGCAAGGGTAAGGGTAAGGGTAAGGGTAAGGGTAAGGGTAAGGGTAAGGGTAAGGGTAAGGGTAAGGGTAAGGGTAAGGGTAAGGGTAAGGGTAAGGGTAAGGGTAAGGGTAAGGGTAAGGGTAAGGGTAAGGGTAAGGGTAAGCTTAAGGGTAAGGGTAAGGGTAAGGGTAAGCTTAAGGGTAAAAGCAAGGGTAAGGGTAAGGGTAAGGGTAAGGGTGAGGGTAAAGGTAAGGGTAAGCCTAAGGGTAAAAGCAAGGGTAAGGGTAAGGGTAAGGGTAAGGGTAAGGGTAAGGGTAAGGGTAAGGGTAAGGGTAAGGGTAAGGGTAAGGGTAAGGGTAAGGGTAAGGGTAAGCTTAAGGGTAAAAGCAAGGGTAAGGGTAAGGGTAAGGGTAAGGGTAAGGGTAAGGGTAAGGGTAAGGGTAAGGGTAAGCTTAAGGGTAAAAGCAAGGGTAAGGGTAAGGGTAAGGGTAAGGGTAAGGGTAAGGGTAAGGGTAAGGGTAAGGGTAAGGGTAAGGGTAAGCTTGAGGGTAAAAGCAAGGGTAAGGGTAAGGGTAAGGGTTAGGGTAAGGGTAAAGGTAAGGGTAAGCCTAAGGGTAAAAGCAAGGGTAAGGGTAAGGGTAAGGGTAAGGGTAAGGGTAAGGGTAAGGGTAAGGGTAAGGGTAAGAGTAAGGGTAAGGGTAAGGGTAAGCTTAAGGGTAAAAGCAAGGGTAAGGGTAAGGGTAAGGGTAAGGGTAAGCCTAAGGGTAAAAGCAAGGGTAAGGGTAAGGTTAAGGGTAAGGGTAAGGGTAAGCTTAAGGGTAAAAGCAAGGGTAAGGGTAAGGGTGAGGGTAAGGGTAAGGGTAAGCTTAAGGGTAAAAGCAAGGGTAAGGGTAAGGGTGAGGGTGAGGGTAAGGGTAAGGGTAAGGGTAAAGGTAAGGGTAAGCCTAAGAGTAAAAGCAAGGGTAAGGGTAAGGGTAAGGGTAAGGGTAAGGGTAAGGGTAAGGGTAAGGGTAAGGGTAAGGGTAAGGGTAAGGGTAAGGGTAAGGGTAAGGGTAAGCTTAAGGGTAAAAGCAAGGGTAAGGATAAGGGTGAGGGTAAGGGTAAGGGTAAGGGTAAGGGTAAGGGTAAGGGTAAGGGTAAGGGTAAGCTTAAGGGTAAAAGCAAGGGTAAGGGTAAGGGTAAGGGTAAGGGTAAGGGTAAGGGTAAGGGTAAGGGTAAGGGTAAGGGTAAGCTTAAGGGCAAAAGCAAGGGTAAGGTTTAGGGTAAGGGTAAGGGTAAGGGTAAGGGTAAGGGTAAGCTTAAGGGTAAAAGCAAGGGTAAGGGTAAGGGTAAGGGTAAGGGTAAGGGTAAGGGTAAGGGTAAGGGTAAGGGTAAAGGTAAGGGTAAGCTTAAGGGTAAAAGCAAGGGTAAGGGTAAGGGTAAGGGTAAGGGTAAGGGTAAGGGTAAGGGTAAGGGTAAGGGTAAGGGTAAGGGTAAGGGTAAGGGTAAGGGTAAGGGTGAGCTTAAGGGTAAAAGCAAGGGTAAGGGTAAGGGTAAGGGTAAGGGTAAGGGTAAGGGTAAGGGTAAGGGTAAGGGTAAGGGTAAGGGTAAGGGTAAGGGTAAGGGTAAGGGTAAGGGTAAGCTTAAGGGTAAGGGTAAGGGTAAGGGTAAGCCTAAGGGTAAAAGCAAGGGTAAGGGTGAGGGTAAGGGTAAGGGTAAGCTTAAGGGTAAAAGTAAGGGTAAGGGTAAGGCTAAGGGTAAGGGTAAGGGTAAGGGTAAGGGTAAGCTTAAGGGTAAAAGCAAGGGTAAGGGTAAGGGTAAGGTTAAGGGTAAGGGTAAGGGTAAAGGTGAGGGTAAGCCTAAGGGTAAAAGCAAGGGTAAGGGTAAGGGTAAGGGTAGGGTAAGGGTAAGGGTAAGGGTAAGGGTAAGGGTAAGGGTAGGGGTAAGAGTAAGGGTAAGGGTAAGCTTAAGGGTAAAAGCAAGGGTAAGGGTAAGGGTAAGGGTAAGGGTAAGGGTAAGGGTAAGCTTAAGGGTAAAAGCAAGGGTAAGGGTAAGGGTAAGGGTAAAGGTAAGGGTAAGGGTAAGGGTAAGGGTAAGGGTAAGGGTAAGGGTAAGGGTAAGGGTAAGGGTAAGGGTAAGGGTAAGGGTAAGGGTAAGGGTAAGCTTAAGGGTAAAAGCAAGGGTAAGGGTAAGGGTAAGGGTAAGGGTAAGGGTAAGGGTAAGGGTAATGGTAAAGGTAAAGGTAAGGGTAAGCCTAAGGGTAAAAGCAAGGGTAAGGGTAAGGGTAAGGGTAAGGGTAAGGGTAAGGGTAAGGGTAAGGGTAAGGGTAAGGGTAAGGGTAAGGGTAAGCTTAAGGGTAAAAGAAAGGGTAAGGGTAAGGGTAAGGGTAAGGGTAAGGGTAAGGGTAAGGGTAAGGGTAAGGGTAAGGGTAAGGGTAAGGGTAAGGGTAAGGGTAAGCTTAAGGGTAAGGGTAAGGGTAAGGGTAAGGGTAAGCGTAAGGGTAAAAGCAAGGGTAAGGGTAAGGGTAAGGGTAAGCTTAAGGGTAAAAGCAAGGGTAAGGGTAAGGGTAAGGGTAAGGGTAAGCTTAAGGGTAAGGGTAAGGGTAAGGGTAAGGGTAAGCTTAAGGGTAAAAGCAAGGGTAAGGGTAAGAGTAAGGGTAAGGGTAAGGGTAAGGGTAAGGGTAAGGGTAAGGGTAAGGGTGAGCTTAAGGGTAAAAGCAAGGGTAAGGGTAAGGGTAAGGGTAAGGGTAAGGGTAAGGGTAAGGGTAAGGGTAAGGGTAAGGGTAAGGGTAAGGGTAAGCTTAAGGGTAAAAGCAAGGGAAAGGGTAAGGGTAAGGGTAAGGGTAAGGGTAAGGGTAAGGGTAAGGGTAAGGGTAAGGGTAAGGGTAAGGGTAAGGGTAAAGGTAAGGGTAAGCCTAAGGGTAAAAGTAAGGGTAAGGGTAAGGGTAAGGGTAAGAGTAAGGGTAAGGGTAAGGGTAAGGGTAAGCTTAAGGGTAAAAGCAAGGGTAAGGGTAAGGGTAAGGGTAAGGGTAAGCCTAAGGGTAAAAGCAAGGGTAAGGGTAAGGGTAAGGGTAAGGGTAAGGGTAAGCTTAAGGGTAAAAGCAAGGGTAAGGGTAAGGGTAAGGGTAAGGGTAAGGGTAAGGGTAAGGGTAAGCTTAAGGGTAAAAGCAAGGGTGAGGGTAAGGGTAAGGGTAAGGGTAAGGGTAAGGGTAAGGGTAAGGGTAAGGGTAAGGGTAAGGGTAAGGGTAAGGGTAAGGGTAAGGGTAAGGGTAAGCTTAAGGGTAAAAGCAAGGGTAAGGGTAAGGGTAAGGGTAAGGGTAAGGGTAAGGGTAAGGGTAAGGGTAAGGGTAAGGGTAAGGGTAAGGGTAAGGGTAAGGGTAAGGGTAAGCTTAAGGGTAAAAGCAAGGGTAAGGGTAAGGGTAAGGGTAAGGGTAAGGGTAAAGGTAAGGGTAAGCCTAAGGGTAAAAGCAAGGGTAAGGGTAAGGGTAAGGGTAAGGGTAAGGGTAAGGGTAAGGGTAAGGGTAAGGGTAAGGGTAAGGGTAAGGGTAAGGGTAAGGGTAAGGGTAAGGGTAAGGGTAAGGGTAAGGGTAAGGGTAAGGGTAAGGGTAAGGGTAAGGGTAAGGGTAAGGGTAAGGGTAAGGGTAAGGGTAACGGTAAGGGTAAGGGTAAGGGTAAAAGTAAGGGTAAGGGTAAGGGTAAGCTTAAGGGTAAAAGCAAGGGTAAGGGTAAGGGTAAGGGTAAGGGTAAGCTTAAGGGTAAAAGCAAGGGTAAGGGTAAGGGTAAGGGTAAGGGTAAGCTTAAGGGTAAAAGCAAGGGTAAGGGTAAGGGTAAGGGTAAGGGTAAGGGTAAGGGTAAGCTTAAGGGTAAAAGCAAGGGTAAGGGTAAGGGTAAGGGTAAGGGTAAGGGTAAGGGTAAGGGTAAGTGTAAGGGTAAGGGTAAAGGTAAGGGTAAGCCTAAGGGTAAAAGCAAGGGTAAGGGTGAGGGTAAGGGTAAGGGTAAGGGTAAGGGTAAGGGTAAGCTTAAGGGTAAAAGCAAGGGTAAGGTAAGGGTGAGGGTAAGGGTGAGGGTAAGGGTAAGGGTAAGGGTAAGGGTAAGGGTTAGCTTAAGGGTAAGGGTAAGGGTAAGGGTAAGGGTAAGCTTAAGGGTAAAAGCAAGGGTAAGGGTAAGGGTAAGGGTAAGGGTAAGCTTAAGGGTAAAAGCAAGGGTAAGGGTAAGGGTAAGGGTAAGGGTAAGGGTAAGCTTAAGGGTAAGGGTAAGGGTAAGGGTAAGGGTAACCTTAAGGGTAAAAGCAAGGGTAAGGGTAAGGGTAAGGGTAAGGGTAAGGGTAAGGGTAAGCTTAAGGGTAAGGGTAAGGGTAAGCCTAAGGGTAAAAGCAAGGGTAAGGGTAAGGGTAAGGGTAAGGGTAAGGGTAAGCTTAAGGGTAAAAGCAAGGGTAAGGGTAAGGGTAAGGGTAAAGGTAAGGGTAAGGGTAAGCTTAAGGGTAAAAGCAAGGGTGAGGGTAAGGGTAAGGGTAAGGGTAAGGGTAAGGGTAAGGGTAAGGGTAAGGGTAAGCTTAAGGGTAAAAGCAAGGGTAAGGGTAAGGGTAAGGGTAAGGGTAAGGGTAAGGGTAAGGGTAAGGGTAAGGGTAAGGGTAAGGGTAAGGGTAAGGGTAAGGGTAAGGGTAAGCTTAAGGGTAAAAGCAAGGGTAAGGGTAAGGGTAAGGGTAAGGGTAAGGGTAAAGGTAAGGGTAAGCCTAAGGGTAAAAGCAAGAGTAAGGGTAAGGGTAAGGGTAAGGGTAAGGGTAAGGGTAAGCTTAAGGGTAAAAGCAAGGGTAAGGGTAAGGGTAAGGGTAAAGGTAAGGGTAAGGGTAAGCTTAAGGGTAAAAGCAAGGGTGAGGGTAAGGGTAAGGGTAAGGGTAAGGGTAAGGGTAAGGGTAAGGGTAAGGGTAAGCTTAAGGGTAAAAGCAAGGGTAAGGGTAAGGGTAAGGGTAAGGGTAAGGGTAAGGGTAAGGGTAAGGGTAAGGGTAAGGGTAAGGGTAAGGGTAAGGGTAAGGGTAAGCTTAAGGGTAAAAGCAAGGGTAAGGGTAAGGGTAAGGGTAAGGGTAAGGGTAAAGGTAAGGGTAAGCCTAAGGGTAAAAGCAAGAGTAAGGGTAAGGGTAAGGGTAAGGGTAAGGGTAAGGGTAAGGGTAAGGGTAAGGGTAAGGGTAAGGGTAAGGGTAAGGGTAAGGGTAAGGGTAAGGGTAAGGGTAAGGGTAAGGGTAAGGGTAAGGGTAAGGGTAAGGGTAAGGGTAAGGGTAAGGGTAAGGGTAAGGGTAAGGGTAAGCTTAAGGGTAAAAGCAAGGGTAAGGGTAAGGGTAAGGGTAAGGGTAAGCTTAAGGGTAAAAGCAAGGGTAAGGGTAAGGGTAAGGGTAAGGGTAAGGGTAAGCTTAAGGGTAAAAGCAAGGGTAAGGGTAAGGGTAAGGGTAAGGGTAAGGGTAAGGGTAAGGGTAAGCTTAAGGGTAAAAGCAAGGGTAAGGGTAAGGGTAAGGGTAAGGGTAAGGGTAAGGGTAAGGGTAAGGGTAAGCTTAAGGGTAAAAGCAAGGGTAAGGGTAAGGGTGAGGGTAAGGGTGAGGGTAAGGGTAAGGGTAAGGGTAAGGGTAAGCTTAAGGGTAAGGGTAAGGGTAAGGGTAAGGGTAAGCTTAAGGGTAAAAGCAAGGGTAAGGGTAAGGGTAAGGGTAAGGGTAAGCTTAAGGGTAAAAGCAAGGGTAAGGGTAAGGGTAAGGGTAAGGGTAAGGGTAAGGGTAAGCTTAAGGGTAAGGGTAAGGGTAAGGGTAAGGGTAAGCTTAAGGGTAAAAGCAAGGGTAAGGGTAAGGGTAAGGGTAAGGGTAAGGGTAAGCTTAAGGGTAAGGGTAAGGGTAAGGGTAAGGGTAAGCTTAAGGGTAAAAGCAAGGGTAAGGTTAAGGGTAAGGGTAAGGGTAAGGGTAAGGGTAAGGGTAAGGGTAAGCTTAAGGGTAAGGGTAAGGGTAAGGGTAAGGGTAAGCTTAAGGGTAAAAGCAAGGGTAAGGGTAAGGGTAAGGGTAAGGGTAAGGGTAAGGGTAAGGGTAAGGGTAAGGGTAAGGGTAAGGGTAAGGGTAAGCTTAAGGGTAAGGGTAAGGGTAAGGGTAAGCTTAAGGGTAAAAGCAAGGGTAAGGGTAAGGGTAAGGGTAAGGGTAAGGGTAAGCTTAAGGGTAAAAGCAAGGGTAAGGGTAAGGGTAAGGGTAAGGGTAAGGGTAAAGGTAAGGGTAAGCCTAAGGGTAAAAGCAAGGGTAAGGGTAAGGGTAAGGGTAAGGGTAAGGGTAAGGGTAAGGGTAAGGGTAAGGGTAAGGGTAAGCTTAAGGGTAAAAGCAAGGGTAAGGGTAAGGGTAAGGGTAAGGGTAAGGGTAAGGGTAAGGGTAAGGGTAAGCTTAAGGGTAAAAGCAAGGGTAAGGGTAAGGGTAAGGGTAAGGGTAAGGGTAAGGGTAAGGGTAAGGGTAAGCTTAAGGGTAAAAGCAAGGGTAAGGGTAAGGGTAAGGGTAAGGGTAAGGGTTAGGGTAAGGGTAAAGGTAAGGGTAAGCCTAAGGGTAAAAGCAAGGGTAAGGGTAAGGGTAAGGGTAAGGGTAAGGGTAAGGGTAAGGGTAAGGGTAAGGGTAAGAGTAAGGGTAAGGGTAAGGGTAAGCTTAAGGGTAAAAGCAAGGGTAAGGGTAAGGGTAAGGGTAAGGGTAAGCCTAAGGGTAAAAGCAAGGGTAAGGGTAAGGTTAAGGGTAAGGGTAAGGGTAAGCTTAAGGGTAAAAGCAAGGGTAAGGGTAAGGGTAAGGGTAAGGGTAAGGGTGAGCTTAAGGGTAAAAGCAAGGGTTAGGGTAAGGGTGAGGATGAGGGTAAGGGTAAGGGTAAGGGTAAAGGTAAGGGTAAGCCTAAGAGTAAAAGCAAGGGTAAGGGTAAGGGTAAGGGTAAGGGTAAGGGTAAGGGTAAGGGTAAGGGTAAGGGTAAGGGTAAGGGTAAGCTTAAGGGTAAAAGCAAGGGTAAGGATACGGGTAAGGGTAAGGGTAAGGGTAAGGGTAAGGGTAAGCTTAAGGGTAAAAGCAAGGGTAAGGGTAAGGGTAAGGGTAAGGGTAAGGGTAAGGGTAAGGGTAAGGGTAAGCTTAAGGGTAAAAGCAAGGGTAAGGGTTAGGGTAAGGGTAAGGGTAAGGGTAAGGGTAAGGGTAAGGGTAAGCTTAAGGGTAAAAGCAAGGGTAAGGGTAAGGGTAAGGGTAAGGGTAAGGGTAAGGGTAAGGGTAAAGGTAAGGGTAAGCTTAAGGGTAAAAGCAAGGGTAAGGGTAAGGGTAAGGGTAAGGGTAAGGGTAAGGGTAAGGGTAAGGGTAAGGGTAAGGGTAAGGGTAAGGGTAAGGGTAAGGGTAAGGGTAAGGGTAAGGGTAAGGGTAAGGGTAAGGGTAAGGGTAAGGGTAAGCTTAAGGGTATAAGCAAGGGTAAGGGTAAGGGTAAGGGTGAGGGTAAGGGTAAGGGTAAGGGTAAGGGTAAGCTTAAGGGTAAAAGCAAGGGTAAGGGTAAGGGTAAGGGTAAGGGTAAGGGTAAGGGTAAGGGTAAGCTTAAGGGTAAAAGCAAGGGTAAGGGTAAGGGTAAGGGTAAGGGTAAGTGTAAGGGTAAGGGTAAGGGTAAGGGTAAGGGTAAGGGTAAGGGTAAGGGTAAAGGTAAGGTTAAGCCTAAGGGTAAAAGCAAGGGTAAGGGTAAGGGTAAGGGTAAGGGTAAGGGTAAGGGTAAGGGTAAGGGTAAGGGTAAGGGTCAGGGTAAGCTTAAGGGTAAAAGCAAGGGTAAGGGTAAGGGTAAGGGTAAGGGTAAGCCTAAGGGTAAAAGCAAGGGTAAGGGTAAGGGTAAGGGTAAGGGTAAGCTTAAGGGTAAAAGCAAGGGTAAGGGTAAGGGTAAGGCTAAGGGTAAGGGTAAGGGTAAGGGTAAGGGTAAGCTTAAGGGTAAAAGCAAGGGTAAGGGTAAGGGTAAGGGTAAGGGTAAGGGTAAGGGTAAGGGTAAGGGTAAAGGTAAGGGTAAGCCTAAGGGTCAAAGCAAGGGTAAGGGTAAGGGTAAGGGTAAGGGTAAGGGTAAGGGTAAGGGTAAGGGAAGGGTAAGCTTAAGGGTAAAAGCAAGGGTAAGGGTAAGGGTAAGGGTAAGGGTAAGGGTAAGGGTAAGGGTAAGGGTAAGGGTAAGGGTAAGGGTAAGGGTAAGGGTAAGGGTAAGGGTAAGGGTAAGGGTAAGGGTAAGGGTAAGGGTAAGGGTAAGGGTAAGGGTAAGGGTAAGGGTAAGGGTAAGGGTAAGGGTAAGGGTAAGGGTAAGCTTAAGGGTAAAAGCAAGGGTAAGGGTAAGGGTAAGGGTAGGGGTAAGGGTAAGGGTAAGGGTAAGGGTAAGGGTAAGCTTAAGGGTAAAAGCAAGGGTAAGGGTAAGGGTAAGGGTAAGGGTAAGGGTAAGGGTAAGGGTAAGCTTAAGGGTAAGGGTAAGGGTAAGGGTAAGGGTAAGCTTAAGGGTAAAAGCAAGGGTAAGGGTAAGAGTAAGGGTAAGGGTAAGGGTAAGGGTAAGGGTGAGCTTAAGGGTAAAAGCAAGGGTAAGGGTAAGGGTAAGGGTAAGGGTAAGGGTAAGGGTAAGGGTAAGGGTAAGCTTAAGGGTAAAAGCAAGGGTAAGGGTAAGGGTAAGGGTAAGGGTAAGGGTAAGGGTAAGGGTAAGGGTAAGGGTAAGGGTAAGGGTAAAGGTAAGGGTAAGCCTAAGGGTAAAAGTAAGGGTAAGGGTAAGGGTAAGGGTAAGAGTAAGGGTAAGGGTAAGGGTAAGGGTAAGCTTAAGGGTAAAAGCAAGGGTAAGGGTAAGGGTAAGGGTAAGGGTAAGCCTAAGGGTAAAAGCAAGGGTAAGGGTAAGGGTAAGGGTAAGGGTAAGCTTAAGGGTAAAAGCAAGGGTAAGGGTAAGGGTAAGGGTAAGGGTAAGGGTAAGGGTAAGCTTAAGGGTAAAAGCAAGGGTGAGGGTAAGGGTAAGGGTAAGGGTAAGGGTAAGGGTAAGGGTAAGGGTAAGGGTAAGGGTAAGGGTAAGGGTAAGGGTAAGCTTAAGGGTAAAAGCAAGGGTAAGGGTAAGGGTAAGGGTAAGGGTAAGGGTAAGGGTAAGGGTAAGGGTAAGGGTAAGGGTAAGGGTAAGGGTAAGGGTAAGGGTAAGGGTAAGCTTAAGGGTAAAAGCAAGGGTAAGGGTAAGGGTAAGGGTAAGGGTAAGGGTAAAGGTAAGGGTAAGCCTAAGGGTAAAAGCAAGGGTAAGGGTAAGGGTAAGGGTAAGGGTAAGGGTAAGGGTAAGGGTAAGGGTAAGGGTAAGGGTAAGGGTAAGGGTAAGGGTAAGGGTAAGGGTAAGGGTAAGGGTAAGGGTAAGGGTAAGGGTAAGGGTAAGGGTAAGGGTAAGGGTAAGGGTAAGGGTAAGGGTAAGGGTAAGGGTAAGGGTAAGGGTAAGCTTAAGGGTAAAAGCAAGGGTAAGGGTAAGGGTAAGGGTAAGGGTAAGCTTAAGGGTAAAAGCAAGGGTAAGGGTAAGGGTAAGGGTAAGGGTAAGGGTAAGCTTAAGGGTAAAAGCAAGGGTAAGGGTAAGGGTAAGGGTAAGGGTAAGGGTAAGGGTAAGCTTAAGGGTAAAAGCAAGGGTAAGGGTAAGGGTAAGGGTAAGGGTAAGGGTAAGGGTAAGGGTAAGGGTAAGGGTAAGGGTAAGGGTAAAGGTAAGGGTAAGCCTAAGGGTAAAAGCAAGGGTAAGGGTGAGGGTAAGGGTAAGGGTAAGGGTAAGGGTAAGGGTAAGGGTAAGCTTAAGGGTAAAAGCAAGGGTAAGGGTAAGGGTGAGGGTAAGGGTGAGGGTAAGGGTGAGGGTAAGGGTAAGGGTAAGGGTAAGGGTAAGGGTAAGCTTAAGGGTAAGGGTAAGGGTAAGGGTAAGGGTAAGCTTAAGGGTAAAAGCAAGGGTAAGGGTAAGGGTAAGGGTAAGGGTAAGCTTAAGGGTAAAAGCAAGGGTAAGGGTAAGGGTAAGGGTAAGGGTAAGGGTAAGGGTAAGCTTAAGGGTAAGGGTAAGGGTAAGGGTAAGCGTAAGCTTAAGGGTAAAAGCAAGGGTAAGGGTAAGGGTAAGGGTAAGGGTAAGGGTAAGCTTAAGGGTAAGGGTAAGGGTAAGCCTAAGGGTAAAAGCAAGGGTAAGGGTAAGGGTAAGGGTAAGGGTAAGGGTAAGCTTAAGGGTAAAAGCAAGGGTAAGGGTAAGGGTAAGGGTAAGTGTAAGGGTAAGGGTAAGCTTAAGGGTAAAAGCAAGGGTGAGGGTAAGGGTAAGGGTAAGGGTAAGGGTAAGGGTAAGGGTAGGGGTAAGGGTAAGGGTAAGGGTAAGGGTAAGCTTAAGGGTAAAAGCAAGGGTAAGGGTAAGGGTAAGGGTAAGGGTAAGGGTAAGGGTAAGGGTAAGGGTAAGGGTAAGGGTAAGGGTAAGGGTAAGGGTAAGGGTAAGGGTAAGGGTAAGGGTAAGGGTAAGGGTAAGGGTAAGCTTAAGGGTAAAAGCAAGGGTAAGGGTAAGGGTAAGGGTAAGGGTAAGGGTAAGGGTAAGGGTAAAGGTAAGGGTAAGCCTAAGGGTAAAAGCAAGGGTAAGGGTAAGGGTAAGGGTAAGGGTAAGGGTAAGGGTAAGGGTAAGGGTAAGGGTAAGGGTAAGGGTAAGGGTAAGGGTAAGGGTAAGGGTAAGGGTAAGGGTAAGGGTAAGGGTAAGGGTAAGGGTAAGGGTAAGGGTAAGGGTAAGGGTAAGGGTAAGGGTAAGGGTAAGCTTAAGGGTAAAAGCAAGGGTAAGGGTAAGGGTAAGGGTAAGGGTAAGCTTAAGGGTAAAAGCAAGGGTAAGGGTAAGGGTAAGGGTAAGGGTAAGGGTAAGCTTAAGGGTAAAAGCAAGGGTAAGGGTAAGGGTAAGGGTAAGGGTAAGGGTAAGGGTAAGGGTAAGGGTAAGGGTAAGCTTAAGGGTAAAAGCAAGGGTAAGGGTAAGGGTAAGGGTAAGGGTAAGGGTAAGGGTAAGGGTAAGGGTAAAGGTAAGGGTAAGCCTAAGGGTAAAAGCAAGGGTAAGGGTGAGGGTAAGGGTAAGGGTAAGGGTAAGGGTAAGGGTAAGGGTAAGCTTAAGGGTAAAAGCAAGGGTAAGGGTAAGGGTGAGGGTAAGGGTGAGGGTAAGGGTAAGGGTAAGGGTAAGGGTAAGGGTAAGCTTAAGGGTAAGGGTAAGGGTAAGGGTAAGGGTAAGCTTAAGGGTAAAAGCAAGGGTAAGGGTTAGGGTAAGGGTAAGGGTAAGCTTAAGGGTAAAAGCAAGGGTAAGGGTAAGGGTAAGGGTAAGGGTAAGGGTAAGGGTAAGGGTAAGCTTAAGGGTAAGGGTAAGGGTAAGGGTAAGGGTAAGCTTAAGGGTAAAAGCAAGGGTAAGGGTAAGGGTAAGGGTAAGGGTAAGGGTAAGCTTAAGGGTAAGGGTAAGGGTAAGGGTAAGGGTAAGCTTAAGGGTAAAAGCAAGGGTAAGGTTAAGGGTAAGGGTAAGGGTAAGGGTAAGGGTAAGGGTAAGGGTAAGGGTAAGGGTAAGCTTAAGGGTAAGGGTAAGGGTAAGGGTAAGGGTAAGCTTAAGGGTAAAAGCAAGGGTAAGGGTAAGAGTAAGGGTAAGGGTAAGGGTAAGGGTAAGGGTAAGGGTAAGGGTAAGGGTAAGGGTAAGGGTAAGGGTAAGGGTAAGGGTAAGCTTAAGGGTAAGGGTAAGGGTAAGGGTAAGCTTAAGGGTAAAAGCAAGGGTAAGGGTAAGGGTAAGGGTAAGGGTAAGGGTAAGGGTAAGCTTAAGGGTAAAAGCAAGGGTAAGGGTAAGGGTAAGGGTAAGGGTAAGGGTAAAGGTAAGGGTAAGCCTAAGGGTAAAAGCAAGGGTAAGGGTAAGGGTAAGGGTAAGGGTAAGGGTAAGGGTAAGGGTAAGGGTAAGGGTAAGGGTAAGCTTAAGGGTAAAAGCAAGGGTAAGGGTAAGGGTAAGGGTAAGGGTAAGGGTAAGGGTAAGGGTAAGCTTAAGGGTAAAAGCAAGGGTAAGGGTAAGGGTAAGGGTAAGGGTAAGGGTAAGGGTAAGGGTAAGGGTAAGCTTAAGGGTAAAAGCAAGGGAAAGGGTAAGGGTAAGGGTAAGGGTTAGGGTAAGGGTAAAGGTAAGGGTAAGCCTAATGGTAAAAGCAAGGGTAAGGGTGAGGGTGAGGGTAAGGGTAAGGGTAAGGGTAAAGGTAAGGGTAAGCCTAAGAGTAAAAGCAAGGGTAAGGGTAAGGGTAAGGGTAAGGGTAAGGGTAAGGGTAAGGGTAAGGGTAAGGGTAAGGGTAAGCTTAAGGGTAAAAGCAAGGGTAAGGGTGAGGGTGAGGGTAAGGGTAAGGGTAAGGGTAAAGGTAAGGGTAAGCCTAAGAGTAAAAGCAAGGGTAAGGGTAAGGGTAAGGGTAAGGGTAAGGGTAAGGGTAAGGGTAAGGGTAAGGGTAAGGGTAAGGGTAAGGGTAAGGGTAAGGGTAAGGGTAAGCTTAAGGGTAAAAGCAAGGGTAAGGATAAGGGTAAGGGTAAGGGTAAGGGTAAGGGTAAGGGTAAGGGTAAGGGTAAGGGTAAGGGTAAGGGTAAGCTTAAGGGTAAAAGCAAGGGTAAGGGTAAGGGTAAGGGTAAGGGTAAGGGTAAGGGTAAGGGTAAGGGTAAGCTTAAGGGTAAAAGCAAGGGTAAGGGTTAGGGTAAGGGTAAGGGTAAGGGTAAGGGTAAGGGTAAGGGTAAGCTTAAGGGTAAAAGCAAGGGTAAGGGTAAGGGTAAGGGTAAGGGTAAGGGTAAGGGTAAGGGTAAGGGTAAGGGTAAAGGTAAGGGTAAGCTTAAGGGTAAAAGCAAGGGTAAGGGTAAGGGTAAGGGTAAGGGTAAGGGTAAGGGTAAGGGTAAGGGTAAGGGTAAGGGTAAGGGTAAGGGTAAGGGTAAGGGTAAGGGTAAGGGTAAGCTTAAGGGTATAAGCAAGGGTAAGGGTAAGGGTAAGGGTGAGGGTAAGGGTAAGGGTAAGGGTAAGGGTAAGCTTAAGGGTAAAAGCAAGGGTAAGGGTAAGGGTAAGGGTAAGGGTAAGGGTAAGGGTAAGCTTAAGGGTAAAAGCAAGGGTAAGGGTAAGGGTAAGGGTAAGGGTAAGGGTAAGTGTAAGGGTAAGGGTAAGGGTAAGGGTAAGGGTAAGGGTAAGGGTAAGGGTAAGGGTAAAGGTAAGGTTAAGCCTAAGGGTAAAAGCAAGGGTAAGGGTAAGGGTAAGGGTAAGGGTAAGGGTAAGGGTAAGGGTAAGGGTAAGGGTAAGGGTAAGGGTAAGGGTAAGGGTAAGGGTAAGGGTCAGGGTAAGCTTAAGAGTAAAAGCAAGGGTAAGGGTAAGGGTAAGGGTAAGGGTAAGCCTAAGGGTAAAAGCAAGGGTAAGGGTAAGGGTAAGGGTAAGGGTAAGGGTAAGCTTAAGGGTAAAAGCAAGGGTAAGGGTAAGGGTAAGGGTAAGGGTAAGGGTAAGGGTAAGGGTAAGGGTAAGGGTAAGCTTAAGGGTAAAAGCAAGGGTAAGGGTAAGGGTAAGGGTAAGGGTAAGGGTAAGGGTAAGGGTAAGGGTAAGGGTAAGGGTAAAGGTAAGGGTAAGCCTAAGGGTCAAAGCAAGGGTAAGGGTAAGGGTAAGGGTAAGGGTAAGGGTAAGGGTAAGGGTAAGGGTAAGGGTAAGCTTAAGGGTAAAAGCAAGGGTAAGGGTAAGGGTAAGGGTAAGGGTAAGGGTAAGGGTAAGGGTAAGGGTAAGGGTAAGGGTAAGGGTAAGGGTAAGGGTAAGCTTAAGGGTAAGGGTAAGGGTAAGGGTAAGGGTAAGCCTAAGGGTAAAAGCAAGGGTAAGTGTAAGGGTAAGGGTAAGGGTAAGGGTAAGCTTAAGGGTAAAAGCAAGGGTAAGGGTAAGGGTAAGGGTAAGGGTAAGGGTAAGGGTAAGCTTAAGGGTAAAAGCAAGGGTAAGGGTAAGGGTAAGGGTAAGGGTAAGGGTAAGGGTTAGGCTAAAGGTAAGGGTAAGCCTAAGGGTAAAAGCAAGGGTAAGGGTAAGGGTAAGGGTAAGGGTAAGGGTAAGGGTAAGGGTAAGGGTAAGGGTAAGGGTAAGGGTAAGGGTAAGGGTAAGGGTAAGCTTAAGGGTAAAAGCAAGGGTAAGGGTAAGGGTAAGGGTAAGGGTAAGGGTAAGGGTAAGGGTAAGGGTAAGGGTAAGGGTAAGCTTAAGGGTAAAAGCAAGGGTAAGGGTAAGGGTAAGGGTAAGGGTAAGGGTAAGGGTAAGGGTAAGGGTAAGGGTAAGCTTAAGGGTAAGGGTAAGGGTAAGGGTAAGGGTAAGGGTAAGGGTAAGGGTAAGGGTAAGGGTAAGGGTAAGGGTAAGCTTAAGGGTAAGGGTAAGGGTAAGGGTAAGGGTAAGCCTAAGGGTAAAAGCAAGGGTAAGTGTAAGGGTAAGGGTAAGGGTAAGGGTAAGCTTAAGGGTAAAAGCAAGGGTAAGGGTAAGGGTAAGGGTAAGGGTAAGGGTAAGGGTAAGCTTAAGGGTAAAAGCAAGGGTAAGGGTAAGGGTAAGGGTAAGGGTAAGGGTAAGGGTTAGGCTAAAGGTAAGGGTAAGCCTAAGGGTAAAAGCAAGGGTAAGGGTAAGGGTAAGGGTAAGGGTAAGGGTAAGGGTAAGGGTAAGGCTAAGGGTAAGGGTAAGGGTAAGCTTAAGGGTAAAAGCAAGGGTAAGGGTAAGAGTAAGGGTAAGGGTAAGGGTAAGGGTAAGGGTAAGGGTGAGCTTAAGGGTAAAAGCAAGGGTAAGGGTAAGGGTAAGGGTAAGGGTAAGGGTAAGCTTAAGGGTAAGGGTAAGGGTAAGGGTAAGGGTAAGCTTAAGGGTAAAAGCAAGGGTAAGGGTAAGAGTAAGGGTAAGGGTAAGGGTAAGGGTAAGGGTAAGGGTGAGCTTAAGGGTAAAAGCAAGGGTAAGGGTAAGGGTAAGGGTAAGGGTAAGGGTAAGGGTATGGGTAAGGGTAAGGGTAAGGGTAAGCTTAAGGGTAAAAGCAAGGGTAAGGGTAAGGGTAAGGGTAAGGGTAAGGGTAAGGGTAAGGGTAAGGGTAAGGGTAAGGGTAAAGGTAAGGGTAAGCCTAAGGGTAAAAGTAAGGGTAAGGGTAAGGGTAAGGGTAAGAGTAAGGGTAAGGGTAAGGGTAAGGGTAAGCTTAAGGGTAAAAGCAAGGGTAAGGGTAAGGGTAAGGGTAAGGGTAAGCCTAAGGGTAAAAGCAAGGGTAAGGGTAAGGGTAAGGGTAAGGGTAAGGGTAAGCTTAAGGGTAAAAGCAAGGGTAAGGGTAAGGGTAAGGGTAAGGGTAAGGGTAAGGGTAAGCTTAAGGGTAAAAGCAAGGGTGAGGGTAAGGGTAAGGGTAAGGGTAAGGGTAAGGGTAAGGGTAAGGGTAAGGGTAAGGGTAAGGGTAAGGGTAAGGGTAAGGGTAAGCTTAAGGGTAAAAGCAAGGGTAAGGGTAAGGGTAAGGGTAAGGGTAAGGGTAAGGGTAAGGGTAAGGGTAAGGGTAAGGGTAAGGGTAAGGGTAAGGGTAAGGGTAAGGGTAAGCTTAAGGGTAAAAGCAAGGGTAAGGGTAAAGGTAAGGGTAAGGGTAAGGGTAAAGGTAAGGGTAAGCCTAAGGGTAAAAGCAAGGGTAAGGGTAAGGGTAAGGGTAAGGGTAAGGGTAAGGGTAAGGGTAAGGGTAAGGGTAAGGGTAAGGGTAAGGGTAAGGGTAAGGGTAAGGGTAAGGGTAAGGGTAAGGGTAAGGGTAAGGGTAAGGGTAAGGGTAAGGGTAAGGGTAAGGGTCAGGGTAAGGGTAAGGGTAAGGGTAAGGGTAAGGGTAAGGGTAAGCTTAAGGGTAAAAGCAAGGGTAAGGGTAAGGGTAAGGGTAAGGGTAAGCTTAAGGGTAAAAGCAAGGGTAAGGGTAAGGGTAAGGGTAAGGGTAAGGGTAAGCTTAAGGGTAAAGCAAGGGTAAGGGTAAGGGTAAGGGTAAGGGTAAGGGTAAGGGTAAGCTTAAGGGTAAAAGCAAGGGTAAGGGTAAGGGTAAGGGTAAGGGTAAGGGTAAGGGTAAGGGTAAGGTAAAGGTAAGGGTAAGCCTAAGGGTAAAAGCAAGGGTAAGGGTGAGGGTAAGGGTAAGGGTAAGGGTAAGGGTAAGGGTAAAGGGTAAGGGTAAGCTTAAGGGTAAAAGCAAGGGTAAGGGTAAGGGTGAGGGTAAGGGTGAGGGTAAGGGTAAGGGTAAGGGTAAGGGTAAGGGTAAGCTTAAGGGTAAGGGTAAGGGTAAGGGTAAGGGTAAGCTTAAGGGTAAAAGCAAGGGTAAGGGTAAGGGTAAGGGTATGGGTAAGCTTAAGGGTAAAAGCAAGGGTAAGGGTAAGGGTAAGGGTAAGGGTAAGGGTAAGGGTAAGGGTAAGCTTAAGGGTAAGGGTAAGGGTAAGGGTAAGCGTAAGCTTAAGGGTAAAAGCAAGGGTAAGGGTAAGGGTAAGGGTAAGGGTAAGGGTAAGCTTAAGGGTAAGGGTAAGGGTAAGCCTAAGGGTAAAAGCAAGGGTAAGGGTAAGGGTAAGGGTAAGGGTAAGGGTAAGCTTAAGGGTAAAAGCAAGGGTAAGGGTAAGGGTAAGGGTAAGGGTAAGGGTAAGGGTGAGGGTAAGCTTAAGGGTAAAAGCAAGGGTGAGGGTAAGGGTAAGGGTAAGGGTAAGGGTAAGGGTAAGGGTAAGGGTAAGGGTAAGGGTAAGGGTAAGGGTAAGGGTAAGGGTAAGGGTAAGGGTAAGGGTAAGGGTAAGCTTAAGGGTAAAAGCAAGGGTAAGGGTAAGGGTAAGGGTAAGGGTAAGGGTAAGGGTAAGGGTAAGGGTAAGGGTAAGGGTAAGGGTAAGGGTAAGGGTAAGGGTAAGGGTAAGCTTAAGGGTAAAAGCAAGGGTAAGGGTAAGGGTAAGGGTAAGGGTAAGGGTAAGGGTAAGGGTAAGGGTAAAGGTAAGGGTAAGCCTAAGGGTAAAAGCAAGGGTAAGGGTAAGGGTAAGGGTAAGGGTAAGGGTAAGGGTAAGGGTAAGGGTAAGGGTAAGGGTAAGGGTAAGGGTAAGGGTAAGGGTAAGGGTAAGGGTAAGGGTAAGGGTAAGGGTAAGGGTAAGGGTAAGGGTAAGGGTAAGGGTAAGGGTAAGGGTAAGGGTAAGGGTAAGGGTAAGGGTAAGCTTAAGGGTAAAAGCAAGGGTAAGGGTAAGGGTAAGGGTAAGGGTAAGCTTAAGGGTAAAAGCAAGGGTAAGGGTAAGGGTAAGGGTAAGGGTAAGCTTAAGGGTAAAAGCAAGGGTAAGGGTAAGGGTAAGGGTAAGGGTAAGGGTAAGGGTAAGGGTAAGGGTAAGGGTAAGGGTAAGGGTAAGCTTAAGGGTAAAAGCAAGGGTAAGGGTAAGGGTAAGGGTAAGGGTAAGGGTAAGGGTAAGGGTAAGGGTAAGGGTAAGGGTAAGGGTAAAGGTAAGGGTAAGCCTAAGGGTAAAAGCAAGGGTAAGGGTGAGGGTAAGGGTAAGGGTAAGGGTAAGGGTAAGGGTAAGGGTAAGCTTAAGGGTAAAAGCAAGGGTAAGGGTAAGGGTGAGGGTAAGGGTGAGGGTAAGGGTAAGGGTAAGGGTAAGGGTAAGGGTAAGCTTAAGGGTAAGGGTAAGGGTAAGGGTAAGGGTAAGCTTAAGGGTAAAAGCAAGGGTAAGGGTAAGGGTAAGGGTAAGGGTAAGCTTAAGGGTAAAAGCAAGGGTAAGGGTAAGGGTAAGGGTAAGGGTAAGGGTAAGGGTAAGGGTAAGCTTAAGGGTAAGGGTAAGGGTAAGGGTAAGGGTAAGCTTAAGGGTAAAAGCAAGGGTAAGGGTAAGGGTAAGGGTAAGGGTAAGGGTAAGCTTAAGGGTAAGGGTAAGGGTAAGGGTAAGGGTAAGCTTAAGGGTAAAAGCAAGGGTAAGGTTAAGGGTAAGGGTAAGGGTAAGGGTAAGGGTAAGGGTAAGGGTAAGGGTAAGCTTAAGGGTAAGGGTAAGGGTAAGGGTAAGGGTAAGCTTAAGGGTAAAAGCAAGGGTAAGGGTAAGGGTAAGGGTAAGGGTAAGGGTAAGGGTAAGGGTAAGGGTAAGGGTAAGGGTAAGGGTAAGGGTAAGGGTAAGGGTAAGGGTAAGCTTAAGGGTAAGGGTAAGGGTAAGGGTAAGCTTAAGGGTAAAAGCAAGGGTAAGGGTAAGGGTAAGGGTAAGGGTAAGGGTAAGCTTAAGGGTAAAAGCAAGGGTAAGGGTAAGGGTAAGGGTAAGGGTAAGGGTAAAGGTAAGGGTAAGCCAAAGTGTAAAAGCAAGGGTAAGGGTAAGGGTAAGGGTAAGGGTAAGGGTAAGGGTAAGGGTAAGGGTAAGGGTAAGCTTAAGGGTAAAAGCAAGGGTAAGGGTAAGGGTAAGGGTAAGGGTAAGGGTAAGGGTAAGGGTAAGCTTAAGGGTAAAAGCAAGGGTAAGGGTAAGGGTAAGGGTAAGGGTAAGGGTAAGGGTAAGGGTAAGGGTAAGGGTAAGGGTAAGCTTAAGGGTAAAAGCAAGGGTAAGGGTAAGGGTAAGGGTAAGGGTTAGGGTAAGGGTAAAGGTAAGGGTAAGCCTAAGGGTAAAAGCAAGGGTAAGGGTAAGGGTAAGGGTAAGGGTAAGGGTAAGGGTAAGGGTAAGGGTAAGGGTAAGAGTAAGGGTAAGGGTAAGGGTAAGCTTAAGGGTAAAAGCAAGGGTAAGGGTAAGGGTAAGGGTAAGGGTAAGCCTAAGGGTAAAAGCAAGGGTAAGGGTAAGGTTAAGGGTAAGGGTAAGGGTAAGCTTAAGGGTAAAAGCAAGGGTAAGGGTAAGGGTAAGGGTAAGGGTAAGGGTGAGCTTAAGGGTAAAAGCAAGGGTAAGGGTAAGGGTGAGGGTGAGGGTAAGGGTAAGGGTAAGGGTAAAGGTAAGGGTAAGCCTAAGAGTAAAAGCAAGGGTAAGGGTAAGGGTAAGGGTATGGGTAAGGGTAAGGGTAAGGGTAAGGGTAAGGGTAAGGGTAAGGGTAAGGGTAAGGGTAAGGGTAAGGGTAAGGGTAAGGGTAAGGGTAAGCTTAAGGGTAAAAGCAAGGGTAAGGATAAGGGTAAGGGTAAGGGTAAGGGTAAGGGTAAGGGTAAGGGTAAGGGTAAGGGTAAGGGTAAGGGTAAGGGTAAGCTTAAGGGTAAAAGCAAGGGTAAGGGTAAGGGTAAGGGTAAGGGTAAGGGTAAGGGTAAGGGTAAGGGTAAGGGTAAGGGTAAGGGTAAGGGTAAGGGTAAGGGTAAGGGTAAGGGTAAGGGTAAGCTTAAGGGTAAAAGCAAGGGTAAGGGTTAGGGTAAGGGTAAGGGTAAGGGTAAGGGTAAGGGTAAGGGTAAGCTTAAGGGTAAAAGCAAGGGTAAGGGTAAGGGTAAGGGTAAGGGTAAGGGTAAGGGTAAGGGTAAAGGTAAGGGTAAGCTTAAGGGTAAAAGCAAGGGTAAGGGTAAGGGTAAGGGTAAGGGTAAGGGTAAGGGTAAGGGTAAGGGTAAGGGTAAGGGTAAGGGTAAGGGTAAGGGTAAGGGTAAGGGTAAGGGTAAGGGTAAGCTTAAGGGTATAAGCAAGGGTAAGGGTAAGGGTAAGGGTGAGGGTAAGGGTAAGGGTAAGGGTAAGGGTAAGCTTAAGGGTTGAAGCAAGGGTAAGGGTAAGGGTAAGGGTAAGGGTAAGGGTAAGGGTAAGGGTAAGCTTAAGGGTAAAAGCAAGGGTAAGGGTAAGGGAAAGGGTAAGGGTAAGGGTAAGGGTAAGGGTAAGGGTAAGGGTAAGGGTAAGGGTAAGGGTAAGGGTAAGGGTAAAGGTAAGGTTAAGCCTAAGGGTAAAAGCAAGGGTAAGGGTAAGGGTAAGGGTAAGGGTAAGGGTAAGGGTAAGGGTAAGGGTAAGGGTAAGGGTCAGGGTAAGCTTAAGGGTAAAAGCAAGGGTAAGGGTAAGGGTAAGGGTAAGGGTAAGCTAAGGGTAAAAGCAAGGGTAAGGGTAAGGGTAAGGGTAAGGGTAAGGGTAAGCTTAAGGGTAAAAGCAAGGGTAAGGGTAAGGGTAAGGGTAAGGGTAAGGGTAAGCTTAAGGGTAAAAGCAAGGGAAAGGGTAAGGGTAAGGGTAAGGGTAAGGGTAAGGGTAAGGGTAAGGGTAAGGGTAAGGGTAAGGGTAAAGGTAAGGGTAAGCCTAAGGGTCAAAGCAAGGGTAAGGGTAAGGGTAAGGGTAAGGGTAAGGGTAAGGGTAAGGGTAAGGGTAAGGGTAAGGGTAAGGGTAAGGGTAAGCTTAAGGGTAAAAGCAAGGGTAAGGGTAAGGGTAAGGGTAAGGGTAAGGGTAAGGGTAAGGGTAAGGGTAAGGGTAAGGGTAAGGGTAAGGGTAAGGGTAAGCTTAAGGGTAAGGGTAAGGGTAAGGGTAAGGGTAAGCCTAAGGGTAAAAGCAAGGGTAAGTGTAAGGGTAAGGGTAAGGGTAAGGGTAAGCTTAAGGGTAAAAGCAAGGGTAAGGGTAAGGGTAAGGGTAAGCTTAAGGGTAAAAGCAAGGGTAAGGGTAAGGGTAAGGGTAAGGGTAAGGGTAAGCTTAAGGGTAAAAGCAAGGGTAAGGGTAAGGGTAAGGGTAAGGGTAAGGGTAAGGGTAAAGGTAAGGGTAAGCCTAAGGGTAAAAGCAAGGGTAAGGGTGAGGGTAAGGGTAAGGGTAAGGGTAAGGGTAAGGGTAAGGGTAAGCTTAAGGGTAAAAGCAAGGGTAAGGGTAAGGGTGAGGGTAAGGGTGAGGGTAAGGGTGAGGGTAAGGGTAAGGGTAAGGGTAAGGGTAAGGGTAAGCTTAAGGGTAAGGGTAAGGGTAAGGGTAAGGGTAAGCTTAAGGGTAAAAGCAAGGGTAAGGGTAAGGGTAAGGGTAAGGGTAAGCTTAAGGGTAAAAGCAAGGGTAAGGGTAAGGGTAAGGGTAAGGGTAAGGGTAAGGGTAAGGGTAAGCTTAAGGGTAAGGGTAAGGGTAAGGGTAAGCGTAAGCTTAAGGGTAAAAGCAAGGGTAAGGGTAAGGGTAAGGGTAAGGGTAAGGGTAAGCTTAAGGGTAAGGGTAAGGGTAAGCCTAAGGGTAAAAGCAAGGGTAAGGGTAAGGGTAAGGGTAAGGGTAAGGGTAAGGGTAAGGGTAAGCTTAAGGGTAAAAGCAAGGGTAAGGGTAAGGGTAAGGGTAAGGGTAAGGGTAAGCTTAAGGGTAAAAGCAAGGGTGAGGGTAAGGGTAAGGGTAAGGGTAAGGGTAAGGGTAAGGGTAAGGGTAAGGTTAAGGGTAAGGGTAAGGGTAAGGGTAAGCTTAAGGGTAAAAGCAAGGGTAAGGGTAAGGGTAAGGGTAAGGGTAAGGGTAAGGGTAAGGGTAAGGGTAAGGGTAAGGGTAAGGGTAAGGGTAAGGGTAAGGGTAAGCTTAAGGGTAAAAGCAAGGGTAAGGGTAAGGGTAAGCGTAAGGGTAAGGGTAAGGGTAAGGGTAAAGGTAAGGGTAAGCCTAAGGGTAAAAGCAAGGGTAAGGGTAAGGGTAAGGGTAAGGGTAAGGGTAAGGGTAAGGGTAAGGGTAAGGGTAAGCTTAAGGGTAAAAGCAAGGGTAAGGGTAAGGGTAAGGGTAAGTGTAAGGGTAAGGGTAAGGGTAAGGGTAAGGGTAAGGGTAAGGGTAAGGGTAAGCTTAAGGGTAAAAGCAAGGGTAAGGGTTAGGGTAAGGGTAAGGGTAAGGGTAAGGGTAAGGGTAAGGGTAAGCTTAAGGGTAAAAGCAAGGGTAAGGGTAAGGGTAAGGGTAAGGGTAAGGGTAAGGGTAAGGGTAAAGGTAAGGGTAAGCTTAAGGGTAAAAGCAAGGGTAAGGGTAAGGGTAAGGGTAAGGGTAAGGGTAAGGGTAAGGGTAAGGGTAAGGGTAAGGGTAAGGGTAAGGGTAAGGGTAAGGGTAAGGGTAAGGGTAAGGGTAAGGGTAAGGGTAAGGGTAAGCTTAAGGGTATAAGCAAGGGTAAGGGTAAGGGTAAGGGTGAGGGTAAGGGTAAGGGTAAGGGTAAGGGTAAGCTTAAGGGTAAAAGCAAGGGTAAGGGTAAGGGTAAGGGTAAGGGTAAGGGTAAGGGTAAGGGTAAGCTTAAGGGTAAAAGCAAGGGTAAGGGTAAGGGAAAGGGTAAGGGTAAGGGTAAGGGTAAGGGTAAGGGTAAGGGTAAGGGTAAGGGTAAGGGTAAGGGTAAGGGTAAGGGTAAAGGTAAGGTTAAGCCTAAGGGTAAAAGCAAGGGTAAGGGTAAGGGTAAGGGTAAGAGTAAGGGTAAGGGTAAGGGTAAGGGTAAGGGTAAGGGTCAGGGTAAGCTTAAGGGTAAAAGCAAGGGTAAGGGTAAGGGTAAGGGTAAGGGTAAGCCTAAGGGTAAAAGCAAGGGTAAGGGTAAGGGTAAGGGTAAGGGTAAGGGTAAGCTTAAGGGTAAAAGCAAGGGTAAGGGTAAGGGTAAGGGTAAGGGTAAGCTTAAGGGTAAAAGCAAGGGTAAGGGTAAGGGTAAGGGTAAGGGTAAGGGTAAGGGTAAGGGTAAGGGTAAGGGTAAAGGTAAGGGTAAGCCTAAGGGTCAAAGCAAGGGTAAGGGTAAGGGTAAGGGTAAGGGTAAGGGTAAGGGTAAGGGTAAGGGTAAGGGTAAGGGTAAGGGTAAGCTTAAGGGTAAAAGCAAGGGTAAGGGTAAGGGTAAGGGTAAGGGTAAGGGTAAGGGTAAGGGTAAGGGTAAGGGTAAGGGTAAGCTTAAGGGTAAGGGTAAGGGTAAGGGTAAGGGTAAGCCTAAGGGTAAAAGCAAGGGTAAGTGTAAGGGTAAGGGTAAGGGTAAGGGTAAGCTTAAGGGTAAAAGCAAGGGTAAGGGTAAGGGTAAGGGTAAGGGTAAGGGTAAGGGTAAGCTTAAGGGTAAAAGCAAGGGTAAGGGTAAGGGTAAGGGTAAGGGTAAGGGTAAGGGTAAGGGTAAGGCTAAAGGTAAGGGTAAGCCTAAGGGTAAAAGCAAGGGTAAGGGTAAGGGTAAGCGTAAGAGTAAGGGTAAGGGTAAGGGTAAGGGTAAGGGTAAGGGTAAAGGTAAGGGTAAGGGTAAGCTTAAGGGTAAAAGCAAGGGTAAGGGTAAGGGTAAGGGTAAGGGTAAGAGTAAGGGTAAGGGTAAGGTTAAGCTTAAGGGTAAAAGCAAGGGTAAGGGTAAGGGTAAGGGTAAGGGTAAGGATAAGGGTAAGGGTAAGGGTAAGCTTAAGGGTAAAAGCAAGGGTAAGGGTAAGGGTAAGGGTAAGGGTAAGGGTAAGGGTAAGGGTAAGGGTAAGAGTAAGGGTAAGGGTAAGGGTAAGCTTAAGGGTAAAAGCAAGGGTAAGGGTAAGGGTAAGGGTAAGGGTAAGGGTAAGGGTAAGGGTAAGGGTAATGGTAAGGGTAAAGGTAAGGGTAAGCCTAAGGGTAAAAGCAAGGGTAAGGGTAAGGGTAAGGGTAAGGGTAAGGGTAAGGTTAAGGGTAAGGGTTAGGGTAAGGGTAAGGGTAAGGGTAAGGGTAAGCTTAAGGGTAAAAGCAAGGGTAAGGGTAAGGGTAAGGGTAAGGGTAAGGGTAAGGGTAAGGGTAAGGGTAAGGGTAAGCTTAAGGGTAAGGGTAAGGGTAAGGGTAAGCTTAAGGGTAAAAGCAAGGGTAAGGGTAAGGGTAAGGGTAAGGGTAAGCTTAAGGGTAAAAGCAAGGGTAAGGGTAAGGGTAAGGGTAAGGGTAAGGGTAAGGGTAAGGGTAAGCTTAAGGGTAAGGGTAAGGGTAAGAGTAAGGGTAAGCTTAAGGGTAAAAGCAAGGGTAAGGGTCAGGGTAAGGGTAAGTGTAAGGGTAAGGGTAAGGGTAAGGGTAAGGGTGAGCTTAAGGGTAAAAGCAAGGGTAAGGGTAAGGTTAAGGGTAAGGGTAAGGGTAAGGGTAAGGGTAAGGGTAAGGGTAAGGGTTAGCTTAAGGGTAAAAGCAAGGGTAAGGGTAAGGGTAAGGGTAAGGGTAAGGGTAAGGGTAAGGGTAAGGGTAAGGGTAAGGGTAAAGGTAAGGGTAAGCCTAAGGGTAAAAGCAAGGGTAAGGGTAAGGGTAAGGGTAAGGGTAAGAGTAAGGGTAAGGGTAAGGGTAAGCTTAAGGGTAAAAGCAGGGGTAAGGGTAAGGGTAAGGGTAAGGGTAAGCCTAAGGGTAAAAGCAAGGGTAAGGGTAAGGGTAAGGGTAAGGGTAAGGGTAAGCTTAAGGGTAAAAGCAAGGGTAAGGGTAAGGGTAAGGGTAAGGGTAAGGGTAAGGGTAAGCTTAAGGGTAAAAGCAAGGGTTAGGGTAAGGGTAAGGGTAAGGGTAAGGGTAAGGGTAAGGGTAAGGGTAAGGGTAAGGGTAAGTTTAAGGGTAAAAGCAAGGGTAAGGGTAAGGGTAAGGGTAAGGGTAAGGGTAAGGGTAAGGGTAAGGGTAAGGGTAAGGGTAAGGGTAAGGGTAAGCTTAAGGGTAAAAGCAAGGGTAAGGGTAAGGGTAAGGGTAAGGGTAAGGGTAAAGGTAAGGGTAAGCCTAAGGGTAAAAGCAAGGGTAAGGGTAAGGGTAAGGGTAAGGGTAAGGGTAAGGGTTAGGGTAAGGGTAAGGGTAAGGGTAAGGGTAAGGGTAAGGGTAAGGGTAAGGGTAAGGGGAAGGGGAAGGGTAAGGGTAAGGGTAAGGGTAAGCTTAAGGGTAAAAGCAAGGGTAAGGGTAAGGGAAAGGGTAAGGGTAAGCCTAAGGGTAAAAGCAAGGGTAAGGGTAAGGGTAAGGGTAAGGGTAAGGGTAAGCTTAAGGGTAAAAGCAAGAGTAAGGGTAAGGGTAAGGGTAAGGGTAAGGGTAAGCTTAAGGGTAAAAGCAAGGGTAAGGGTAAAGATAAGGGTAAGGGTAAGGGTAAGGGTAAGGGTAAGGGTAAGGGTAAGGGTAAGGGTAAAGGTAAGGGTAAGCCTAAGGGTAAAAGCAAGGGTTAGGGTAAGGGTAAGGGTAAGGGTAAGGGTAAGGTTAAGGGTAAGGGTAAGGGTAAGCTTAAGGGTAAAAGCAAGGGAAAGGGTAAGGGTAAGGGTAAGGGTAAGGGTAAGGGTAAGGGTAAGGGTAAGGGTAAGGGTAAGGGTAAGGGTAAGCTTAAGGGTAAGGGTAAGGGTAAGGGTAAGGGTAAGCTTAAGGGTAAAAGCAAGGGTAAGGGTAAGGGTAAGGGTAAGGGTAAGCTTAAGGGTAAAAGCAAGGGTAAGGGTAAGGGTAAGGGTAAGGGTAAGGGTAAGGGTAAGGGTAAGGGTAAGGGTAAGGGTAAGCTTAAGGGTAAGGGTAAGGGTAAGGGTAAGGGTAAGCTTAAGGGTAAAAGCAAGGGTAAGGGTAAGGGTAAGGGTAAGGGTAAGGGTAAGGGTAAGGGTAAGCTTAAGGGTAAGGGTAATGGTGAGGGTAAGGGTAAGCTTAAGGGTAAAAGCAAGGGTAAGGGTAAGGGTGAGGGTAAGGGTAAGGGTAAGGGTAAGGGTAAGCTTAAGGGTAAGGGTAAGGGTAAGGGTAAGGGTAAGCTTAAGGGTAAAAGCAAGGGTAAGGGTAAGGGTAAGGGTAAGGGTAAGGGTAAGGGTAAGGGTAAGGGTAAGGGTAAGGGTAAGGGTAAGGGTAAGGGAAAGCTTAAGGGTAAGGGTAAGGGTAAGGGTAAGGGTAAGCTTAAGGGTAAAAGCAAGGGTAAGGGTAAAGGTAAGGGTAAGGGTAAGCTTAAGGGTAAAAGCAAGGGTAAGGTTAAGGGTAAGAGTAAGGGTAAGGGTAAGGGTAAGGGTAAGGGTAAGCTTAAGGGTAAGGGTAAGGTTAAGGGTAAGGGTAAGCTTAAGGGTAAAAGCAAGGGTAAGGGTAAGGGTAAGGGTAAAGGTAAGGGTAAGCCTAAGGGTAAAAGCAAGGATAAGGGTAAGGGTAAGGGTAAGGGTAAGGGTAAGGGTAAGGGTAAGCTTAAGGGTAAAAGCAAGGGTAAGGGTAAGGGTAAGGGTAAGGGTAAGGGTAAGGGTAAGGGTAAGGGTAAGGGTAAGGGTAAGGGTAAGGGTAAGGGTAAGGGTAAGGGTAAGGGTAAGCTTAAGGGTAAAAGCAAGGGTAAGGGTAAGGGTAAGGGTAAGGGTAAGGGTAAGGGTAAGGGTAAGGGTAAGGGTAAGCTTAAGGGTAAAAGCAAGGGTAAGGGTAAGGGTAAGGGTAAGGGTAAGGGTTAGGGTAAGGGTAAAGGTAAGGGTAAGCCTAAGGGTAAAAGCAAGGGTAAGGGTAAGGGTAAGGGTAAGGGTAAGGGTAAGGGTAAGGGTAAGGGTAAGGGTAAGGGTAAGGGTAAGAGTAAGGGTAAGGGTAAGGGTAAGCTTAAGGGTAAAAGCAAGGGTAAGGGTAAGGGTAAGGGTAAGCCTAAGGGTAAAAGCAAGGGTAAGGGTAAGGGTAAGGGTAAGGGTAAGGGTAAGCTTAAGGGTAAAAGCAAGGGTAAGGGTAAGGGTAAGGGTAAGGGTAAGGGTAAGGGTAAGCTTAAGGGTAAAAGCAAGGGTAAGGGTAAGGGTAAGGGTAAGGGTAAGGGTAAGGGTAAGGGTAAAGGTAAGGGTAAGCCTAAGGGTAAAAGCAAGGGTAAGGGTAAGGGTAAGGGTAAGGGTAAGGGTAAGGGTAAGGGTAAGCTTAAGGGTAAAAGCAAGGGTAAGGGTAAGGGTAAGGGTAAGGGTAAGGGTAAGGGTAAGGGTAAGGGTAAGGGTAAGCTTAAGGGTAAAAGCAAGGGTAAGGGTAAGGGTAAGGGTAAGGGTAAGGGTAAGGGTAAGGGTAAGAGTAAGGGTAAGGGTAAAGGTAAGGGTAAGGGTAAGGATAAGGGTAAGGGTAAGGGTAAGGGTAAGGGTAAGGGTAAGCTTAAGGGTAAAAGCAAGGGTAAGGGTTAGGGTAAGGGTAAGGGTAAGGGTAAGGGTAAGGGTAAGCTTAAGGGTAAAAGCAAGGGTAAGGGTAAGGGTAAGGGTAAGGGTAAGGGTAAGGGTAAGGGTAAGGGTAAGGGTAAGGGTAAGGGTAAGGGTAAGGGTAAGCTTAAGGGTAAAAGCAAGGGTAAGGGTAAGGGTAAGGGTAAGGGTAAGGGTAAGGGTAAGGGTAAGGGTAAGGGTAAGCTTAAGGGTAAAAGCAAGGGTAAGGGTAAGGGTAAGGGTAAGGGTAAGGGTTAGGGTGAGGGTAAAGGTAAGGGTAAGCCTAAGGGTAAAAGCAAGGGTAAGGGTAAGGGTAAGGGTAAGGGTAAGGGTAAGGGTAAGGGTAAGGGTAAGGGTAAGGGTAAGGGTAAGAGTAAGGGTAAGGGTAAGGGTAAGCTTAAGGGTAAAAGCAAGGGTAAGGGTAAGGGTAAGGGTGAGGGTAAGCCTAAGGGTAAAAGCAAGGGTAAGGGTAAGGGTAAGGGTAAGGGTAAGGGTAAGCTTAAGGGTAAAAGCAAGGGTAAGGGTAAGGGTAAGGGTAAGGGTAAGGGTAAGCTTAAGGGTAAAAGCAAGGGTAAGGGTAAGGGTAAGGGTAAGGGTAAGGGTAAGGGTAAGGGTAAGGGTAAGGGTAAGGGTAAGGGTAAAGGTAAGGGTAAGCCTAAGGGTAAAAGCAAGGGTAAGGGTAAGGGTAAGGGTAAGGGTAAGGGTAAGCTTAAGGGTAAAAGCAAGGGTAAGGGTAAGGGTAAGGGTAAGGGTAAGGGTAAGGGTAAGGGTAAGGGTAAGGGTAAGGGTAAGGGTAAGGGTAAGGGTAAGGGTAAGGGTAAGGGTAAGGGTAAGGGTAAGGGTAAGGGTAAGGGTAAGGGTAAGGGTAAGCTTAAGGGTAAAAGCAAGGGTAAGGGTAAGGGTAAGGGTAAGGGTAAGGGTAAGGGTAAGGGTAATGGTAAGGGTAAGGGTAAGGGTAAGGGTAAGGGTAAGGGTAAGCTAAAGGGTAAAAGCAAGGGTAAGGGTTAGGGTAAGGGTAAGGGTAAGGGTAAGGGTAAGGGTAAGCTTAAGGGTAAAAGCAAGGGTAAGGGTAAGGGTAAGGGTAAGGGTAAGGGTAAGGGTAAGGGTAAGGGTAAGGGTAAGTGTAAGGGTAAGGGTAAAGGTAAGGGTAAGCCTAAGGGTAAAAGCAAGGGTAAGGGTAAGGGTGAGGGTAAGGGTAAGGGTAAGGGTAAGGGTAAGGGTAAGGGTAAGGGTAAGGGTAAGCTTAAGGGTATAAGCAAGGGTAAGGGTAAGGGTAAGGGTGAGGGTAAGGGTAAGGGTAAGGGTAAGGGTAAGGGTAAGCTTAAGGGTAAAAGCAAGGGTAAGGGTAAGGGTAAGGGTAAGGGTAAGGGTAAGGGTAAGCTTAAGGGTAAAAGCAAGGGTAAGGGTAAGGGTAAGGGTAAGGGTAAGGGTAAGGGTAAGGGTAAGGGTAAGGGTAAGGGTAAGGGTAAAGGTAAGGGTAAGCCTAAGGGTAAAAGCAAGGGTAAGGGTAAGGGTAAGGGTAAGGGTAAGGGTAAGGGTAAGGGTAAGGGTAAGGGTAAGGGTAAGGGTAAGTGTAAGGGTAAGCTTAAGGGTAAAAGCAAGGGTAAGGGTAAGGGTAAGGGTAAGGGTAAGCCTAAGGGTGAAAGCAAGGGTAAGGGTAAGGGTAAGGGTAAGGGTAAGGGTAAGCTTAAGGGTAAAAGCAAGGGTAAGGGTACGGGTAAGGGTAAGGGTAAGGGTAAGCTTAAGGGTAAAAGCAAGGGTAAGGGTAAGGGTAAGGGTAAGGGTAAGGGTAAGGGTAAAGGTAAGGGTAAGCCTAAGGGTAAAAGCAAGGGTAAGGGTAAGGGTGAGGGTAAGGGTAAGGGTAAGGGTAAGGGTAAGGGTAAGGGTAAGGGTAAGGGTAAGGTTAAGGGAAAGGGTAAGGGTAAGGGTAAGGGTAAGCTTAAGGGTAAAAGCAAGGGTAAGGGTAAGGGTAAGGGTAAGGGTAAGGGTAAGGGTAAGGGTAAGGGTAAGGGTAAGCTTAAGGGTAAAAGCAAGGGTAAGGGTAAGGGTAAGGGTAAGGGTAAGGGTAAGGGTAAGGGTAAGGGTAAGGGTAAGGGTAAGGGTAAGGGTAAGGGTAAGGGTAAGGGTAAGGGTAAGGGTAAAGGTAAGGGTAAGCCTAAGGGTAAAAGCAAGGGTAAGGGTAAGGGTAAGGGTAAGGGTAAGGGTAAGGGTAAGGGTAAGGGTAAGGGTAAGGGTAAGGGTAAGCTTAAGGGTAAAAGCAAGGGTGAGGGTAAGGGTAAGGGTAAGGGTAAGGGTAAGGGTAAAGGTAAGGGTAAGGGTAAGGGTAAGGGTAAGGGTAAGGGTAAGGGTAAGGGTAAGCCTAAGGGTAAAAGCAAGGGTAAGGGTAAGGGTAAGGGTAAGGGTAAGGGTAAGCTTAAGGGTAAAAGCAAGGGTAAGGGTAAGGGTAAGGGTAAGGGTAAGGGTAAGGGTAAGGGTAAGGGTAAGCTTAAGGGTAAAAGCAAGGGTAAGGGTAAGGGTAAGGGTAAGGGTAAGGGTAAGGGTAAGGGTAAAGGTAAGGGTAAGCCTAAGGGTAAAAGCAAGGGTATGGGTAAGGGTAAGGGTAAGGGTAAGGGTAAGGGTAAGGGTAAGGGTAAGGGTAAGGGTAAGGGTAAGGGTAAGGGTAAGGGTAAGGGTGAGGGTAAGGGTAAGGGTAAGGGTAAGGGTAAGGGTAAGGGTAAGCTTAAGGGTAAAAGCAAGGGTAAGGGTAAGGGTAAGGGTAAGGGTAAGGGTAAGGGTAAGGGTAAGGGTAAGGGTAAGGGTAAGGGTAAGGGTAAGGGTAAGCTTAAGGGTAAAAGCAAGGGTAAGGGTAAGGGTAAGGGTAAGGGTAAGGGTAAGGGTAAGGGTAAGGGTAAGGGTAAGGGTAAGGGTAAGGGTAAGCTTAAGGGTAAAAGCAAGGGTAAGGGTAAGGGTAAGGGTAAGGGTAAGGGTAAGGGTAAGGGTAAGGGTAAGGGTAAGGGTAAGGGTAAGGGTAAGGGTAAGGGTAAGCTTAAGGGTAAAAGCAAGGGTAAGGGTAAGGGTAAGGGTAAGGGTAAGGGTAAGGGTAAGGGTAAGCCTAAGGGTAAAAGCAAGGGTAAGGGTAAGGGTAAAAGCAAGGGTAAGGGTAAGGGTAAGGGTAAGGGTAAGGGTAAGGGTAAGGGTAAGGGTAAGGGTAAGGGTAAGGGTAAGGGTAAGGGTAAGGGTAAGCTTAAGGGTAAAAGCAAGGGTAAGGGTAAGGGTAAGGGTAAGGGTAAGGGTAAGTGTAAGTTTAAGGGTAAAATCAAGGGTAAGGGTAAGGGTAAGGGTAAAGGTAAGGGTAAGCCTTAGGGTAAAAGCAAGGGTAAGGGTAAGGGTAAGGGTAAGGGTAAGGGTAAGGGTAAGGGTAAGGGTAAGGGTAAGGGTAAGGGTAAGCTTAAGGGTAAAAGCAAGGGTAAGGGTAAGGGTAAGGGTAAGGGTAAGGGTAAGGGTAAGGGTAAGGGTAAGCTTAAGGGTAAAAGCAAGGGTAAGGGTAAGGGTAAGGTTAAGGGTAAGGGTAAGGGTAAGGGTAAGGGTAAGGGTAAGGGTAAGGGTAAGCTTAAGGGTAAAAGCAAGGGTAAGGGTTAGGGTAAGGGTAAGGGTAAGGGTAAGGGTAAGCTTGAGGGTAAAAGCAAGGGTAAGGGTAAGGGTAAGGGTAAGGGTAAAGGTAAGGGTAAGCCTAAGGGTAAAAGCAAGTGTAAGGGTAAGGGTAAGGGTAAGGGTAAGGGTAAGGGTAAGGGTAAGGGTAAGGGTAAGGGTAAGGGTAAGGGTAAGGGTAAGGGTAAGGGTAAGGGTAAGGGTAAGGGTAAGGGTAAGCTTAAGGGTATAAGCAAGGGTAAGGGTAAGGGTAAGGGTGAGGGTAAGGGTAAGGGTAAGGGTAAGCTTAAGGGTAAAAGCAAGGGTAAGGGTAAGGGTAAGGGTAAGGGTAAGGGTAAGGGTAAGCTTAAGGGTAAAAGCAAGGGTAAGGGTAAGGGTAAGGGTAAGGGTAAGGGTAAGGGTAAGGGTAAGGGTAAGGGTAAGGGTAAAGGTTAGGGTAAGCCTAAGGGTAAAAGCAAGGGTAAGGGTAAAGGTAAGGGTAAGGGTAAGGGTAAGGGTAAGGGTAAGGGTAAGGGTAAGGGTAAGGGTAAGGGTAAGGGTAAGCTTAAGGGTAAAAGCAAGGGTAAGTGTAAGGGTAAGGGTAAGGGTAAGCCTAAGGGTAAAACAAGGGTAAGGGTAAGGGTAAGGGTAAGGGTAAGCTTAAGGGTAAAAGCAAGGGTAAGGGTAAGGGTAAGGGTGAGGGTAAGGGTAAGCTTAAGGGTTAAAGCAAGGGTAAGGGTAAGGGTAAGGGTAAGGGTAAGGGTAAAGGTAAGGGTAAGCCTAAGGGTAAAAGCAAGGGTAAGGGTGAGGGTAAGGGTAAGGGTAAGGGTAAGGGTAAGGGTAAGGGTAAGGGTAAGGGTAAGGGTAAGGGTAAGGTTAAGGGTAAGGGTAAGGGTAAGGGTAAGGGTAAGCTTAAGGGTAAAAGCAAGGGTAAGGGTAAGGGTAAGGGTAAGGGTAAGGGTAAGGGTAAGGGTAAGGGTAAGGGTAAGGGTAAGGGTAAGCTTAAGGGTAAAAGCAAAGGTAAGGGTAAGGGTAAGGGTGAGGGTAAGGGTAGGGGTAAGGGTAAGGGTAAAAGCAAGGGTAAGGGTAAGGGTAAGGGTAAGGGTAAGGGTAAGCTTAAGGGTAAAAGCAAGGGTAAGGGTAAGGGTAAGGGTAAGGGTAAGGGTAAGGGTAAGGGTAAGGGTAAGGTTAAAGGTAAGGGTAAGCCTAAGGGTAAAAGCAAGGGTAAGGGTAAGGGTTAGGGTAAGGGTAAGGGTAAGGGTAAGGGTAAGGGTAAGGGTAAGGGTAAGGGTAAGGGTAAGGGTAAGGGTAAGTGTAAGGGTAAGGGTAAGGGTAAGCTTAAGGGTAAAAGCAAGGGTAAGGGTAAGGGTAAGGGTAAGGGTAAGGGTAAGGGTAAGGGTAAGGGTAAGGGTAAGGGTAAGGGTAAGGGTAAGGGTAAGGGTAAGGGTAAGCTTAAGGGTAAGGGTAAGGGTAAGGGTAAAGGTAAGGGTAAGCCTAAGGTTAAAAGCAAGGGTAAGGGTAAGGGTTAGGGTAAGGGTAAGGGTAAGGGTAAGGGTAAGGGTAAGGGTAAGGGTAAGTGTAAGGGTAAGTGTAAGGGTAAGTGTAAGGGTAAGGGTAAGGGTAAGCTTAAGGGTAAATGCAAGGGTAAGGGTAAGGGTAAGGGTAAGGGTAAGGGTAAGGGTAAGGGTAAGGGTAAGGTAAAGCTTAAGGGTAAGGGTAAGGGTAAGGGTAAGGGTAAGCCCAAGGGTAAAAGCAAGGGTAAGGGTAAGGGTAAGGGTAAGGGTAAGGGTAAGGGTAAAGGTAAGGGTAAGCCTAAGGGTAAAAGCAAGGGTAAGGGTAAGGGTAAGGGTAAGGGTAAGCTTAAGGGTAAAAGCAAGGGTAAGGGTAAGGGTAAGGGTATGGGTAAGGGTAAGGGTAAGGGTAAGGGTAAGGGTAAGCTTAAGGGTAAGGATAAGGGTAAGGGTAAAAGCAAGGGTAAGGGTAAGGGTAAGGGTAAGGGTAAGGGTAAGGGTAAGCTTAAGGGTAAAAGCAAGGGTAAGGGTAAGGGTAAGGGTAAGGGTAAGGGTAAGGGTAAGGGTAAGGGTAAGGGTAAGCTTAAGGGTAAGGGTAAGGGTAAGGGTAAGGGTAAGCTTAAGGGTAAAAGCAAGGGTAAGGGTAAGGGTAAGGGTGAGGGTAAGGGTAAGGGTAAGGGTAAGGGTAAGGGTAAGGGTAAGCTTAAGGGTAAAAGCAAGGGTAAGGGTAAGGGTAAGGGTAAGGGTAAGGGTAAGGGTAAGGGTAAGGGTAAGGGTAAGGGTAAGGGTAAGGGTAAGGGTAAGCTTAAGGGTAAAAGCGAGGGTAAGGGTAAGGGTAAGGGTAAGGGTAAGGGTAAGGGTAAGGGTAAGGGTAAGGGTAAGGGTAAAGGTAAGGGTAAGCCTAAGGGTAAAAGCAAGGGTAAGGGTAAGGGTAAGGGTAAGGGTAAGGGTAAGAGTAAGGGTAAGGGTAAGGGTAAGGGTAAGCTTAAGGGTAAAAGCAAGGGTAAGGGTAAGGGTAAGGGTAAGGGTAAGGGTAAGCCTAAGGGTAAAAGCAAGGGTAAGGGTAAGGGTAAGGGTAAGGGTAAGCTTAAGGGTAAAAGCAAGGGTAAGGGTAAGGGTAAGGGTAAGGGTAAGAGTAAGGGTAAGGGTAAGGGTAAGCTTAAGGGTAAAAGCAAGGGTGAGGGTAAGAGTAAGGGTAAGGGTAAGGGTAAGGGTAAGGGTAAGGGTAAGGGTGAGCTTAAGGGTAAAAGCAAGGGTAAGGGTAAGGGTAAGGGTAAGGGTAAGGGTAAGGGTAAGGGTAAGGGTAAGGGTAAGGGTAAGGGTAAGCTTAAGGGTAAAAGCAAGGGTAAGGGTAAGGGTCAGGGTAAGGGTAAGGGTAAGGGTAAGGGTAAGGGTAAGGGTAAGGGTAAAGGTAAGGGTAAGCCTATGGGTAAAAGCAAGGGTAAGGGTAAGGGTAAGGGTAAGGGTAAGGGTAAGAGTAAGGGTAAGGGTAAGGGTAAGCTTAAGGGTAAAAGCAAGGGTAAGGGTAAGGGTAAGGGTAAGGGTAAGCCTAAGGGTAAAAGCAAGGGTAAGGGTAAGGGTAAGGGTAAGGGTAAGCTTAAGGGTAAAAGCAAGGGTAAGGGTAAGGGTAAGGGTAAGGGTAAGGGTAAGGGTAAGGGTAAGCTTAAGGGTAAAAGCAAGGGTGAGGGTAAGGGTAAGGGTAAGGGTAAGGGTAAGGGTAAGGGTAAGGGTAAGGGTAAGGGTAAGCTTAAGGGTAAAAGCAAGGGTAAGGGTAAGGGTAAGGGTAAGGGTAAGGGTAAGGGTAAGCTTAAGGGTAAAAGCAAGGGTAAGGTTAAGGGTAAGGGTAAGGGTAAGGGTAAAGGTAAGGGTAAGCCTAAGGGTAAAAGCAAGGGTAAGGGTAAAGGTAAGGGTAAGGGTAAGGGTAAGGGTAAGGGTAAGGGTAAGGGTAAGGGTAAGGGTAAGGGTAAGGGTAAGGGTAAGGGTAAGGGTAAGGGTAAGGGTAAGGGTAAGGGTAAGGGTAAAAGTAAGGGTAAGGGTAAGGGTAAGGGTAAGGGTAAGGGTAAGCTTAAGGGTAAAAGCAAGGGTAAGGGTAAGGGTAAGGGTAAGGGTAAGCCTAAGGGTAAAAGCAAGGGTAAGGGTGAGGGTAAGGGTAAGGGTAAGGGTAAGCTTAAGGGTAAAAGCAAGGGTAAGGGTAAGGGTAAGGGTAAGGGTAAGGGTAAGGGTAAGGGTAAGGGTAAGGGTAAGCTTAAGGGTAAAAGCAAGGATAAGGGTAAGGGTAAGGGTAAGGGTAAGGGTAAGGGTAAAGGTAAGGGTAAGCTTAAGGGTAAAAGCAAGGGTAAGGGTAAGGGTAAGGGTAAGGGTAAGGGTAAGGGTAAGGGTAAGGGTAAGGGTAAGCTTAAGGGTAAGGGTAAGGGTAAGGGTAAGGGTAAGCTTAAGGGTAAAAGCAAGGGTAAGGGTAAGGGTAAGGGTAAGGGTAAGGGTAAGCTTAAGTGTAAAAGCAAGGGTGAGGGTAAGGGTAAGGGTAAGGGAAAGGGTAAGGGTAAGGGTAAGGGTAAGGGTAAGGGTAAGCTTAAGGGTAAAAGCAAGGGTAAGGGTAAGGGTAAGGGTAAGGGTAAGGGTAAGGGTAAGGGTAAGGGTAAGCTTAAGGGTAAAAGCAAGGGTAAGGGTAAGGGTAAGGGTAAGGGTAAGGGTAAGGGTAAGGGTAAGGGTAAGCTTAAGGGTAAGGGTAAGGGTAAGGGTAAGCTTAAGGGTAAAAGCAAGGGTAAGGGTAAGAGTAAGGGTAAGGGTAAGGGTAAGGGTAAGGGTAAGGGTAAGGGTAAGGGTAAGGGTGAGCTTAAGGGTAAAAGCAAGGGTAAGGGTAAGGGTTAGGGTAAGGGTAAGGGTAAGGGTAGGGGTAAGAGTAAGGGTAAGGGTATGCTTAAGGGTAAAAGCAAGGGTAAGGGTAAGGGTAAGGGTAAGGGTAAGGGTAAGCTTAAGGGTAAAAGCAAGGGTAAGGGTAAGGGTAAGGGTAAGGGTAAGGGTAAGGGTAATGGTAAGGGTAAAGGTAAGGGTAAGCCTAAGGGTAAAAGCAAGGGTAAGGGTAAGGGTAAGGGTAAGGGTAAGGGTAAGGGTAAGGGTAAGGGTAAGGGTTAGGGTAAGGGTAAGGGTAAGCTTAAGGGTAAAAGCAAGGGTAAGGGTAAGGGTAAGGGTAAGGGTAAGGGTAAGGGTAAGGGTAAGCGTAAGCTTAAGGGTAAGGGTAAGGGTAAGGGTAAGGGTAAGGGTAAGCTTAAGGGTAAAAGCAAGGGTAAGGGTGAGGGTAAGGGTAAGCTTAAGGGTAAAAGCAAGGGTAAGGGTAAGGGTAAGGGTAAGGGTAAGGGTAAGTGTAAGGGTAAGCTTAAGGGTAAGGGTAAGGGTAAGGGTAAGCTTAAGGGTAAAAGCAAGGGTAAGGGTAAGAGTAAGGGTAAGGGTAAGGGTAAGGGTAAGGGTAAGGGTAAGGGTGAGCTTAAGGGTAAAAGCAAGGGTAAGGGTAAGGGTAAGGGTAAGGGTAAGGGTAAGGGTAAGGGTAAGGTTAAGGGTAAGGGTAAGCTTAAGGGTAAAAGCAAGGGTGAGGGTAAGGGTAAGGGTAAGGGTAAGGGTAAGGGTAAGGGTAAGGGTAAGGGTAAGGGTAAGGGTAAGCTAAAGGGTAAAAGCAAGGGTAAGGGTAAGGGTAAGGGTAAGGGTAAGGGTAAGGGTAAGGGTAAGGGTAAGGGTAAGCCTAAGGGTAAAAGCAAGGGTAAGGGTAAGGGTAAGGGTAAGGGTAAGGGTAAGCTTAAGGGTAAAAGCAAGGGTAAGGGTAAGGGTAAGGGTAAGGGTAAGGGTAAGGGTAAGCTTAAGGGTAAAAGCAAGGGTGAGGGTAAGGGTAAGGGTAAGGGTAAGGGTAAGGGTAAGGGTAAGGGTAAGGGTAAGCTTAAGGGTAAAAGCAAGGGTAAGGGTAAGGGTAAGGGTAAGGGTAAGGGTAAGGGTAAGGGTAAGGGTAAGGGTAAGGGTAAGCTTAAGGGTAAAAGCAAGGGTAAGGGTAAGGGTAAGGGTAAGGGTAAGCCTAAGGGTAAAAGCAAGGGTAAGGGTAAGGGTAAGGGTAAGGGTAAGGGTAAGCTTAAGGGTAAAAGCAAGGGTAAGGGTAAGGGTAAGGGTAAGAGTAAGGGTAAGGGTAAGGGTAAGCTTAAGGGTAAAAGCAAGGGTAAGGGTAAGGGTAAGGGTAAGCTTAAGGGTAAGGGTAAGGGTAAGGTTAAGGGTAAGCTTAAGGGTAAAAGCAAGGGTAAGGGTAAGGGTAAGGGTAAGGGTAAGCTTAAGGGTAAAAGCAAGGGTAAGGGTAAGGGTAAGGGTAAGGGTAAGGGTAAGGGTAAGGGTAAGGGTAAGGGTAAGCTTAAGGGTAAGGGTAAGGGTAAGGGTAAGGGTAAGCTTAAGGGTAAAAGCAAGGGTAAGGGTAAGGGTAAGGGTAAGGGTAAGGGTAAGGGTAAGCTTAAGGGTAAGGGTAAGGGTAAGGGTAAGGGTAAGCTTAAGGGTAAAAGCAAGGGTAAGAGTAAGGGTAAGGGTAAGGGTAAGGGTAAGGGTAAGGGTAAGCTTAAGGGTAAGGGTAAGGGTAAGGGTAAGGGTAAGCTTAAGGGTAAAAGCAAGGGTAAGGTTAAGGGTAAGGGTAAGGGTAAGGGTAAGGGTAAGCTTAAGGGTAAGAGTAAGGGTAAGGGTAAGGGTAAGGGTAAGGGTAAGGGTAAGCTTAAGGGTAAGGGTAAGGGTAAGGTTAAGGGTAAGCTTAAGGGTAAAAGCAAGGGTAAGGGTAAGGGTAAGGGTAAGGGTAAGGGTAAGGGTAAGGGTAAGGGTAAGGGTAAGGGTAAGGGTAAGGGTAAGGGTAAGGGTAAGGGTAAGGGTAAGGGTAAGGGTAAGGGTAAGGGTAAGCTTAAGGGTAAGGGTAAGGGTAAGGGTAAGGGTAAGCTTAAGGGTAAGGGTAAGGGTAAGGGTAAGGGTAAGCTTAAGGGTAAAAGCAAGGGTAAGGGTAAGGGTAAGGGTAAGGGTAAGGGTAAGCTTAAGGGTAAGGGTAAGGGTAAGGGTAAGGGTAAGGGTAAGGGTAAGGGTAAGGGTAAGCTTAAGGGTAAGGGTAAGGGTAAGGGTAAGGGTAAGCTTAAGGGTAAAAGCAAGGGTAAGGGTAAGGGTAAGGGTAAGGGTAAGGGTAAGGGTAAGGGTAAGGGTAAGGGTAAGGGTAAGGGTAAGGGTAAGGGTAAGGGTAAGGGTAAGGGTAAGGGTAAGGGTAAGGGTAAGGGTTAGCTTAAGGGTAAGGGTAAGGGTAAGGGTAAGCTTAAGGGTAAAAGCAAGGGTAAGGGTAAGGGTAAGGGTAAGGGTAAGGGTAAGCTTAAGGGTAAAAGCAAGGGTAAGTGTAAGGGTAAGGGTAAGGGTAAGGGTAAGGGTAAGGGTAAGGGTAAGGGTAAGGGTAAGGGTAAGGGTAAGGGTAAGGGTAAGGGTAAGCTTAAGTGTAAGGGTAAGGGTAAGGGTAAGCTTAAGGGTAAAAGCAAGGGTAAGGGTAAGGGTAAGGGTAAGGGTAAGGGTAAAGGTAAGGGTAAAGGTAAGGGTAAGCCTAAGGGTAAAAGCAAGGGTAAGTGTAAGGGTAAGGGTAAGGGTAAGGGTAAGGGTAAGGGTAAGGGTAAGCTTAAGGGTAAAAGCAAGGGTAAGGGTAAGGGTAAGGGTAAGGGTAAGGGTAAGGGTAAGGGTAAGGGTAAGGGTAAGGGTAAGGGTGAGCTTAAGGGTAAAAGCAAGGGTAAGGGTAAGGGTAAGGGTAAGGGTAAGGGTAAGGGTAAGGGTAAGGGTAAGGGTAAGGGTAAGGGTAAGGGTAAGGGTAAGGGTAAGCTTAAGGGTAAAAGCAAGGGTAAGTGTAAGGGTAAGGGTAAGGGTAAGGGTTAGGGTGAGGGTAAAGGTAAGGGTAAGCCTAAGGGTAAAAGCAAGGGTAAGGGTAAGGGTAAGGGTAAGGGTAAGGGTAAGGGTAAGGGTAAGGGTAAGGGTAAGAGTTAGGGTAAGGGTAAGGGTAAGCTTAAGGGTAATAGCAAGGGTAAGGGTAAGGGTAAGGGTAAGGGTAAGCCTAAGGGTAAAAGCAAGGGTAAGGGTAAGGTTAAGGGTAAGGGTAAGGGTAAGCTTAAGGGTAAAAGCAAGGGTAAGGGTGAGGGTAAGGGTAAGGGTAAGGGTAAGCTTAAGGGTAAAAGCAAGGGTAAGGGTAAGGGTGAGGGTAAGGGTAAGGGTAAGGGTAAGGGTAAAGGTAAGGGTAAGCCTAAGAGTAAAAGCAAGGGTAAGGGTAAGGGTAAGGGTAAGGGTAAGGGTAAGGGTAAGGGTAAGGGTAAGGGTAAGGGTAAGGGTAAGCTTAAGGGTAAAAGCAAGGGTAAGGATAAGGGCAAGGGTAAGGGTAAGGGTAAGGGTAAGGGTAAGGGTAAGGGTAAGCTTAAGGGTAAAAGCAAGGGTAAGGGTAAGGGTAAGGGTAAGGGAAAGGGTAAGGGTAAGGGTAAGGGTAAGGGTAAGGGTAAGGGTAAGGGTAAGGGTAAGGGTAAGGGTAAGCTTAAGGGTAAAAGCAAGGGTAAGGGTTAGGGTAAGGGTAAGAGTAAGGGTAAGGGTAAGGGTAAGCTTAAGGGTAAAAGCAAGGGTAAGGGTAAGGGTAAGGGTAAGGGTAAGGGTAAGGGTAAGGGTAAGGGTAAAGGTAAGGGTAAGCCTAAGGGTAAAAGCAAGGGTAAGGGTAAGGGTAAGGGTAAGGGTAAGGGTAAGGGTAAGGGTAAGGGTAAGGGTAAGGGTAAGGGTAAGGGTAAGGGTAAGGGTAAGGGTAAGCTTAAGGGTATAAGCAAGTGTAAGGGTAAGGGTAAGGGTGAGGGTAAGGGTAAGGGTAAGGGTAAGGGTAAGCTTAAGGGTAAAAGCAAGGGTAAGGGTAAGGGTAAGGGTAAGGGTAAGGGTAAGGGTAAGGGTAAGGGTAAGCTTAAGGGTAAAAGCAAGGGTAAGGGTAAGGGTAAGGGTAAGGGTAAGGGTAAGGGTAAGGGTAAGGGTAAGGGTAAGGGTAAGGGTAAGAGTAAGGGTAAGGGTAAGGGTAAGGGTAAGGGTAAAGGTAAGGTTAAGCCTAAGGGTAAAAGCAAGGGTAAGGGTAAGGGTAAGGGTAAGGGTAAGGGTAAGGGTAAGGGTAAGGGTAAGGGTAAGGGTAAGGGTAAGGGTAAGGGTAAGGGTAAGGGTAAGGGTAAGGGTAAGGGTAAGCTTAAGGGTAAAAGCAAGGGTAAGGTTAAGGGTAAGGGTAAGGGTAAGCCTAAGGGTGAAAGCAAGGGTAAGGGTAAGGGTAAGGGTAAGGGTAAGGGTAAGCTTAAGGGTAAAAGCAAGGGTAAGGGTAAGGGTAAGGGTAAGGGTAAGGGTAAGGGTAAGGGTAAGCTTAAGGGTAAAAGCAAGGGTAAGGGTAAGGGTAAGGGTAAGGGTAAGGGTAAGGGTAAGGGTAAGGGTAAGGGTAAGGGTAAGGGTAAAGGTAAGGGTAAGCCTAAGGGTCAAAGCAAGGGTAAGGGTAAGGGTAAGGGTAAGGGTAAGGGTAAGAGTAAGGGTAAGGGTAAGGGTAAGCTTAAGGGTAAAAGCAAGGGTAAGGGTAAGGGTAAGGGTAAGGGTAAGGGTAAGGGTAAGGGTAAGGGTGAGGGTAAGGGTAAGGGTAAGGGTAAGGGTAAGGGTAAGGGTAAGCTTAAGGGTAAGGGTAAGGGTAAGGGTAAGGGTAAGCCTAAGGGTAAAAGCAAGGGTAAGTGTAAGGGTAAGGGTAAGGGTAAGGGTAAGCTTAAGGGTAAAAGCAAGGGTAAGGGTAAGGGTAAGGGTAAGGGTAAGGGTAAGGGTAAGGGTAAGGGTAAGCTTTAGGGTAAAAGCAAGGGTAAGGGTAAGGGTAAGGGTAAGGGTAAAGGTAAGGGTAAGGGTAAGGCTAAAGGTAAGGGTAAGCCTAAGGGTAAAAGCAAGGGTAAGGGTAAGGGTAAGGGTAAGAGTAAGGGTAAGGGTAAGGGTAAGGGTAAGGGTAAAGGTAAGGGTAAGGGTAAGCTTAAGGGTAAAAGCAAGGGTAAGGGTAAGGGTAAGGGTAAGGGTAAGAGTAAGGGTAAGGGTAAGGGTAAGCTTAAGGGTAAAAGCAAGGGTAAGGGTAAGGGTAAGGGTAAGGGTAAGGGTAAGGGTAAGGGTAAGGGTAAGGGTAAGGGTAAGCTTAAGGGTAAAAGCAAGGGTAAGGGTAAGGGTAAGGGTAAGGGTAAGGGTAAGGGTAAGGGTAAGGGTAAGGGTAAGGGTAAGGGTAAGGGTAAGGGTAAGGGTAAGCTTAAGGGTAAAAGCAAGGGTAAGGGTAAGGGTAAGGGTAAGGGTAAGGGTAAGGGTAAGGGTAAGGGTAATGGTAAGGGTAAAGGTAAGGGTAAGCCTAAGGGTAAAAGCAAGGGTAAGGGTAAGGCTAAGGGTAAGGGTAAGGGTAAGGTTAAGGGTAAGGGTTAGGGTAAGGGTAAGGGTAAGGGTAAGGGTAAGCTTAAGGGTAAAAGCAAGGGTAAGGGTAAGGGTAAGGGTAAGGGTAAGGGTAAGGGTAAGGGTAAGCTTAAGGGTAAGGGTAAGGGTAAGGGTAAGCTTAAGGGTAAAAGCAAGGGTAAGGGTAAGGGTAAGGGTAAGGGTAAGGGTAAGCTCAAGGGTAAAAGCAAGGGTAAGGGTAAGGGTAAGGGTAAGGGTAAGGGTAAGGGTAAGGGTAAGCTTAAGGGTAAGGGTAAGGGTAAGAGTAAGGGTAAGCTTAAGGGTAAAAGCAAGGGTAAGGGTCAGGGTAAGGGTAAGTGTAAGGGTAAGGGTAAGGGTAAGGGTAAGGGTGAGCTTAAGGGTAAAAGCAAGGGTAAGGGTAAGGTTAAGGGTAAGGGTAAGGGTAAGGGTAAGGGTAAGGGTTAGCTTAAGGGTAAAAGCAAGGGTAAGGGTAAGGGTAAGGGTAAGGGTAAGGGTAAGGGTAAGGGTAAGGGTAAGGGTAAGGGTAAGGGTAAGGGTAAGGGTAAGGGTAAGGGTAAAGGTAAGGGTAAGCCTAAGGGTAAAAGCAAGGGTAAGGGTAAGGGTAAGGGTAAGGGCAAGAGTAAGGGTAAGGGTAAGGGTAAGCTTAAGGGTGAAAGCAGGGGTAAGGGTAAGGGTAAGGGTAAGGGTAAGCCTAAGGGTAAAAGCAAGGGTAAGGGTAAGGGTAAGGGTAAGGGTAAGGGTAAGGGTAAGCTTAAGGGTAAATGCAAGGGTGAGGGTAAGGGTAAGGGTAAGGGTAAGGGTAAGGGTAAGGGTAAGGGTAAGGGTAAGGGTAAGGGTAAGGGTAAGGGTAAGTTTAAGTGTAAAAGCAAGGGTAAGGATAAGGGTAAGGGTAAGGGTAAGGGTAAGGGTAAGGGTAAGGGTAAGGGTAAGGGTAAGCTTAAGGGTAAAAGCAAGGGTAAGGGTAAGGGTAAGGGTAAGGGTAAGGGTAAAGGTAAGGGTAAGCCTAAGGGTAAAAGCAAGGGTAAGGGTAAGGGTAAGGGTAAGGGTTAGGGTAAGGGTTAGGGTAAGGGTAAGGGTAAGGGTAAGGGTAAGGGTAAGGGTAAGGGTAAGGGTAAGGGTAAGGGTAAGGGTAAGGGTAAGGCTAAGGGTAAGCTTAAGGGTAAAAGCAAGGGTAAGGGTAAGGGAAAGGGTAAGGGTAAGCCTAAGGGTAAAAGCAAGGGTAAGGGTAAGGGTAAGGGTAAGGGTAAGGGTAAGCTTAAGGGTAAAAGCAAGAGTAAGGGTAAGGGTAAGGGTGAGAGTAAGGGTAAGGGTAAGCTTAAGGGTAAAAGCAAGGGTAAGGGTAAAGGTAAGGGTAAGGGTAAGGGTAAGGGTAAGGGTAAGGGTAAGGGTAAGCGTAAAGGTAAGGGTAAGCCTAAGGGTAAAAGCAAGGGTAAGGGTAAGGGTAAGGGTAAGGTTAAGGGTAAGGTTAAGGGTAAGGGTAAGGGTAAGCTTAAGGGTAAAAGCAAGGGTAAGGGTAAGGGTAAGGGTAAGGGTAAGGGTAAGGGTAAGGGTAAGGGTAAGGGTAAGGGTAAGGGTAAGGGTAAGGGTAAGGGTAAGGGTAATGGGTAAGGGTAAGGGTAAGGGTAAGGGTAAGCTTAAGGGTAAAAGCAAGGGTAAGGGTAAGGGTAAGGGTAAGGGTAAGCTTAAGGGTAAAAGCAAGGGTAAGGGTAAGGGTAAGGGTAAGGGTAAGGGTAAGAATAAGGGTAAGGGTAAGGGTAAGAGTAAGCTTAAGGGTAAGGGTAAGGGTAAGGGTAAGCTTAAGGGTAAAAGCAAGGGTAAGGGTAAGGGTAAGGGTAAGGGTAAGGGTAAGGGTAAGGGTAAGGGTAAGCTTAAGGGTAAGAGTAAGGGTAAGGGTAAGGGTAAGGGTAAGGGTAAGGGTAAGGGTAAGGGTAAGGGTAAGGGTAAGGGTAAGCTTAAGGGTAAAAGCAAGGGTAAGGGAAAGGGTAAGGGTAAGCCTAAGGGTAAAAGCAAGGGTAAGGGTAAGGGTAAGGGTAAGGGTAAGGGTAAGCTTAAGGGTAAAAGCAAGAGTAAGGGTAAGGGTAAGGGTAAGTGTAAGGGTAAGGGTAAGCTTAAGGTTAAAAGCAAGGGTAAGGGTAAAGGTAAGGGTAAGGGTAAGGGTAAGGGTAAGGGTAAGGGTAAGGGTAAGGGTAAGGGTAAAGGTAAGGGTAAGCCTAAGGGTAAAAGCAAGGGTAAGGGTAAGGGTAAGGGTAAGGGTAAGGGTAAGGTTAAGGGTAAGGGTAAGGGTAAGCTTAAGGGTAAAAGCAAGGGTAAGGGTAAGGGTAAGGGTAAGGGTAAGGGTAAGGGTAAGGGTAAGGGTAAGGGTAAGTGTATGGGTAAGGGTAAGGGTAAGCTTAAGGGTAAGGGTAAGGGTAAGGGTAAGGGTAAGCTTAAGGGTAAAAGCAAGGGTAAGGGTAAGGGTAAGGGTAAGGGTAAGCTTAAGGGTAAAAGCAAGGGTAAGGGTAAGGGTAAGGGTAAGGGTAAGGGTAAGGGTAAGGGTAAGGGTAAGGGTAAGGGTAAGGGTAAGGGTAAGAGTAAGCTTAAGGGTAAGGGTAAGGGTAAGGGTAATGGTAAGCTTAAGGGTAAAAGCAAGGGTAAGGGTAAGGGTAAGGGTAAGGGTAAGGGTAAGGGTAAGAGTAAGCTTAAGGGTAAGGGTAAGGGTAAGGGTAAGGGTAAGCTTAAGGGTAAAAGCAAGGGTAAGGGTAAGGGTGAGGGTAAGGGTAAGGGTAAGGGTAAGGGTAAGGGTAAGGGTAAGCTTAAGGGTAAGGGTAAGGGTAAGGGTAAGGGTAAGCTTAAGGGTAAAAGCAAGGGTAAGGGTAAGGGTAAGGGTAGGGGTAAGGGTAAGGGTAAGGGTAAGGGTAAGGGTAAGGGTAAGGGTAAGGGTAAGGCTAAGGGTAAGGGTAAGGGAAAGCTTAAGGGTAAGGGTAAGGGTAAGGGTAAGGGTAAGCTTAAGGGTAAAAGCAAGGGTAAGGGTAAGGGTAAGGGTAAGGGTAAGGGTAAGCTTAAGGGTAAAAGCAAGGGTAAGGTTAAGGGTAAGGGTAAGGGTAAGGGTAAGGGTAAGGGTAAGGGTAAGCTTAAGGGTAAGGGTAAGGGTAAGGGTAAGGGTAAGCTTAAGGGTAAAAGCAAGGGTAAGGGTAAGGGTAAGGGTAAAGGTAAGGGTTAGCCTAAGGGTAAAAGCAAGGATAAGGGTAAGGGTAAGGGTAAGGGTAAGGGTAAGGCTAAGGGTAAGGGTAAGGGTAAGGGTAAGCTTAAGGGTAAAAGCAAGGGTAAGGGTAAGGGTAAGGGTAAGGGTAAGGGTAAGGGTAAGGGTAAGGGTAAGGGTAAGGTTAAGGGTAAGGGTAAGGGTAAGGGTAAGGGTAAGCTTAAGGGTAAAAGCAAGGGTAAGGGTAAGGGTAAGGGTAAGGGTAAGGGTAAGGGTAAGGGTAAGGGTAAGGGTAAGCTTAAGGGTAAAAGCAAGGGTAAGGGTAAGGGTAAGGGTAAGGGTAAGGGTAAGGGTTAGGGTAAGGGTAAAGGTAAGGGTAAGCCTAAGGGTAAAAGCAAGGGTAAGGGTAAGGGTAAGGGTAAGGGTAAGGGTAAGGGTAAGGGTAAGGGTAAGGGTAAGGGTAAGGGTAAGGGTAAGGGTAAGAGTAAGGGTAAGGGTAAGGGTAAGCTTAAGGGTAAAAGCAAGGGTAAGGGTAAGGGTAAGCCTAAGGGTAAAAGCAAGGGTAAGGGTAAGGGTAAGGGTAAGGGTAAGGGTAAGCTTAAGGGTAAAAGCAAGGGTAAGGGTAAGGGTAAGGGTAAGGGTAAGGGTAAGGGTAAGGGTAAGGGTAAGCTTAAGGGTAAAAGCAAGGGTAAGGGTAAGGGTAAGGGTAAGGGTAAGGGTAAGGGTAAGGGTAAGGGTAAAGGTAAGGGTAAGCCTAAGGGTAAAAGCAAGGGTAAGGGTAAGGGTAAGGGTAAGGGTAAGGGTAAGCTTAAGGGTAAAAGCAAGGGTAAGGGTAAGGGTAAGGGTAAGGGTAAGGGTAAGGGTAAGGGTAAGGGTAAGGGTAAGCTTAAGGGTAAAAGCAAGGGTAAGGCTAAGGGTAAGGGTAAGGGTAAGGGTAAGGGTAAGGGTAAGGGTAAGGGTAAAGGTAAGGGTAAGGGTAAGGGTAAGGGTAAGGGTAAGGGTAAGGGTAAGCTTAAGGGTAAAAGCAAGGGTAAGGGTTAGGGTAAGGGTAAGGGTAAGGGTAAGGGTAAGTGTAAGCTTAAGGGTAAAAGCAAGGGTAAGGGTAAGGGTAAGGGTAAGGGTAAGGGTAAGGGTAAGGGTAAGGGTAAGGGTAAGGGTAAGGGTAAGCCTAAGGGTAAAAGCAAGGGTAAGGGTAAGGGTAAGGGTAAGGGTAAGGGTAAGGGTAAGCTTAAGGGTAAAAGCAAGGGTAAGGGTAAGGGTAAGGGTAAGGGTAAGGGTAAGGGTAAGCTTAAGGGTAAAAGCAAGGGTAAGGGTAAGGGTAAGGGTAAGGGTAAGGGTAAGGGTAAAGGTAAAGGTTAGGGTAAGCCTAAGGGTAAAAGCAAGGGTAAGGGTAAGGGTAAGGGTAAGGGTAAGGGTAAGGGTAAGCTTAAGGGTAAAAGCAAGGGTAAGGCTAAGGGTAAGGGTAAGGGTAAGGGTAAGGGTAAGGGTAAGCTTAAGGGTAAAAGCAAGGGTAAGGGTAAGGGTAAGGGTAAGGGTAAGGGTAAGGGTAAGGGTAAGGGTAAGGGTAAGGGTAAAGGTAAGGTTAAGGGTAAGGGTAAGGGTAAGGGTAAGGGTAAGGGTAAGCTTAAGGGTAAAAGCAAGGGTAAGGGTTAGGGTAATGGTAAGGGTAAGGGTAAGGGTAAGGGTAAGCTTAAGGGTGAAAGCAAGGGTAAGGGTAAGGGTAAGGGTAAGGGTAAGGGTAAGGGTAAGGGTAAGGGTAAGGGTAAGGGTAAGCTTAAGGGTAAAAGCAAGGGTAAGGGTAAGGGTAAGGGTAAGGGTAAGGGTAAGGGTGAGGGTAAGCTTAAGGGTTAAAGCAAGGGTAAGGGTAAGGGTAAGGGTAAGGGTAAGGGTTAGGGTAAGGGTAAAGGTAAGGGTAAGCCTAAGGGTAAAAGCAAGGGTAAGGGTAAGGGTAAGGGTAAGGGTAAGGGTAAGGGTAAGGGTAAGAGTAAGGGTAAGGGTAAGGGTAAGCTTAAGGGTAAAAGCAAGGGTAAGGGTAAGGGTAAGGGTAAGGGTAAGCCTAAGGGTAAAAGCAAGGGTAAGGGTAAGGGTAAGGGTAAGGGTAAGGGTAAGCTTAAGGGTAAAAGCAAGGGTAAGGGTAAGGGTAAGGGTAAGGGTAAGGGTAAGGGTAAGCTTAAGGGTAAAAGCAAGGGTAAGGGTAAGGGTAAGGGTAAGGGTAAGGGTAAGGGTAAGGGTAAGGGTAAGGGTAAGGGTGAAGGTAAGGGTAAGCCTAAGGGTAAAAGCAAGGGTAAGGGTAAGGGTAAGGGTAAGGGTAAGCTTAAGGGTAAAAGCAAGGGTAAGGGTAAGGGTAAGGGTAAGGGTAAGGGTAAGGGTAAGGGTAAGGGTAAGGGTAAGGGTAAGGGTAAGGGTAAGCTTAAGGGTAAAAGCAAGGGTAAGGGTAAGGGTAAGGGTAAGGGTAAGGGTAAGGGTAAGGGTAAGGGTAAGGGTAAGGGTAAGGGTAAGGGTAAGGGTAAGGGTAAGGGTAAGGGTAAGGGTAAGCTAAAGGGTAAAAGCAAGGGTAAGGGTTAGGGTAAGGGTAAGGGTAAGGGTAAGGGTAAGGGTAAGCTTAAGGGTAAAAGCAAGGGTAAGGGTAAGGGTAAGGGTAAGGGTAAGGGTAAGGGTAAGGGTAAGGGTAAGGGTAAGGGTAAGGGTAAGGGTAAAGGTAAGGGTAAGCCTAAGGGTAAAAGCAAGGGTAAGGGTAAGGGTAAGGGTAAGGGTAAGGGTAAGGGTAAGGGTAAGGGTAAGGGTAAGGGTAAGGGTAAGGGTAAGGGTAGGCTTAAGGGTATAAGCAAGGGTAAGGGTAAGGGTAAGGGTGAGGGTAAGGGTAAGGGTAAGGGTAAGGGTAAGGGTAAGCTTAAGGGTAAAAGCAATGGTAAGGGTAAGGGTAAGGGTAAGGGTAAGGGTAAGCTTAAGGGTAAAAGCAAGGGTAAGGGTAAGGGTAAGGGTAAGGGTAAGGGTAAGGGTAAGGGTAAGGGTAAGGGTAAAGGTAAGGGTAAGGGTAAGGGTAAAGGTAAGGGTAAGCCTAAGGGTAAAAGCAAGGGTAAGGGTAAGGGTAAGGGTAAGGGTAAGGGTAAGGGTAAGGGTAAGGGTAAGGGTAAGGGTAAGGGTAAGGGTAAGTGTAAGGGTAAGCTTAAGGGTAAAAGCAAGGGTAAGGGTAAGGGTAAGGGTAAGGGTAAGCCTAAGGGTAAAAGCAAGGGTAAGGGTAAGGGTAAGGGTAAGGGTAAGGGTAAGCTTAAGGGTAAAATCAAGGGTAAGGGTAAGGGTAAGGTTAAGGGTAAGGGTAAGGGTAAGCTTAAGGGTAAAAGCAAGGGTAAGGGTAAGGGTAAGGGTAAGGGTAAGGGTAAAGGTAAGGGTAAGCCTAAGGGTAAAAGCAAGGGTAAGGGTAAGGGTAAGGGTAAGGGTAAGGGTAAGGGTAAGGGTAAGGGTAAGGGTAAGGGTAAGGGTAAGGGTAAGGGTAAGGGTAAGGGTAAGGGTAAGGGTAAGGGTAAGGGTAAGGGTAAGGGTAAGGGTAAGGGTAAGGGTAAGGGTAAGGGTAAGGGTAAGCTTAAGGGTAAAAGCAAGGGTAAGGGTAAGGGTAAGGGTAAGGGTAAGGGTAAGGGTAAGGGTAAGCTTAAGGGTAAAAGCAAGGGTAAGGGTAAGGGTAAGGGTAAGGGTAAGGGTAAGGGTAAGGGTAAGGGTAAGCTTAAGGGTAAAAGCAAGGGTAAGGGTAAGGGTAAGGGTAAGGGTAAGCTTAAGGGTAAAAGCAAGGGTAAGGGTAAGGGTAAGGGTAAGGGTAAGGGTAAGGGTAAGGGTAAAGGTAAGGGTAGGCCTAAGGGTAAAAGCAAGGGTAAGGGTAAGGGTAAGGGTAAGGGTAAGGGTAAGGGTAAGGGTAAGGGTAAGGGTAAGGGTAAGGGTAAGGGTAAGGGTAAGGGTAAGGGTAAGGGTAAGGGTAAGGGTAAGCTTAAGGGTAAAAGCAAGGGTGAGGGTAAGGGTAAGGGTAAGGGTAAGGGTAAGGGTAAGGGTAAGGGTAAGGGTAAGGGTAAGGGTAAGGGTAAGGGTAAGGGTAAGGGTAAGGGTAAGGGTAAGGGTAAGGGTAAGGGTAAGGGTAAGGGTAAGGGTAAGGGTAAGGGTAAGGGTAAGGGTAAGGGTAAGGGTAAGCCTAAGGGTAAAAGCAAGGGTAAGGGTAAGGGTAAGGGTAAGGGTAAGGGTAAGCTTAAGGGTAAAAGCAAGGGTAAGGGTAAGGGTAAGGGTAAGGGTAAGGGTAAGGGTAAGCTTAAGGGTAAAAGCAAGGGTAAGGGTAAGGGTAAGGGTAAGGGTAAGGGTAAGGGTAAGGGTAAAGGTAAGGGTAAGCCTAAGGGTAAAAGCAAGGGTATGGGTAAGGGTAAGGGTAAGGGTAAGGGTAAGGGTAAGGGTAAGGGTAAGGGTAAGGGTAAGGGTAAGGGTAAGCTTAAGGGTAAAAGCAAGGGTAAGGGTAAGGGTAAGGGTAAGGGTAAGGGTAAGGGTAAGGGTAAGGGTAAGGGTAAGGGTAAGGGTAAGGGTAAGGGTAAGGGTAAGCTTAAGGGTAAACGCAAGGGTAAGGGTAAGGGTAAGGGTAAGGGTAAGTGTAAGCTTAAGGGTAAAAGCAAGGGTAAGGGTAAGGGTAAGGGTAAAGGTAAGGGTAAGCCTTAGGGTAAAAGCAAGGGTAAGGGTAAGGGTAAGGGTAAGGGTAAGGGTAAGGGTAAGGGTAAGGGTAAGGGTAAGGGTAAGCTTAAGGGTAAAAGCAAGGGTAAGGGTAAGGGTAAGGGTAAGGGTAAGGGTAAGGGTAAGGGTAAGGGTAAGGGTAAGGGTAAGGGTAAGGGTAAGGGTAAGGGTAAGCTTAAGGGTAAAAGCAAGGGTAAGGGTAAGGGTAAGGGTAAGGGTAAGGGTAAGCTTAAGGGTAAAAGCAAGGGTAAGGGTTAGGGTAAGGGTAAGGGTAAGGGTAAGGGTAAGCTTGAGGGTAAAAGCAAGGGTAAGGGTAAGGGTAAGGGTAAGGGTAAAGGTAAGGGTAAGCCTAAGGGTAAAAGCAAGGGTAAGGGTAAGGGTAAGGGTAAGGGTAAGGGTTAGGGTAAGGGTAAGGGTAGGGGTAAGGGTAAGCTTAAGGGTATAAGCAAGGGTAAGGGTAAGGGTAAGGGTGAGGGTAAGGGTAAGGGTAAGGGTAAGCTTAAGGGTAAAAGCAAGGGTAAGGTTAAGGGTAAGGGTAAGGGTAAGGGTAAGGGTAAGGGTAAGCTTAAGGGTAAAAGCAAGGGTAAGGGTAAGTGTAAGGGTAAGGGTAAGGGTAAGGGTAAGGGTAAGGGTAAGGGTAAGGGTAAGGGTAAAGGTAAGGGTAAGCCTAAGGGTAAAAGCAAGGGTAAGGGTAAAGGTAAGGGTAAGGGTAAGGGTAAGGGTAAGGGTAAGGGTAAGGGTAAGGGTAAGGGTAAGGGTAAGGGTAAGGGTAAGCTTAAGGGTAAAAGCAAGGGTAAGGGTAAGGGTAAGGGTAAGGGTAAGCCTAAGGGTAAAACAAGGGTAAGGGTAAGGGTAAGGGTAAGCTTAAGGGTAAAAGCAAGGGTAAGAGTAAGGGTAAGGGTGAGGGTAAGGGTAAGCTTAAGGGTTAAAGCAAGGGTAAGGGTAAGGGTAAGGGTAAGGGTAAGGGTAAGGGTAAGGGTAAGGGTAAAGGTAAGGGTAAGGGTAAGGGTAAGGGTAAGGGTAAGGGTGAGCTTAAGGGTAAAAGCAAGGGTAAGGGTAAGGGTAAGGGTAAGGGTAAGGGTAAGGGTAAGGGTAAGGGTAAGCTTAAGGGTAAGGGTAAGGGTAAGGGTAAGGGTAAGCTTAAGGGTAAAAGCAAGGGTAAGGTTAAGGGTAAGGGTAAGGGTAAGGGTAAGGGTAAGGGTAAGGGTAAGGGTAAGCTTAAGGGTAAGGGTAAGGGTAAGGGTAAGGGTAAGCTTAAGGGTAAAAGCAAGGGTAAGGGTAAGGGTAAGGGTAAGGGTAAGCTTAAGGGTAAGGGTAAGGGTAAGGGTAAGGGTAAGCTTAAGGGTAAAAGCAAGGGTAAGGGTAAGGGTAAGGGTAAGGGTAAGGGTAAGGGTGAGGGTAAGGGTAAGGGTAAGGGTAAGGGTAAGGGTAAGGGTAAGGGTAAGGGTAAGGGTAAGCTTAAGGGTAAGGGTAAGGGTAAGGGTAAGGGTAAGCTTAAGGGTAAGGGTAAGGGTAAGGGTAAGGGTAAGCTTAAGGGTAAAAGCAAGGGTAAGGGTAAGGGTAAGGGTAAGGGTAAGGGTAAGCTTAAGGGTAAAAGCAAGGGTAAGGGTAAGGGTAAGGGTAAGGGTAAGGGTAAGGGTAAGGGTAAGGGTAAGCTTAAGGGTAAGGGTAAGGGTAAGGGTAAGGGTAAGCTTAAGGGTAAAAGCAAGGGTAAGGGTAAGGGTAAGGGTAAGGGTAAGGGTAAGGGTAAGGGTAAGGGTAAGGGTAAGCTTAAGGGTAAAAGTAAGGGTAAGGGTAAGGGTAAAGGTAAGGGTAAGGGTAAGGGTAAGGGTAAGGGTAAGGGTAAGGGTGAGGGTAAGGGTAAGGGTAAGGGTAAGGGTAAGGGTAAGGGTAAGCTTAAGGGTAAAAGCAAGGGTAAGGGTAAGGGTAAGGGTAAGGGTAAGGGTAAGGGTAAAGGTAAGGGTAAGCCTAAGGGTAAAAGCAAGGGTAAGGGTAAGGGTAAGGGTAAGGGTAAGGGTAAGGGTAAGGGTAAGGGTAAGGGTAAGGGTAAGCTTAAGGGTAAAAGCAAGGGTAAGGGTAAGGGTAAGGGTAAGGGTAAGCCTAAGGGTAAAAGCAAGGGTAAGGGTAAGGGTAAGGGTAAGGGTAAGGGTAAGGGTAAGGGTAAGGGTAAGCTTAAGGGTAAAAGCAAGGGTAAGGGTAAGGGTAAGGGTAAGGGTAAGCTTAAGGGTAAAAGCAAGGGTGAGGGTAAGGGTGAGGGTAAGGGTAAGGGTAAGGGTAAGGGTAAGGGTAAGGGTAAGGGTAAGCTTAAGGGTAAAAGCAAGGGTAAGGGTAAGGGTAAGGGTAAGGGTAAGGGTAAGGGTAAGCTTAAGGGTAAAAGCAAGGGTAAGGGTAAGGGTAAGGGAAAGGGTGAAGGTAAGGGTAAGCCTAAGGGTAAAAGCAAGGGTAAGGGTAAGGGTAAGGGTAAGGGTAAGGGTAAGGGTAAGGGTAAGGGTAAGGGTAAGGGTAAGGGTAAGGGTAAGGGTAAGGGTAAGGGTAAGGGTAAGGGTAAGGGTAAGGGTAAGGGTAAGGGTAAGGGTAAGGGTAAGCTTAAGGGTAAGGGTAAGGGTAAGCTTAAGGGTAAAAGCAAGGGTAAGGGTAAGGGTAAGGGTAAGCCTAAGGGTAAAAGCAAGGGTAAGGGTAAGGGTAAGGGTAAGGGTAAGGGTAAGCTTAAGGGTAAAAGCAAGGGTAAGGGTAAGGGTAAGGGTAAGGGTAAGGGTAAGCTTAAGGGTAAAAGCAAGGGTAAGGGTAAGGGTAAGGGTAAGGGTAAGGGTAAGGGTAAGGGTAAAGGTAAGGGTAAGCCTAAGGGTAAAAGCAAGGATAAGGGTAAGGGTAAGGGTAAGGGTAAGGGTAAGCTTAAGGGTAAAAGCAAGGGTAAGGGTTAGGGTAAGGGTAAGGGTAAGGGTAAGGGTAAGCTTGAGGGTAAAAGCAAGGGTAAGGGTAAGGGTAAGGGTAAGGGTAAAGGTAAGGGTAAGCCTAAGGGTAAAAGCAAGGGTAAGGGTAAGGGTAAGGGTAAGGGTAAGGGTTAGGGTAAGGGTAAGGGTAGGGGTAAGGGTAAGCTTAAGGGTATAAGCAAGGGTAAGGGTAAGGGTAAGGGTGAGGGTAAGGGTAAGGGTAAGGGTAAGCTTAAGGGTAAAAGCAAGGGTAAGGTTAAGGGTAAGGGTAAGGGTAAGGGTAAGGGTAAGGGTAAGCTTAAGGGTAAAAGCAAGGGTAAGGGTAAGTGTAAGGGTAAGGGTAAGGGTAAGGGTAAGGGTAAGGGTAAGGGTAAGGGTAAAGGTAAGGGTAAGCCTAAGGGTAAAAGCAAGGGTAAGGGTAAAGGTAAGGGTAAGGGTAAGGGTAAGGGTAAGGGTAAGGGTAAGGGTAAGGGTAAGGGTAAGGGTAAGGGTAAGCTTAAGGGTAAAAGCAAGGGTAAGGGTAAGGGTAAGGGTAAGGGTAAGCCTAAGGGTAAAACAAGGGTAAGGGTAAGGGTAAGGGTAAGCTTAAAGGTAAAAGCAAGGGTAAGAGTAAGGGTAAGGGTGAGGGTAAGGGTAAGCTTAAGGGTTAAAGCAAGGGTAAGGGTAAGGGTAAGGGTAAGGGTAAGGGTAAGGGTAAGGGTAAGGGTAAAGGTAAGGGTAAGGGTAAGGGTAAGGGTAAGGGTAAGGGTAAGCTTAAGGGTAAAAGCAAGGGTAAGGGTAAGGGTAAGGGTAAGGGTAAGGGTAAGGGTAAGGGTAAGGGTAAGCTTAAGGGTAAGGGTAAGGGTAAGGGTAAGGGTAAGCTTAAGGGTAAAAGCAAGGGTAAGGGTAAGGGTAAGGGTAAGGGTAAGGGTAAGGGTAAGGGTAAGGGTAAGGGTAAGCTTAAGGGTAAGGGTAAGGGTAAGGGTAAGGGTAAGCTTAAGGGTAAAAGCAAGGGTAAGGGTAAGGGTAAGGGTAAGGGTAAGGGTAAGCTTAAGGGTAAGGGTAAGGGTAAGGGTAAGCTTAAGGGTAAAAGCAAGGGTAAGGGTAAGGGTAAGGGTAAGGGTAAGGGTAAGGGTGAGGGTAAGGGTAAGGGTAAGGGTAAGGGTAAGGGTAAGGGTAAGGGTAAGGGTAAGCTTAAGGGTAAGGGTAAGGGTAAGGGTAAGGGTAAGCTTAAGGGTAAGGGTAAGGGTAAGGGTAAGGGTAAGCTTAAGGGTGAAAGCAAGGGTAAGGGTAAGGGTAAGGGTAAGGGTAAGGGTAAGGGTAAGCTTAAGGGTAAAAGCAAGGGTAAGGGTAAGGGTAAGGGTAAGGGTAAGGGTAAGGGTAAGGGTAAGGGTAAGCTTAAGGGTAAGGGTAAGGGTAAGGGTAAGGGTAAGCTTAAGGGTAAAAGCAAGGGTAAGGGTAAGGGTAAGGGTAAGGGTAAGGGTAAGGGTAAGGGTAAGGGTAAGGGTAAGGGTAAGGGTAAGGGTAAGGGTAAGGGTAAGCTTAAGGGTAAAAGTAAGGGTAAGGGTAAGGGTAAGGGTAAGGGTAAGGGTAAGGGTAAGGGTAAGGGTAAGGGTAAGGGTAAGGGTAAGGGTAAGGGTAAGGGTAAGGGTAAGGGTAAGGGTAAGGGTAAGGGTAAGGGTAAGCTTAAGGGTAAAAGCAAGGGTAAGGGTAAGGGTAAGGGTAAGGGTAAGGGTAAGGGTAAAGGTAAGGGTAAGCCTAAGGGTAAAAGCAAGGGTTAGGGTAAGGGTAAGTGTAAGGGTAAGGGTAAGGGTAAGGGTAAGGGTAAGGGTAAGGGTAAGGGTAAGCTTAAGGGTAAAAGCAAGGGTAAGGGTAAGGGTAAGGGTAAGGGTAAGCCTAAGGGTAAAAGCAAGGGTAAGGGTAAGGGTAAGGGTAAGGGTAAGGGTAAGGGTAAGGGTAAGGGTAAGCTTAAGGGTAAAAGCAAGGGTAAGGGTAAGGGTAAGGGTAAGGGTAAGCTTAAGGGTAAAAGCAAGGGTGAGGGTAAGGGTGAGGGTAAGGGTAAGGGTAAGGGTAAGGGTAAGGGTAAGGGTAAGGGTAAGCTTAAGGGTAAAAGCAAGGGTAAGGGTAAGGGTAAGGGTAAGGGTAAGGGTAAGGGTAAGCTTAAGGGTAAAAGCAAGGGTAAGGGTAAGGGTAAGGGTAAGGGTGAAGGTAAGGGTAAGCCTAAGGGTAAAAGCAAGGGTAAGGGTAAGGGTAAGGGTAAGGGTAAGGGTAAGGGTAAGGGTAAGGGTAAGGGTAAGGGTAAGGGTAAGGGTAAGGGTAAGGGTAAGGGTAAGGGTAAGGGTAAGGGTAAGGGTAAGGGTAAGGGTAAGGGTAAGGGTAAGGGTAAGGGTAAGCTTAAGGGTAAAAGCAAGGGTAAGGGTAAGGGTAAGGGTAAGCCTAAGGGTAAAAGCAAGGGTAAGGGTAAGGGTAAGGGTAAGGGTAAGGGTAAGCTTAAGGGTAAAAGCAAGGGTAAGGGTAAGGGTAAGGGTAAGGGTAAGGGTAAGCTTAAGGGTAAAAGCAAGGGTAAGGGTAAGGGTAAGGGTAAGGGTAAGGGTAAGGGTAAGGGTAAAGGTAAGGGTAAGCCTAAGGGTAAAAGCAAGGGTAAGGGTAAGGGTAAGGGTTAGGGTAAGGGTAAGGGTAAGGGTAAGGGTAAGGGTAAGGGTAAGCTTAAGGGTAAAAGCAAGGGTAAGGGTAAGGGTAAGGGTAAGGGTAAGGGTAAGGGTAAGGGTAAGGGTAAGGGTAAGCTTAAGGGTAAAAGCAAGGGTAAGGGTAAGGGTAAGGGTAAGGGTAAGGGTAAGGGTAAGGGTAAGGGTAAGGGTAAGGGTAAGGGTAAGGGTAAGGGTAACGGTAAGGGTAAGCTTAAGGGTAAAAGCAAGGGTAAGGGTAAGGGTAAGGGTAAGGGTAAGGGTAAGGGTAAGGGTAAGGGTAAGCTTAAGGGTAAAAGCAAGGGTAAGGGTAAGGGTAAGGGTAAGGGTAAGGGTAAGGGTAAGGGTAAGGGTAAGGGTAAGGGTAAGGGTAAGGGTAAGGGTAAGGGTAAGGGTAAGGGTAAGGGTAAGGGTAAGGGTAAGCTTAAGGGTAAAAGCAAGGGTAAGGGTAAGGGTAAGGGTAAGGGTAAGGGTAAGGGTAAGCTTAAGGGTAAAAGCAAGGGTAAGGGTAAGGGTAAGGGTAAGGGTAAGGGTAAGCCTAAGGGTAAAAGCAAGGGTAAGGGTAAGGGTAAAAGCAAGGGTAAGGGTAAGGGTAATGGTAAGGGTAAGGGTAAGGGTAAGGGTAAGGGTAAGGGTAAGGGTAAGCTTAAGGGTAAACGCAAGGGTAAGGGTAAGGGTAAGGGTAAGGGTAAGTGTAAGCTTAAGGGTAAAAGCAAGGGTAAGGGTAAGGGTAAGGGTAAAGGTAAGGGTAAGCCTTAGGGTAAAAGCAAGGGTAAGGGTAAGGGTAAGGGTAAGGGTAAGGGTAAGGGTAAGGGTAAGGGTAAGGGTAAGGGTAAGGGTAAGGGTAAGCTTAAGGGTAAAAGCAAGGGTAAGGGTAAGGGTAAGGGTAAGGGTAAGGTAAGGGTAAGGGTAAGGGTAAGGGGTAAGGGTAAGGGTAAGGGTAAGCTTAAGGGTAAAAGCAAGGGTAAGGGTAAGGGTAAGGGTAAGGGTAAGGGTAAGCTTAATGGTAAAAGCAAGGGTAAGGGTTAGGGTAAGGGTAAGGGTAAGGGTAAGGGTAAGCTTGAGGGTAAAAGCAAGGGTAAGGGTAAGGGTAAGGGTAAGGGTAAAGGTAAGGGTAAGCCTAAGGGTAAAAGCAAGGGTAAGGGTAAGGGTAAGGGTAAGGGTAAGGGTAAGGGTTAGGGTAAGGGTAAGGGTAAGGGTAAGGGTAAGCTTAAGGGTATAAGCAAGGGTAAGGGTAAGGGTAAGGGTGAGGGTAAGGGTAAGGGTAAGGGTAAGCTTAAGGGTAAAAGCAAGGGTAAGGTTAAGGGTAAGGGTAAGGGTAAGGGTAAGGGTAAGGGTAAGCTTAAGGGTAAAAGCAAGGGTAAGGGTAAGTGTAAGGGTAAGGGTAAGGGTAAGGGTAAGGGTAAGGGTAAGGGTAAGGGTAAAGGTAAGGGTAAGCCTAAGGGTAAAAGCAAGGGTAAGGGTAAAGGTAAGGGTAAGGGTAAGGGTAAGGGTAAGGGTAAGGGTAAGGGTAAGGGTAAGGGTAAGGGTAAGGGTAAGCTTAAGGGTAAAAGCAAGGGTAAGGGTAAGGGTAAGGGTAAGCCTAAGGGTAAAACAAGGGTAAGGGTAAGGGTAAGGGTAAGCTTAAGGGTAAAAGCAAGGGTAAGGGTAAGGGTAAGGGTGAGGGTAAGGGTAAGCTTAAGGGTTAAAGCAAGGGTAAGGGTAAGGGTAAGGGTAAGGGTAAGGGTAAGGGTAAGGGTAAAGGTAAGGGTAAGGGTAAGGGTAAGGGTAAGGGTAAGGGTAAGGGTAAGGGTAAGGGTAAGCTTAAGGGTAAGGGTAAGGGTAAGGGTAAGGGTAAGCTTAAGGGTAAAAGCAAGGGTAAGGGTAAGGGTAAGGGTAAGGGTAAGGGTAAGGGTAAGGGTAAGGGTAAGGGTAAGCTTGAGGGTAAGGGTAAGGGTAAGGGTAAGGGTAAGCTTAAGGGTAAAAGCAAGGGTAAGGGTAAGGGTAAGGGTAAGGGTAAGGGTAAGCTTAAGGGTAAGGGTAAGTGTAAGGGTAAGGGTAAGCTTAAGGGTAAAAGCAAGGGTAAGGGTAAGGGTAAGGGTAAGGGTAAGGGTAAGGGTAAGGGTAAGGGTAAGGGTAAGGGTAAGGGTAAGGGTAAGCTTAAGGGTAAGGGTAAGGGTAAGGGTAAGGGTAAGCTTAAGGGTAAAAGCAAGGGTAAGGGTAAGGGTGAGGGTAAGGGTAAGGGTAAGGGTAAGCTTAAGGGTAAAAGCAAGGGTAAGGGTAAGGGTAAGGGTAAGGGTAAGGGTAAGGGTAAGGGTAAGCTTAAGGGTAAGGGTAAGGGTAAGGGTAAGGGTAAGCTTAAGGGTAAAAGCAAGGGTAAGGGTAAGGGTAAGGGTAAGGGTAAGGGTAAGGGTAAGGGTAAGGGTAAGGGTAAGGGTAAGGGTAAGGGTAAAGGTAAGCTTAAGGGTAAAAGTAAGGGTAAGGGTAAGGGTAAGGGTAAGGGTAAGGGTAAGGGTAAGGGTAAGGGTAAGGGTAAGGGTAAGGGTAAGGGTAAGGGTAAGGGTAAGGGTAAGGGTAAGGGTAAGGGTAAGGGTAAGGGTAAGCTTAAGGGTAAAAGCAAGGGTAAGGGTAAGGGTAAGGGTAAGGGTAAGGGTAAGGGTAAAGGTAAGGGTAAGCCTAAGGGTAAAAGCAAGGGTAAGGGTAAGGGTAAGGGTAAGGGTAAGGGTAAGGGTAATGGTAAGGGTAAGGGTAAGGGTAAGCTTAAGGGTAAAAGCAAGGGTAAGGGTAAGGGTAAGGGTAAGGGTAAGCCTAAGGGTAAAAGCAAGGGTAAGGGTAAGGGTAAGGGTAAGGGTAAGGGTAAGGGTAAGGGTAAGGGTAAGCTTAAGGGTAAAAGCAAGGGTAAGGGTAAGGGTAAGGGTAAGGGTAAGCTTAAGGGTAAAAGCAAGGGTGAGGGTAAGGGTGAGGGTAAGGGTAAGGGTAAGGGTAAGGGTACGGGTAAGGGTAAGGGTAAGGGTAAGGGTAAGCTTAAGGGAAAAAGCAAGGGTAAGGGTAAGGGTAAGGGTAAGGGTAAGGGTAAGGGTAAGCTTAAGGGTGAAAGCAAAGGTAAGGGTAAGGGTAAGGGTAAGGGTAAGGGTAAGGGTAAGGGTAAAGGTAAGGGTAAGCCTAAGGGTAAAAGCAAGGGTAAGGGTAAGGGTAAGGGTAAGGGTAAGGGTAAGGGTAAGGGTAAGGGTAAGGGTAAGGGTAAGGGTAAGGGTAAGGGTAAGGGTAAGGGTAAGGGTAAGGGTAAGGGTAAGGGTAAGGGTAAGGGTAAGCTTAAGGGTAAAAGCAAGGGTAAGGGTAAGGGTAAGGGTAAGCCTAAGGGTAAAAGCAAGGGTAAGGGTAAGGGTAAGGGTAAGGGTAAGCTTAAGGGTAAAAGCAAGGGTAAGGGTAAGGGTAAGGGTAAGGGTAAGGGTAAGGGTAAGGGTAAGCTTAAGGGTAAAAGCAAGGGTAAGGGTAAGGGTAAGGGTAAGGGTAAGGGTAAGGGTAGGGGTAAAGGTAAGGGTAAGCCTAAGGGTAAAAGCAAGGGTAAGGGTAAGGGTGAGGGTTAGGGTAAGGGTAAGGGTAAGGGTAAGGGTAAGGGTAAGGGTAAGGGTAAGGGTAAGGGTAAGCTTAAGGGTAAGAGCAAGGGTAAGGGTAAGGGTAAGGGTAAGGGTAAGGGTAAGGGTAAGGGTAAGCTTAAGGGTAAAAGCAAGGGTAAGGGTAAGGGTAAGGGTAAGGGTAAGGGTAAGGGTAAGGGTAAGGGTAAGGGTAAGGGTAAGGGTAAGGGTAAGGGTAAGGGTAAGCTTAAGGGTAAAAGCAAGGGTAAGGGTAAGGGTAAGGGTAAGGGTAAGGTTAAGGGTAAGGGTAAGGGTAAGGGTAAGGGTAAGGGTAAAGGTAAGGGTAAGCCTAAGGGTAAATGCAAGGGTAAGGGTAAGGGTAAGGGTAAGGGTAAGGGTAAGTGTAAGGGTAAGGGTAAGGGTAAGGGTAAGGGTAAGGGTAAGGGTAAGCTTAAGGGTTAAAGCAAGGGTAAGGGTAAGGGTAAGGGTAAGGGTAAGGGTAAGGGTAAGGTTAAGCTTAAGGGTAAGGAAAAGGGTAAGGGTAAGGGTAAGCTTAAGGGTAAAAGCAAGGGTAAGGGTAAGGGTAAGGGTAAGGGTAAGGGTAAGGGTAAGCTTAAGGGTAAAAGCAAGGGTAAGGGTAAGGGTAAGGGTAAGGGTAAGGGTAAGGGTAAGGGTAAGCTTAAGGGTAAAAGCAAGGGTAAGGGTAAGGGTAAGGGTAAGGGTAAGGGTAAGGGTAAGGGTAAGGGTAAGGGTAAGGGTAAGGGTAAGGGTAAGGGTAAGGGTAAGGGTAAGGGTAAGGGTAAGGGTAAGGGTAAGGGTAAGGGTAAGGGTAAGGGTAAGGGTAAGGGTAAGGGTAAGGGTAAGGGTAAGCTTAAGGGTAAAAGCAAGGGTAAGGGTAAGGGTAAGGGTAAGGGTAAGGGTAAAGGTAAGGGTAAGGGTAAGGGTAAGCTTAAGGGTAAAAGCAAGGGAAAGGGTAAGGGTAAAGGTAAGGGAAAGGGTAAGGGTAAGGGTAAGGGTAAGGGTAAGGGTAAGCTTAAGGGTGAAAGCAAGGGTAAGGGTAAGGGTAAGGGTAAGGGTAAGGGTAAGGGTGAGGGTAAAGGTAAGGGTAAGCCTAAGGGTAAAAGCAAGGGTAAGGGTAAGGGTAAGGGTAAGGGTAAGGGTAAGGGTAAGGGTAAGGGTAAGGGTAAGGGTAAGGGTAAGCTTAAGGGTAAAAGCAAGGGTAAGGGTAAGGGTAAGGGTAAGGGTAAGGGTAAGGGTAGGGGTAAGGGTAAGGGTAAATGTAAGGGTAAGCCTAAGGGTAAAAGCAAGGGTAAGGGTAAGGGTAAGGGTAAGGTTAAGGATAAGGGTAAGGGTAAGGGTAAGGGTAAGGTTAAGCTTAAGGGTAAAAGCAAGGGTAAGGGTAAGGGTAAGGGTAAGGGTAAGGGTAAGGGTAAGGGTAAGGGTAAGCTTAAGGGTAAGGGTAAGGCCAAGGGTAAGCTCAAGGGTGAAAGCAAGGGTAAGGGTAAGGGTAAGGGTAAGGGTAAGGGTAAGGGTAAGGGTAAGGGTAAGGGTAAGGGTAAGCTTAAGGGTAAGGGTAAGGGTAAGAGTAAGGGTAAGCTTAAGGGTAAAAGCAAGGGTTAGGGTAAGGGTAAGAGTAAGGGTAAGGGTAAGGGTAAGGGTAAGGGTAAGGGTAAGGGTAAGGGTAAGGGTAAGGGTAAGCTTAAGGGTAAAAGCAAGGGTAAGGGTGAGGGTAAGGGTAAGGGTAAGGGTAAGGGTAAGGGTAAGCTTAAGGGTAAAAGCAAGGACAAGGGTAAGGGTAAGGGTAAGGGTAAGGGTAAGGGTAAGGGTAAGGGTAAGGGTAAGGGTAAGGGTAAGGGTAAGGGTAAGGGTAAGTGTAAGGGTAAGCTTAAGGGTAAAAGCAAGGGTAAGGGTAAGGGTAAGGGTAAGGGTAAGCCTAAGGGTAAAAGCAAGGGTGAGGGTAAGGGTAAGGGTAAGGGTAAGGGTAAGCTTAAGGGTAAAAGCAAGGGTAAGGGTAAGGGTAAGGGTAAGGGTAAGGGTAAGCTTAAGGGTAAAAGCAAGGGTAAGGGTAAGGATAAGGGTAAGGGTAAGGGAAAGGGTAAGGTTAAGCTTAAGGGTAAAAGCAAGGGTAGGGGTAAGGGTAAGGGTAAGGGTAAGGGTAAGGGTAAGGGTAAGGGTAAGCTTAAGGGTAAAAGCAAGGGTAAGGGTAAGGGTAAGGGTAAGGGTAAGGGTAAGGGTAAGGGTAAGGGTAAGGGTAAGGGTAAGGGTAAGGGTGAGGGTAAGGGTAAGGGTAAGCTTAAGGGTAAAAGCAAGGGTAAGGGTAAGGGTAAGGGTAAGGGTAAGGGTAAGGGTAAGGGAAAGGATAAGGGTAAAGGTAAGGGTAAGCCTAAGGGTAAAAGCAAGGGTAAGGGTAAGGGTAAGGGTAAGGTTAAGGGTAAGGGTAAGGGTAAGGTTAAGGGTAAGGGTAAGCTTAAGGGTAAAAGCAAGGGTAAGGGTAAGGGTAAGGGTAAGGGTAAGGGTAAGGGTAAGGGTAAGGGTAAGGGTAAGGGTAAGGGTAAGGGTAAGGGTTAGGGTAAGGGTAAGGGTAAGGGTAAGCTTAAGGGTAAGCTTAAGGGTAAAAGCAAGGGTAAGGGTAAGGGTAAGGGTAAGGGTAAAGGTAAGGGTAAAGGTAAGGGTAAAGGTAAGGGTAAGCCTAAGGGTAAAAGCAAGGGTAAGGGTAAGGGTAAGGGTAAGGGTAAGGGTAAGGGTAAGGGTAAGGGTAAGGGTAAGGGTAAGGGTAAGGGTAAGGGTAAGGGTAAGGGTAAGGGTAAGGGTAAGGGTAAGGGTAAGGGTAAGGGTAAGCTTGAGGGTAAAAGCAAGGGTAAGGGTAAGGGTAAGGGTAAGGGTAAGGGTAAGCCTAAGGGTAAAAGCAAGGATAAGGGTAAGGTTAAGGGTAAGGGTAAGGGTAAGCTTAAGGGTAAAAGCAAGGGTAAGGGTAAGGGTAAGGGTAAGGGTAAGGGTAAGCTTAAGGGTAAAAGCAAGGGTAAGGGTAAGGGTAAGGGTAAGGGTAAGGGTAAGGGTAAGGGTAAGGGTAAGGGTAAAAGCAAGGGTAAGGGTAAGGGTAAGGGTAAGGGTAAGGGTAAGGGTAAGGGTAAGGGTAAGGGTAAGCTTAAGGGTAAAAGCAAGGGTAAGGGTAAGGGTTAGGGTAAGGGTAAGGGTAAGGGTAAGGGTAAGGGTAAGGGTAAGGGTAAGGGTAAGCTTTAGGGTAAAAGCAAGGGTAAGGGTAAGGGTAAGGGTAAGGGTAAGGGTAAGGGTAAGGGTAAGGGTAAGGGTAAGGGTAAGGGTAAGGGTAAGGGTAAGGGTAAAGGTAAGGGTAAGCCTAAGGGTAAGTGCAAGGGTAAGGGTAAGGGTAAGGGTAAGGGTAAGGGTAAGTGTAAGGGTAAGGGTAAGGGTAAGGGTAAGGGTAAGGGTAAGCTTAAGGGTAAAAGCAAGGGTAAGGGTAAGGGTAAGGGTAAGGGTAAGGGTAAGGGTAAGGGTAAGGTTAAGCTTAAGGGTAAGGAAAAGGGTAAGGGTAAGGGTAAGCTTAAGGGTAAAAGCAAGGGTAAGGGTAAGGGTAAGGGTAAGGGTAAGGGTAAGCTTAAGGGTAAAAGCAAGGGTAAGGGTAAGGGTAAGGGTAAGGGTAAGGGTAAGCTTAAGGGTAAAAGCAAGGGTAAGGGTAAGGGTAAGGGTAAGGGTAAGGGTAAGGGTAAGGGTAAGGGTAAGGGTAAGGGTACAGGTAAGGGTAAGGTTAAGGGTAAGGGTAAGGGTAAGGGTAAGGGTAAGGGTAAGCTTAAGGGTAAAAGCAAGGGTAAGGGTTAAGGGTAAGGGTAAGTGTAAGGGTAAAGGTAAGGGTAATGGTAAGGGTAAGGGTAAGCTTAAGGGTAAAAGCAAGGGAAAGGGTAAGGGTAAAGGTAAGGGAAAGGGTAAGGTTAAGGGTAAGGGTAAGGGAAAGGGTAAGCTTAAGGGTAAAAGCAAGGGTAAGGGTAAGGGTCAGGGTAAGGGTAAGGGTAAGGGTGAGGGTAAAGGTAAGGGTAAGCCTAAGGGTAAAAGCAAGGGTAAGGGTAAGGGTAAGGGTAAGGGTAAGGGTAAGGGTAAGGGTAATCGTAAGGGTAAGGGTAAGGGTAAGGGTAAGCTCAAGGGTAAAAGCAAGGGTAAGGGTAAGGGTAAGGGTAAGGGTAAGGGTAAGGATAAGGGTAAGGGTAAGCTTAAGGGTAAAAGCAAGGGTAAGGGTAAGGGTAAGGGTAAGGGTAAGGGTAAGGGTAAGGGTAAGGGTAAGGGTAAGGGTAAGGGTAAGGGTAAGCTTAAGGGTAAAAGCAAGGGTAAGGGTAAGGGTAAGGGTAAGGGTAAGGGTAAGGGTAAGGGTAAAGGTAAGGGTAAGCCTAAGGGTAAAAGCAAGGGTAAGGGTAAGGGTAAGGGTAAGGTTAAGGGTAAGGGTAAGGGTAAGGGTAAGGGTAAGGGTAAGCTTAAGGGTAAAAGCAAGGGTAAGGGTAAGGGTAAGGGTAAGGGTAAGGGTAAGGGTAAGGGTAAGGGTAAGCTTAAGGGTAAGGGTAAGGCCAAGGGTAAGCTTAAGGGTAAAAGCAAGGGTAAGGGTAAGGGTAAGGGTAAGGGTAAGGGTAAGGGTAAGGGTAAGGGTAAGGGTAAGGGTAAGCTTAAGGGTAAGGGTAAGGGTAAGGCTAAGGGTAAGCTTAAGGGTAAAAGCAAGGGTTAGGGTAAGGGTAAGAGTAAGGGTAAGGGTAAGGGTAAGGGTAAGGGTAAGGGTAAGGGTAAGGGTAAGGGTAAGGGTAAGCTTAAGGGTAAAAGCAAGAGTAAGGGTGAGGGTAAGGGTAAGGGTAAGGGTAAGGGTAAGGGTAAGGGCAAGCTTAAGGGTAAAAGCAAGGACAAGGGTAAGGGTAAGGGTAAGGGTAAGGGTAAGGGTAAGGGTAAGGGTAAGGGTAAGGGTAAGTGTAAGGGTAAGCTTAAGGGTAAAAGCAAGGGTAAGGGTAAGGGTGAGCCTAAGGGTAAAAGCAAGGGTAAGGGTAAGGGTGAGGGTAAGGGTAAGGGTAAGCTTAAGGGTAAAAGCAAGGGTAAGGGTAAGGGTAAGGTAAGGGTAAGGGTAAGGGTAAGCTTAAGGGTAAAAGCAAGGGCAAGGGTAAGGGTAAGGGTAAGGGTAAGGGTAAGGGTAAGGTTAAGCTTAAGGGTAAAAGCAAGGGTAGGGGTAAGGGTAAGGGTAAGGGTAAGGGTGAGGGTAAGGGTAAGGGTAAGCTTAAGGGTAAAAGCAAGGGTAAGGGTAAGGGTAAGGGTAAGGGTAAGGGTAAGGGTAAGGGTAAGGGTAAGGGTAAGGGTAAGGGTAAGGGTGAGGGTAAGGGTAAGGGTAAGCTTAAGGGTAAAAGCAAGGGTAAGGGTAAGGGTAAGGGTAAGGGTAAGGGTAAGGGTAAGGATAAGGGTAAAGGTAAGGGTAAGCCTAAGGGTAAAAGCAAGGGTAAGGGTAATGGTAAGGGTAAGGTTAAGGGTAAGGGTAAGGGTAAGGGTAAGGGTAAGTGTAAGCTTAAGGGTAAAAGCAAGGGTAAGGGTAAGGGTAAGGGTAAGGGTAAGGGTAAGGGTAAGGGTAAGCTTAAGGGTAAGGGTAAGGGGAAGGGTAAGCTTAAGGGTAAAAGCAAGGGTAGGGGTAAGGGTAAGGGTAAGGGTAAGGGTAAGGGTAAGCTTAAGGGTAAAAGCAAGGGTAAGGGTAAGGGTAAGGGAAAGGGTAAGGGTAAGGGTAAGGGTAAGGGTAAGGGTAAGCTTAAGGGTAAGGGTAAGGGTAAGGGTAAGGGTAAGCTTAAGGGTAAAAGCAAGGGTTAGGGTAAGGGTAAGGGTAAGGGTAAGGGTAAGGGTAAGGGTAAGGGTAAGGGTAAGGGTAAGCTTAAGGGTAAAAGCAAGGGTAAGGGTAAGGGTAAGGGTAAGGGTAAGGGTAAAGGTAAGGGTAAGGGTAAGGGTAAGCTTAAGGGTAAAAGCAAGGGAAAGGGTAAGGGTAAAGGTAAGGGAAAGGGTAAGGGTAAGGGTAAGGGTAAGGGTAAGGGTAAGCTTAAGGGTGAAAGCAAGGGTAAGGGTAAGGGTAAGGGTAAGGGTAAGGGTAAGGGTGAGGGTAAAGGTAAGGGTAAGCCTAAGGGTAAAAGCAAGGGTAAGGGTAAGGGTAAGGGTAAGGGTAAGGGTAAGGGTAAGGGTAAGGGTAAGGGTAAGGGTAAGGGTAAGGGTAAGGGTAAGCTTAAGGGTAAAAGCAAGGGTAAGGGTAAGGGTAAGGGTAAGGGTAAGGGTAGGGGTAAGGGTAAGGGTAAAGGTAAGGGTAAGCCTAAGGGTAAAAGCAAGGGTAAGGGTAAGGGTAAGGGTAAGGTTAAGGGTAAGGGTAAGGGTAAGGGTAAGGGTAAGGTTAAGCTTAAGGGTAAAAGCAAGGGTAAGGGTAAGGGTAAGGGTAAGGGTAAGGGTAAGGGTAAGGGTAAGGGTAAGCTTAAGGGTAAGGGTAAGGCCAAGGGTAAGCTCAAGGGTAAAAGCAAGGGTAAGGGTAAGGGTAAGGGTAAGGGTAAGGGTAAGGGTAAGGGTAAGGGTAAGGGTAAGCTTAAGGGTAAGGGTAAGGGTAAGAGTAAGGGTAAGCTTAAGGGTAAAAGCAAGGGTTAGGGTAAGGGTAAGAGTAAGGGTAAGGGTAAGGGTAAGGGTAAGGGTAAGGGTAAGGGTAAGGGTAAGGGTAAGGGTAAGGGTAAGCTTAAGGGTAAAAGCAAGGGTAAGGGTGAGGGTAAGGGTAAGGGTAAGGGTAAGGGTAAGGGTAAGCTTAAGGGTAAAAGCAAGGACAAGGGTAAGGGTAAGGGTAAGGGTAAGGGTAAGGGTAAGGGTAAGGGTAAGGGTAAGGGTAAGTGTAAGGGTAAGCTTAAGGGTAAAAGCAAGGGTAAGGTAAGGGTAAGGGTAAGGGTAAGCCTTAGGGTAAAAGCAAGGGTGAGGGTAAGGGTAAGGGTAAGGGTAAGGGTAAGCTTAAGGGTAAAAGCAAGGGTAAGGGTAAGGGTAAGGGTAAGGGTAAGGGTAAGGGTAAGGGTAAGCTTAAGGGTAAAAGCAAGGGTAAGGGTAAGGATAAGGGTAAGGGTAAGGGAAAGGGTAAGGTTAAGCTTAAAGGTAAAAGCAAGGGTAGGGGTAAGGGTAAGGGTAAGGGTAAGGGTAAGGGTAAGGGTAAGGGTAAGCTTAAGGGTAAAAGCAAGGGTAAGGGTAAGGGTAAGGGTAAGGGTAAGGGTAAGGGTAAGGGTAAGGGTAAGGGTAAGGGTAAGGGTAAGGGTGAGGGTAAGGGTAAGGGTAAGCTTAAGGGTAAAAGCAAGGGTAAGGGTAAGGGTAAGGGTAAGGGTAAGGGTAAGGGTAAGGGAAAGGATAAGGGTAAAGGTAAGGGTAAGCCTAAGGGTAAAAGCAAGGGTAAGGGTAAGGGTAAGGGTAAGGTTAAGGGTAAGGGTAAGGGTAAGGGTAAGGGTAAGGGTAAGCTTAAGGGTAAAAGCAAGGGTAAGGGTAAGGGTAAGGGTAAGGGTAAGGGTAAGGGTAAGGGTAAGGGTAAGGGTAAGGGTAAGGGTAAGGGTAAGGGTTAGGGTAAGGGTAAGGGTAAGGGTAAGCTTAAGGGTAAGCTTAAGGGTAAAAGCAAGGGTAAGGGTAAGGGTAAGGGTAAGGGTAAAGGTAAGGGTAAAGGTAAGGGTAAAGGTAAGGGTAAGCCTAAGGGTAAAAGCAAGGGTAAGGGTAAGGGTAAGGGTAAGGGTAAGGGTAAGGGTAAGGGTAAGGGTAAGGGTAAGGGTAAGGGTAAGGGTAAGGGTAAGGGTAAGGGTAAGGGTAAGGGTAAGGGTAAGGGTAAGGGTAAGCTTGAGGGTAAAAGCAAGGGTAAGGGTAAGGGTAAGGGTAAGGGTAAGGGTAAGCCTAAGGGTAAAAGCAAGGATAAGGGTAAGGGTAAGGGTAAGGGTAAGGGTAAGCTTAAGGGTAAAAGCAAGGGTAAGGGTAAGGGTAAGGGTAAGGGTAAGGGTAAGCTTAAGGGTAAAAGCAAGGGTAAGGGTAAGGGTAAGGGTAAGGGTAAGGGTAAGGGTAAGGGTAAGGGTAAAAGCAAGGGTAAGGGTAAGGGTAAGGGTAAGGGTAAGGGTAAGGGTAAGGGTAAGGGTAAGGGTAAGGGTAAGGGTAAGGGTAAGCTTAAGGGTAAAAGCAAGGGTAAGGGTAAGGGTTAGGGTAAGGGTAAGGGTAAGGGTAAGGGTAAGGGTAAGGGTAAGGGTAAGCTTTAGGGTAAAAGCAAGGGTAAGGGTAAGGGTAAGGGTAAGGGTAAGGGTAAGGGTAAGGGTAAGGGTAAGGGTAAGGGTAAGGGTAAGGGTAAGGGTAAGGGTAAAGGTAAGGGTAAGCCTAAGGGTAAGTGCAAGGGTAAGGGTAAGGGTAAGGGTAAGGGTAAGGGTAAGTGTAAGGGTAAGGGTAAGGGTAAGGGTAAGGGTAAGGGTAAGCTTAAGGGTAAAAGCAAGGGTAAGGGTAAGGGTAAGGGTAAGGGTAAGGGTAAGGGTAAGGTTAAGCTTAAGGGTAAGGAAAAGGGTAAGGGTAAGGGTAAGCTTAAGGGTAAAAGCAAGGGTAAGGGTAAGGGTAAGGGTAAGGGTAAGGGTAAGCTTAAGGGTAAAAGCAAGGGTAAGGGTAAGGGTAAGGGTAAGGGTAAGGGTAAGGGTAAGCTTAAGGGTAAAAGCAAGGGTAAGGGTAAGGGTAAGGGTAAGGGTAAGGGTAAGGGTAAGGGTAAGGGTAAGGGTAAGGGTACAGGTAAGGGTAAGGTTAAGGGTAAGGGTAAGGGTAAGGGTAAGGGTAAGGGTAAGCTTAAGGGTAAAAGCAAGGGTAAGGGTTAAGGGTAAGGGTAAGTGTAAGGGTAAAGGTAAGGGTAATGGTAAGGGTAAGGGTAAGCTTAAGGGTAAAAGCAAGGGAAAGGGTAAGGGTAAAGGTAAGGGAAAGGGTAAGGGTAAGGGTAAGGGTAAGGGAAAGGGTAAGCTTAAGGGTAAAAGCAAGGGTAAGGGTAAGGGTCAGGGTAAGGGTAAGGGTAAGGGTGAGGGTAAAGGTAAGGGTAAGCCTAAGGGTAAAAGCAAGGGTAAGGGTAAGGGTAAGGGTAAGGGTAAGGGTAAGGGTAAGGGTAATCGTAAGGGTAAGGGTAAGGGTAAGGGTAAGCTCAAGGGTAAAAGCAAGGGTAAGGGTAAGGGTAAGGGTAAGGGTAAGGGTAAGGATAAGGGTAAGGGTAAGCTTAAGGGTAAAAGCAAGGGTAAGGGTAAGGGTAAGGGTAAGGGTAAGGGTAAGGGTAAGGGTAAGGGTAAGGGTAAGGGTAAGGGTAAGGGTAAGCTTAAGGGTAAAAGCAAGGGTAAGGGTAAGGGTAAGGGTAAGGGTAAGGGTAAGGGTAAAGGTAAGGGTAAGCCTAAGGGTAAAAGCAAGGGTAAGGGTAAGGGTAAGGGTAAGGTTAAGGGTAAGGGTAAGGGTAAGGGTAAGGGTAAGGGTAAGCTTAAGGGTAAAAGCAAGGGTAAGGGTAAGGGTAAGGGTAAGGGTAAGGGTAAGGGTAAGGGTAAGGGTAAGGGTAAGCTTAAGGGTAAGGGTAAGGCCAAGGGTAAGCTTAAGGGTAAAAGCAAGGGTAAGGGTAAGGGTAAGGGTAAGGGTAAGGGTAAGGGTAAGGGTAAGGGTAAGGGTAAGGGTAAGCTTAAGGGTAAGGGTAAGGGTAAGGCTAAGGGTAAGCTTAAGGGTAAAAGCAAGGGTTAGGGTAAGGGTAAGAGTAAGGGTAAGGGTAAGGGTAAGGGTAAGGGTAAGGGTAAGGGTAAGGGTAAGGGTAAGCTTAAGGGTAAAAGCAAGAGTAAGGGTGAGGGTAAGGGTAAGGGTAAGGGTAAGGGTAAGGGTAAGGGCAAGCTTAAGGGTAAAAGCAAGGACAAGGGTAAGGGTAAGGGTAAGGGTAAGGGTAAGGGTAAGGGTAAGGGTAAGGGTAAGGGTAAGTGTAAGGGTAAGCTTAAGGGTAAAAGCAAGGGTAAGGGTAAGGGTAAGGGTAAGGGTGAGCCTAAGGGTAAAAGCAAGGGTAAGGGTAAGGGTAAGGGTAAGGGTAAGGGTAAGCTTAAGGGTAAAAGCAAGGGTAAGGGTAAGGGTAAGGTAAGGGTAAGGGTAAGGGTAAGGGTAAGCTTAAGGGTAAAAGCAAGGGCAAGGGTAAGGGTAAGGGTAAGGGTAAGGGTAAGGGTAAGGTTAAGCTTAAGGGTAAAAGCAAGGGTAGGGGTAAGGGTAAGGGTAAGGGTAAGGGTGAGGGTAAGGGTAAGGGTAAGCTTAAGGGTAAAAGCAAGGGTAAGGGTAAGGGTAAGGGTAAGGGTAAGGGTAAGGGTAAGGGTAAGGGTAAGGGTAAGGGTAAGGGTGAGGGTAAGGGTAAGGGTAAGCTTAAGGGTAAAAGCAAGGGTAAGGGTAAGGGTAAGGGTAAGGGTAAGGGTAAGGGTAAGGATAAGGGTAAAGGTAAGGGTAAGCCTAAGGGTAAAAGCAAGGGTAAGGGTAAGGGTAAGGGTAAGGTTAAGGGTAAGGGTAATGGTAAGGGTAAGGGTAAGTGTAAGCTTAAGGGTAAAAGCAAGGGTAAGGGTAAGGGTAAGGGTAAGGGTAAGGGTAAGGGTAAGGGTAAGCTTAAGGGTAAGGGTAAGGGGAAGGGTAAGCTTAAGGGTAAAAGCAAGGGTAGGGGTAAGGGTAAGGGTAAGGGTAAGGGTAAGGGTAAGCTTAAGGGTAAAAGCAAGGGTAAGGGTAAGGGTAAGGGTAAGGGTAAGGGTAAGGGTAAGGGTAAGGGTAAGGGTAAGCTTAAGGGTAAGGGTAAGGGTAAGGGTAAGGGTAAGCTTAAGGGTAAAAGCAAGGGTTAGGGTAAGGGTAAGGGTAAGGGTAAGGGTAAGGGTAAGGGTAAGGGTAAGGGTAAGGGTAAGCTTAAGGGTAAAAGCAAGGGTAAGGGTAAGGGTAAGGGTAAGGGTAAGGGTAAAGGTAAGGGTAAGGGTAAGGGTAAGCTTAAGGGTAAAAGCAAGGGAAAGGGTAAGGGTAAAGGTAAGGGAAAGGGTAAGGGTAAGGGTAAGGGTAAGGGTAAGGGTAAGCTTAAGGGTGAAAGCAAGGGTAAGGGTAAGGGTAAGGGTAAGGGTAAGGGTAAGGGTGAGGGTAAAGGTAAGGGTAAGCCTAAGGGTAAAAGCAAGGGTAAGGGTAAGGGTAAGGGTAAGGGTAAGGGTAAGGGTAAGGGTAAGGGTAAGGGTAAGGGTAAGGGTAAGGGTAAGGGTAAGGGTAAGCTTAAGGGTAAAAGCAAGGGTAAGGGTAAGGGTAAGGGTAAGGGTAAGGGTAGGGGTAAGGGTAAGGGTAAAGGTAAGGGTAAGCCTAAGGGTAAAAGCAAGGGTAAGGGTAAGGGTAAGGGTAAGGTTAAGGGTAAGGGTAAGGGTAAGGGTAAGGGTAAGGTTAAGCTTAAGGGTAAAAGCAAGGGTAAGGGTAAGGGTAAGGGTAAGGGTAAGGGTAAGGGTAAGGGTAAGGGTAAGGGTAAGCTTAAGGGTAAGGGTAAGGCCAAGGGTAAGCTCAAGGGTAAAAGCAAGGGTAAGGGTAAGGGTAAGGGTAAGGGTAAGGGTAAGGGTAAGGGTAAGGGTAAGGGTAAGCTTAAGGGTAAGGGTAAGGGTAAGAGTAAGGGTAAGCTTAAGGGTAAAAGCAAGGGTTAGGGTAAGGGTAAGAGTAAGGGTAAGGGTAAGGGTAAGGGTAAGGGTAAGGGTAAGGGTAAGGGTAAGGGTAAGGGTAAGGGTAAGGGTAAGCTTAAGGGTAAAAGCAAGGGTAAGGGTGAGGGTAAGGGTAAGGGTAAGGGTAAGGGTAAGGGTAAGCTTAAGGGTAAAAGCAAGGACAAGAGTAAGGGTAAGGGTAAGGGTAAGGGTAAGGGTAAGGGTAAGGGTAAGGGTAAGTGTAAGGGTAAGCTTAAGGGTAAAAGCAAGGGTAAGGGTAAGGGTAAGGGTAAGGGTAAGCCTAAGGGTAAAAGCAAGGGTGAGGGTAAGGGTAAGGGTAAGGGTAAGGGTAAGCTTAAGGGTAAAAGCAAGGGTAAGGGTAAGGGTAAGGGTAAGGGTAAGGGTAAGGGTAAGGGTAAGCTTAAGGGTAAAAGCAAGGGTAAGGGTAAGGATAAGGGTAAGGGTAAGGGAAAGGGTAAGGTTAAGCTTAAGGGTAAAAGCAAGGGTAGGGGTAAGGGTAAGGGTAAGGGTAAGGGTAAGGGTAAGGGTAAGGGTAAGCTTAAGGGTAAAAGCAAGGGTAAGGGTAAGGGTAAGGGTAAGGGTAAGGGTAAGGGTAAGGGTAAGGGTAAGGGTAAGGGTAAGGGTAAGGGTGAGGGTAAGGGTAAGGGTAAGCTTAAGGGTAAAAGCAAGGGTAAGGGTAAGGGTAAGGGTAAGGGTAAGGGTAAGGGTAAGGGAAAGGATAAGGGTAAAGGTAAGGGTAAGCCTAAGGGTAAAAGCAAGGGTAAGGGTAAGGGTAAGGGTAAGGTTAAGGGTAAGGGTAAGGGTAAGGGTAAGGGTAAGGGTAAGCTTAAGGGTAAAAGCAAGGGTAAGGGTAAGGGTAAGGGTAAGGGTAAGGGTAAGGGTAAGGGTAAGGGTAAGGGTAAGGGTAAGGGTAAGGGTAAGGGTTAGGGTAAGGGTAAGGGTAAGGGTAAGCTTAAGGGTAAGCTTAAGGGTAAAAGCAAGGGTAAGGGTAAGGGTAAGGGTAAGGGTAAAGGTAAGGGTAAAGGTAAGGGTAAAGGTAAGGGTAAGCCTAAGGGTAAAAGCAAGGGTAAGGGTAAGGGTAAGGGTAAGGGTAAGGGTAAGGGTAAGGGTAAGGGTAAGGGTAAGGGTAAGGGTAAGGGTAAGGGTAAGGGTAAGGGTAAGGGTAAGGGTAAGGGTAAGGGTAAGCTTGAGGGTAAAAGCAAGGGTAAGGGTAAGGGTAAGGGTAAGGGTAAGGGTAAGCCTAAGGGTAAAAGCAAGGATAAGGGTAAGGGTAAGGGTAAGGGTAAGGGTAAGCTTAAGGGTAAAAGCAAGGGTAAGGGTAAGGGTAAGGGTAAGGGTAAGGGTAAGCTTAAGGGTAAAAGCAAGGGTAAGGGTAAGGGTAAGGGTAAGGGTAAGGGTAAGGGTAAGGGTAAGGGTAAGGGTAAAAGCAAGGGTAAGGGTAAGGGTAAGGGTAAGGGTAAGGGTAAGGGTAAGGGTAAGGGTAAGGGTAAGCTTAAGGGTAAAAGCAAGGGTAAGGGTAAGGGTTAGGGTAAGGGTAAGGGTAAGGGTAAGGGTAAGGGTAAGGGTAAGGGTAAGGGTAAGCTTTAGGGTAAAAGCAAGGGTAAGGGTAAGGGTAAGGGTAAGGGTAAGGGTAAGGGTAAGGGTAAGGGTAAGGGTAAGGGTAAGGGTAAGGGTAAGGGTAAGGGTAAGGGTAAAGGTAAGGGTAAGCCTAAGGGTAAGTGCAAGGGTAAGGGTAAGGGTAAGGGTAAGGGTAAGGGTAAGTGTAAGGGTAACGGTAAGGGTAAGGGTAAGGGTAAGGGTAAGCTTAAGGGTAAAAGCAAGGGTAAGGGTAAGGGTAAGGGTAAGGGTAAGGGTAAGGGTAAGGTTAAGCTTAAGGGTAAGGAAAAGGGTAAGGGTAAGGGTAAGCTTAAGGGTAAAAGCAAGGGTAAGGGTAAGGGTAAGGGTAAGGGTAAGGGTAAGGGTAAGCTTAAGGGTAAAAGCAAGGGTAAGGGTAAGGGTAAGGGTAAGGGTAAGGGTAAGGGTAAGCTTAAGGGTAAAAGCAAGGGTAAGGGTAAGGGTAAGGGTAAGGGTAAGGGTAAGGGTAAGGGTAAGGGTAAGGGTAAGGGTACAGGTAAGGGTAAGGTTAAGGGTAAGGGTAAGGGTAAGGGTAAGGGTAAGGGTAAGCTTAAGGGTAAAAGCAAGGGTAAGGGTTAAGGGTAAGGGTAAGTGTAAGGGTAAAGGTAAGGGTAATGGTAAGGGTAAGGGTAAGCTTAAGGGTAAAAGCAAGGGAAAGGGTAAGGGTAAAGGTAAGGGAAAGGGTAAGGGTAAGGGTAAGGGTAAGGGAAAGGGTAAGCTTAAGGGTAAAAGCAAGGGTAAGGGTAAGGGTCAGGGTAAGGGTAAGGGTAAGGGTGAGGGTAAAGGTAAGGGTAAGCCTAAGGGTAAAAGCAAGGGTAAGGGTAAGGGTAAGGGTAAGGGTAAGGGTAAGGGTAAGGGTAATCGTAAGGGTAAGGGTAAGGGTAAGGGTAAGCTCAAGGGTAAAAGCAAGGGTAAGGGTAAGGGTAAGGGTAAGGGTAAGGGTAAGGATAAGGGTAAGGGTAAGCTTAAGGGTAAAAGCAAGGGTAAGGGTAAGGGTAAGGGTAAGGGTAAGGGTAAGGGTAAGGGTAAGGGTAAGGGTAAGGGTAAGGGTAAGGGTAAGCTTAAGGGTAAAAGCAAGGGTAAGGGTAAGGGTAAGGGTAAGGGTAAGGGTAAGGGTAAAGGTAAGGGTAAGCCTAAGGGTAAAAGCAAGGGTAAGGGTAAGCTTAAGGGTAAAAGCAAGGGTAAGGGTAAGGGTAAGGGTAAGGGTAAGGGTAAGGGTAAGGGTAAGGGTAAGCTTAAGGGTAAGGGTAAGGCCAAGGGTAAGCTTAAGGGTAAAAGCAAGGGTAAGGGTAAGGGTAAGGGTAAGGGTAAGGGTAAGGGTAAGGGTAAGGGTAAGGGTAAGGGTAAGGGTAAGCTTAAGGGTAAGGGTAAGGGTAAGGCTAAGGGTAAGCTTAAGGGTAAAAGCAAGGGTTAGGGTAAGGGTAAGAGTAAGGGTAAGGGTAAGGGTAAGGGTAAGGGTAAGGGTAAGGGTAAGGGTAAGGGTAAGCTTAAGGGTAAAAGCAAGAGTAAGGGTGAGGGTAAGGGTAAGGGTAAGGGTAAGGGTAAGGGTAAGGGCAAGCTTAAGGGTAAAAGCAAGGACAAGGGTAAGGGTAAGGGTAAGGGTAAGGGTAAGGGTAAGGGTAAGGGTAAGGGTAAGGGTAAGTGTAAGGGTAAGCTTAAGGGTAAAAGCAAGGGTAAGGGTAAGGGTAAGGGTAAGGGTGAGCCTAAGGGTAAAAGCAAGGGTAAGGGTAAGGGTAAGGGTAAGGGTAAGGGTAAGCTTAAGGGTAAAAGCAAGGGTAAGGGTAAGGGTAAGGTAAGGGTAAGGGTAAGGGTAAGGGTAAGCTTAAGGGTAAAAGCAAGGGCAAGGGTAAGGGTAAGGGTAAGGGTAAGGGTAAGGGTAAGGTTAAGCTTAAGGGTAAAAGCAAGGGTAGGGGTAAGGGTAAGGGTAAGGGTAAGGGTGAGGGTAAGGGTAAGGGTAAGCTTAAGGGTAAAAGCAAGGGTAAGGGTAAGGGTAAGGGTAAGGGTAAGGGTAAGGGTAAGGGTAAGGGTAAGGGTAAGGGTAAGGGTGAGGGTAAGGGTAAGGGTAAGCTTAAGGGTAAAAGCAAGGGTAAGGGTAAGGGTAAGGGTAAGGGTAAGGGTAAGGGTAAGGATAAGGGTAAAGGTAAGGGTAAGCCTAAGGGTAAAAGCAAGGGTAAGGGTAAGGGTAAGGGTAAGGTTAAGGGTAAGGGTAAGGGTAAGGGTAAGGGTAAGTGTAAGCTTAAGGGTAAAAGCAAGGGTAAGGGTAAGGGTAAGGGTAAGGGTAAGGGTAAGGGTAAGGGTAAGCTTAAGGGTAAGGGTAAGGGGAAGGGTAAGCTTAAGGGTAAAAGCAAGGGTAGGGGTAAGGGTAAGGGTAAGGGTAAGGGTAAGGGTAAGCTTAAGGGTAAAAGCAAGGGTAAGGGTAAGGGTAAGGGTAAGGGTAAGGGTAAGGGTAAGGGTAAGCTTAAGGGTAAGGGTAAGGGTAAGGGTAAGGGTAAGCTTAAGGGTAAAAGCAAGGGTTAGGGTAAGGGTAAGGGTAAGGGTAAGGGTAAGGGTAAGGGTAAGGGTAAGGGTAAGGTTAAGGGTAAGGGTAAGGGTAAGCTTAAGGGTAAAAGCAAGGGTAAGGGTGAGGGTAAGGGTAAGGGTAAGGGTAAGGGTTAGCTTAAGGGTAAAAGCAAGGGTAAGGGTAAAGGTAAGGGTAAGGGTAAGGGTAAGGGTAAGGGTAAGGGTAAGGGTAAGGGTAAGCCTAAGGGTAAGAGCAAGGGTAAGGGTGAGGGTAAGGGTAAGGGTAAGGGTAAGCTTAAGGGTAAAAGCAAGGGTAAGGGTGAGGGTAAGGGTAAGGGTAAGGGTAAGGGTGAGGGTAAGGGTAAGCTTAAGGGTAAAAGCAAGGGTAAGGGTAAGGGTAAGGTTAAGCTTAAGGGTAAAAGCAAGGGTAGGGGTAAGGGTAAGGGTAAGGGTAAGGGTAAGGGTAAGGGTAAGGGTAAGGGTAAGGGTAAGGGTAAGCTTAAAGGTAAAAGCAAGGGTAAGGGTAAGGGTAAGGGTAAGGGTAAGGGTAAGGGTAAGGGTAAGGGTAAGGGTAAGGGTAAAAGCAAGGGTAAGGGTAAGGGTAAGGGTAAGGGTAAGGGTAAGGGTAAGGGTAAGGGTAAGGGTAAGGGTAAGGGTAAGGGTAAGGGTAAGGGTAAGGGTAAGCTTAAGGGTAAAAGCAAGGGTAAGGGTAAGGGTAAGGGTAAGGGTAAGGGTGAAGGTAAGGGTAAGCCTAAGGGTAAAAGCAAGGGTAAGGGTAAGGGTAAGGGTAAGGGTAAGGGTAAGGGTGAGCTTAAGGGTAAAAGCAAGGGTAAGGGTAAGGGTAAGGGTAAGGGTAAGGGTAAGGGTAAGGGTAAGGGTAAGGGTAAGGGTAAGGGTAAGCTTAAGGGTAAGGGTAAGGGTAAGGGTAAGGGTAAGCTTAAGGGTAAAAGCAAGGGTAAAGGTAAGGGTAAGGGTAAGGGTAAGGGTGAGCTTAAGGGTAAAAGCAAGGGTAAGGGTAAGGGTAAGGGTAAGGGTAAGGGTAAGGGTAAGGGTAAGGGTAAGGGTAAGCTTAAGGGTAAGGGTAAGGGTAAGGGTAAGCTTAAGGGTAAAAGCAAGGGTAAGGGTAAGGGTAAGGGTAAGGGTAAGGGTAAGGGTAAGGGTAAGGGTAAGGGTAAGCTTGAGGGTAAAAGCAAGGGTAAGGGTAAGGGTAAGGGTAAGGGTAAGGGTAAGGGTAAGGGTAAGGGTAAGGGTAAGCTCAAGGGTAAATGCAAGGGTAAGGGTAAGGGTAAGGGTAAGGGTAAGGGTAAGGGTAAGGGTAAGGGTAAGGGTAAGGGTAAGGGTAAAGGTAAGGGTAAGCCTAAGGGTAAAAGCAAGGGTAAGGGTAAGGGTAAGGGTAAGGGTAAGGGTAAGGGTAAGGGTAAGGGTAAGGGTAAGGGTAAGGGTAAGGGTAAGCTTAAGGGTAAAAGCAAGGGTAAGGGTAAGGGTAAGGGTAAGGGTAAGGGTAAGCCTAAGGGTAAAAACAAGGGTAAGGGTAAGGGTAAGGGTAAGGGTAAGGGTAAGGGTAAGGGTAAGGGTAAGGGTAAGCTTAAGGGTAAAAGCAAGGGTAAGGGTAAGGGTAAGGGTTAAGGTAAGGGTAAGGGTAAGCTTAAGGGTAAAAGCAAGGGTAAGGGTAAGGGTAAGGGTAAGGGTAAGGGTAAGGGTAAGGGTAAGGGTAAGGGTAAGGGTAAGCTTAAGGGTAAAAGCAAGGGTAAGGGTAAGGGTAAGGGTAAGGGTAAGGGTAAGGGTAAGGGTAAGGGTAAGGGTAAGCTTAAGGGTAAAAGCAAGGGTAAGGGTAAGGGTAAGGGTAAGGGTAAGGGTGAAGGTAAGGGTAAGCCTAAGGGTAAAAGCAAGGGTAAGGGTAAGGGTAAGGGTAAGGGTAAGGGTAAGGGTGAGCTTAAGGGTAAAAGCAAGGGTAAGGGTAAGGGTAAGGGTAAGGGTAAGGGTAAGGGTAAGGGTAAGGGTAAGGGTAAGGGTAAGGGTAAGGGTAAGCTTAAGGGTAAGGGTAAGGGTAAGGGTAAGGGTAAGCTTAAGGGTAAAAGCAAGGGTAAAGGTAAGGGTAAGGGTAAGGGTAAGGGTGAGCTTAAGGGTAAAAGCAAGGGTAAGGGTAAGGGTAAGGGTAAGGGTAAGGGTAAGGGTAAGGGTAAGGGTAAGGGTAAGCTTAAGGGTAAGGGTAAGGGTAAGGGTAAGCTTAAGGGTAAAAGCAAGGGTAAGGGTAAGGGTAAGGGTAAGGGTAAGGGTAAGGGTAAGGGTAAGGGTAAGGGTAAGCTTGAGGGTAAAAGCAAGGGTAAGGGTAAGGGTAAGGGTAAGGGTAAGGGTAAGGGTAAGGGTAAGGGTAAGGGTAAGCTCAAGGGTAAATGCAAGGGTAAGGGTAAGGGTAAGGGTAAGGGTAAGGGTAAGGGTAAGGGTAAGGGTAAGGGTAAGGGTAAGGGTAAAGGTAAGGGTAAGCCTAAGGGTAAAAGCAAGGGTAAGGGTAAGGGTAAGGGTAAGGGTAAGGGTAAGGGTAAGGGTAAGGGTAAGCTTAAGGGTAAAAGCAAGGGTAAGGGTAAGGGTAAGGGTAAGGGTAAGGGTGAAGGTAAGGGTAAGCCTAAGGGTAAAAGCAAGGGTAAGGGTAAGGGTAAGGGTAAGGGTAAGGGTAAGGGTAAGGGTGAGCTTAAGGGTAAAAGCAAGGGTAAGGGTAAGGGTAAGGGTAAGGGTAAGGGTAAGGGTAAGGGTAAGGGTAAGGGTAAGGGTAAGGGTAAACTTAAGGGTAAGGGTAAGGGTAAGGGTAAGGGTAAGCTTAAGGGTAAAAGCAAGGGTAAAGGTAAGGGTAAGGGTAAGGGTAAGGGTAAGCTTAAGGGTAAAAGCAAGGGTAAGGGTAAGGGTAAGGGTAAGGGTAAGGGTAAGGGTAAGGGTAAGGGTAAGGGTAAGCTTAAGGGTAAGGGTAAGGGTAAGGGTAAGGGTAAGCTTAAGGGTAAAAGCAAGGGTAAGGGTAAGGGTAAGGGTAAGGGTAAGGGTAAGGGTAAGGGTAAGGGTAAGCTTGAGGGTAAAAGCAAGGGTAAGGGTGAGGGTAAGGGTAAGGGTAAGGGTAAGGGTAAGCTCAAGGGTAAATGCAAGGGTAAGGGTAAGGGTAAGGGTAAGGGTAAGGGTAAGGGTAAGGGTAAGGGTAAGCCTAAGGGTAAAAGCAAGGATAAGGGTAAGGGTAAGGGTAAGGGTAAGGGTAAGGGTAAGGGTAAGGGTAAGGGTAAGGGTAAGGGTAAGGGTAAGGGTAAGGGTAAGCTTAAGGGTAAAAGCAAGGGTAAGGGTAAGGGTAAGGGTAAGGGTAAGGGAAAGGGTAAGGGTAAGGGTAAGGGTAAGGGTAAGGGTAAGGGTAAGGGTAAGCTTAAGGGTAAAAGCAAGGGTAAGGGTAAGGGTAAGGGTTAAGGTAAGGGTAAGGGTAAGCTTAAGGGTAAAAGCAAGGGTAAGAGTAAGGGTAAGGGTAATGGTAAGGGTAAGGGTAAGGGTAAGGGTAATGGTAAGGGTAAGGGTAAGGGTAAGGGTAAGCTTAAGGGTAAAAGCAAGGGTAAGGGTAAGGGTAAGGGTAAGGGTAAGGGTAAGCTTAAGGGTAAAAGCAAGGGTAAGGGTAAGGGTAAGGGTAAGGGTAAGCCTAAGGGTGAAAGCAAGGGTAAGGGTAAGGGTAAGGGTAAGGGTAAGCTTAAGGGTAAAAGCAAGGGTAAGGGTAAGGGTAAGGGTAAGGGTAAGGGTAAGGGTAAGGGTAAGGGTAAGGGTAAGGGTAAGGGTAAGCTTAAGGGTAAAAGCAAGGGTAAGGGTAAGGGTAAGGGTAAGGGTAAGGGTAAGGGTAAGGGTAAGGGTAAGGGTAAGGGTAAAGGTAAGGGTAAGCCTAAGGGTAAAAGCAAGGGTTAGGGTAAGGGTAAGGGTAAGGGTAAGGGTAAGGGTAAGGGTAAGGGTAAGGGTAAGGGTAAGGGTAAGGGTAAGGGTAAGGGTGAGGGTAAGGGTAAGGGTAAGGGTAAGGGTAAGGGTAAGGGTAAGGGTAAGGGTATGGGTAAGGGTAAGGGTAAGGGTAAGGGTAAGGGTAAGCTTAAGGGTAAAAGCAAGGGTAAGGGTAAGGGTGAGGGTAAGGGTAAGCCTAAGGGTAAAAGCAAGGGTAAGGGTAAGAGTAAGGGTAAGGGTAAGGGTAAGCTTAAGGGTAAAAGCAAGGGTATGGGTAAGGGTAAGTGTAAGGGTAAGGGTAAGGGTAAGCTTAAGGGTAAAAGCAAGGGTAAGGGTAAGGGTAAGGGTAAGGGTAAGGGTAAGGGTAAGGGTAAAGGTAAGGGTAAGCCTAAGGGTAAAAGCAAGGGTAAGGGTAAGGGTAAGGGTAAGGGTAAGGGTAAGGGTAAAGGTAAGGGTAAGCTTAAGGGTAAAAGCAAGGGTAAGGGTAAGGGTAAGGGTAAGGGTAAGGGTAAGGGTAAGGGTAAGATTAAGGGTAAAAGCAAGGGTAAGGGTAAGGGTAAGGGTAAGGGTAAGTGTAAGGGTAAGGGTAAGGGTAAGGGTAAGGGTAAGGGTAAGCTTAATGGTAAAAGCAAGGGTAAGGGTAAGGGTAAGGGTAAGGGTAAGGGTAAGGGTAAGGGTAAGGGTAAGCTTAAGGGTAAAAGCAAGGGTAAGGGTAAGGGTAAGGGTAAGGGTAAGGGTAAGGGTAAGGGTAAGGGTAAAGGTAAGGGTAAGCCTAAGGGTAAAAGCAAGGGTAAGGGTAAGGGTAAGGGTAAGGGTAAGGGTAAGTGTAAGGGTAAGCTTAAGGGTAAAAGCAAGGGTAAGGGTAAGGGTAAGGGTAAGGGTAAGGGTAAGGGTAAGTGTAAGGGTAAGCTTAAGGGTAAAAGCAAGGGTAAGGGTAAGGGTAAGGGTAAGGGTAAGGGTAAGGGTAAGGGTAAGGGTAAGGGTAAGGGTAAGGGTAAGGGTAAGGGTAAGGGTAAGGGTAAGGGTAAGGGTAAGCTTAAGGGTAAAAGCAAGGGTAAGGGTAAGGGTAAGGGTAAGGGTAAGCTTAAGGGTAAAAGCAAGGGAAGGGTAAGGGTAAGGGTAAGGGTAAGGGTAAGGGTAAGGGTAAGGGTAAGGGTAAGGGAAAGGGTAAGGGTAAGCTTAAGGGTAAAAGCAAGGGAAAGGGTAAGGGTAAAGGTAAGGGTAAGGGTAAGAGTAAGGGTAAGCTTAAGGGTAAAAGCAAGGGTAAGGGTAAGGGTAAGGGTAAGGGTAAGGGTAAGGGTAAGGGTAAGGGTGAGGGTAAGGGTAAGGGTAAGGGTAAGGGTAAGGGTAAGGGTAAGGGTAAGGGTAAGGGTATGGGTAAGGGTAAGGGTAAGGGTAAGGGTAAGGGTAAGCTTAAGGGTAAAAGCAAGGGTAAGGGTAAGGGTGAGGGTAAGGGTAAGCCTAAGGGTAAAAGCAAGGGTAAGGGTAAGAGTAAGGGTAAGGGTAAGGGTAAGCTTAAGGGTAAAAGCAAGGGTATGGGTAAGGGTAAGGGTAAGGGTAAGGGTAAGGGTAAGCTTAAGGGTAAAAGCAAGGGTAAGGGTAAGGGTAAGGGTAAGGGTAAGGGTAAGGGTAAGGGTAAAGGTAAGGGTAAGCCTAAGGGTAAAAGCAAGGGTAAGGGTAAGGGTAAGGGTAAGGGTAAGGGTAAGGGTAAAGGTAAGGGTAAGCTTAAGGGTAAAAGCAAGGGTAAGGGTAAGGGTAAGGGTAAGGGTAAGTGTAAGGGTAAGGGTAAGCTTAAGGGTAAAAGCAAGGGTAAGGGTAAGGGTAAGGGTAAGGGTAAGTGTAAGGGTAAGGGTAAGGGTAAGGGTAAGGGTAAGGGTAAGCTTAATGGTAAAAGCAAGGGTAAGGGTAAGGGTAAGGGTAAGGGTAAGGGTAAGGGTAAGGGTAAGGGTAAGCTTAAGGGTAAAAGCAAGGGTAAGGGTAAGGGTAAGGGTAAGGGTAAGGGTAAGGGTAAGGGTAAGGGTAAAGGTAAGGGTAAAGGTAAGGGTAAGCCTAAGGGTAAAAGCAAGGGTAAGGGTAAGGGTAAGGGTAAGGGTAAGGGTAAGGGTAAGGGTAAGCTTAAGGGTAAAAGCAAGGGTAAGGGTAAGGGTAAGGGTAAGGGTAAGGGTAAGGGTAAGTGTAAGGGTAAGCTTAAGGGTAAAAGCAAGGGTAAGGGTAAGGGTAAGGGTAAGGGTAAGGGTAATGGTAAGGGTAAGGGTAAGGGTAAGGGTAAGGGTAAGGGTAAGGGTAAGGGTAAGGGTAAGGGTAAGGGTAAGGGTAAGCTTAAGGGTAAAAGCAAGGGTAAGGGTAAGGGTAAGGGTAAGGGTAAGCTTAAGGGTAAAAGCAAGGGAAGGGTAAGGGTAAGGGTAAGGGTAAGGGTAAGGGTAAGGGTAAGGGTAAGGGTAAGGGTAAGGGAAAGGGTAAGGGTAAGCTTAAGGGTAAAAGCAAGGGAAAGGGTAAGGGTAAAGGTAAGGGTAAGGGTAAGAGTAAGGGTAAGCTTAAGGGTAAAAGCAAGGGTAAGGGTAAGGGTAAGGGTAAGGGTAAGGGTAAGGGTAAGGGTAAGGGTAAGGGTAAGGGTAAGGGTAAGGGTAAAGGTAAGGGTAAGCCTAAGGGTAAAAGCAAGGGTAAGGGTAAGGGTAAGGGTAAGGGTAAGGGTAAGGGTAAGGGTAAGGGTAAGGGTAAGGGTAAGGGTAAGGGTAAGGGTAAGGGTAAGGGTAAGGGTAAGGGTAAGGGTAAGGGTAAGGGTAAGGGTAAGCTTAAGGGTAAAAGCAAGGGTAAGGGTAAGGGTAAGGGTAAGGGTAAGCCTAAGGGTAAAAGCAAGGGTAAGGGTAAGGGTAAGGGTAAGGGTAAGGGTAAGCTTAAGGGTAAAAGCAAGGGTAAGGGTAAGGGTAAGGGTAAGGGTAAGGGTAGGGGTAAGGGTAAGCTTAAGGGTAAAAGCAAGGGTAAGGGTAAGGGTAAGGGTAAGGGTAAGGGTAAGGGTAAGGGTAAGGGTAAGGGTAAGGGTAAAGGTAAGGGTGAGCCTAAGGGTAAAAGCAAGGGTAAGGGTAAGGGTAAGGGTAAGGGTAAGGGTAAGGGTAAGGGTAAGGGTAAGGGTAAGGGTAAGGGTAAGGGTAAGGGTAAGCTGAAGGGTAAAAGCAAGGGTAAGGGTAAGTGTAAGGGTAAGGGTAAGGGTAAGGGTAAGGGTAAGGGTAAGGGTAAGGGTAAGGGTAAGCTTAAGGGTAAGGGTAAGGGTAAGGGTAAGGGTAAGCTTAAGGGTAAAAGCAAGGGTAAGGGTAAGGGTAAGGGTAAGGGTAAGGGTAAGGGTAAAGGTAAGGGTAAGCCTAAGGGTAAAAGCAAGGGTAAGGGTAAGGGTAAGGGTAAGGGTAAGGGTAAGGGTAAGGGTAAGGGTAAGGGTAAGGGTAAGCTTAAGGGTAAAAGCAAGGGTAAAGGTAAGGGTAAGGGTAAGGGTAAGGGTAAGGGTAAGGGTAAGGGTAAGGGTAAGGGTAAGCTTAAGGGTAAGGGTAAGGGTAAGGGTAAGGGTAAGCTTAAGGGTAAAAGCAAGGGTAAGGGTAAGGGTAAGGGTAAGGGTAAGGGTAAGGGTAAGCTTAAGGGTAAAAGCAAGGGTAAGGGTAAGGGTAAGGGTAAGGGTAAGGGTAAGGGTAAGGGTAAGGGTAAGGGTAAGGGTAAGGGTAAGGGTAAGGGTAAGGGTAAGCTTAAGGGTAAGGGTAAGGGTAAGGGTAAGCTTCAGGGTAAAAGCAAGGGTAAGGGTAAGGGTAAGGGTAAGGGTAAGGGTAAGGGTAAGGGTAAGGGTAAGGGTAAGGGTAAGGGTAAGGGTAAGGATAAGGGTAAGGGTAAAGGTAAGCTTAAGGGTAAAAGCAAGGGTAAGGGTAAGGGTAAGGGTAAGGGTAAGGGTAAGGGTAAGGGTAAGGGTAAGGGTAAGCTTAAGGGTAAAAGCAAGGGTAAGGGTAAGGGTAAGGGTAAGGGTAAGGGTAAGGGTAAGGGTAAGGGTAAGGGTAAGGGTAAGGGTAAGGGTAAGGGTAAGGGTAAAGGTAAAAGGTAAGGGTAAGCCTAAGGGTAAAAGCAAGGGTAAGGGTAAGGGTAAGGGTAAGGGTAAGGGTAAGGGTAAGGGTAAGGGTAAGGGTAAGGGTAAGGGTAAGGGTAAGGGTAAGGGTAAGGGTAAGCTTAAGGGTAAAAGCAAGGGTAAGGGTAAGGGTAAGGGTAAGGGTAAGGGTAAGGGTAAGGGTAAGGGTAAGGGTAAGGGTAAGGGTAAGGGTAAGGGTAAGGGTAAGGGTAAGCTTAAGGGTAAGGCTAAGGGTAAGTGTAAGGGTAAGCTTAAGGGTAAAAGCAAGGGTAAGGGTAAGGGTAAGGGTAAGGGTAAGGGTAAGGGTAAGGGTAAGGGTAAGGGTAAGGGTAAGGGTAAGCTTAAGGGTAAATGCAAGTGTAAGGGTAAGGGTAAGGGTAAGGGTAAGGGTAAGGGTAAGGGTAAGGGTAAGGGTAAGGGTAAGCTTAAGGGTTAAAGCAAGGGTAAGGGTAAGGGTAAGGGTAAGGGTAAGGGTAAGGGTAAGGGTAAGGGTAAGGGTAAGGGTAAGGGTAAGGGTAAGGGTAAGGGTAAGGGTAAGGGTAAGGGTAAGGGTAAGGGTAAGGGTAATGGTAAAGGTAAGGGTAAGCCTTAGGGTAAAAGCAAGGGTAAGGGTAAGGGTAAGGGTAAGGGTAAGCATAAGTGTAAAAGCAAGGGTAAGGGTAAGGGTAAGGGTAAGGGTAAGCCTGAGGGTAAAAGCAAGGGTAAGGGTAAGGGTAAGGGTAAGGGTAAGCTTAAGGGTAAAAGCAAGGGTAAGGGTAAGGGTAAGGGTAAGGGTGAGGGTAAGCTTAAGGGAAAAAGCAACCCTTACCCTTACCCTTATCCTTACCCTTGCTTTTACCCTTAAGCTTACCCTTACCCTTACCCTTACCCTTACCCTTCCCCTTACCCTTACACTTACCCTTACCCTTATCCTTGCTCTTACCCTTAGGCTTACCCTTACCTTTACCCTTACCCTTACCCTTACCCTTACCCTTACCCTTACCCTTGCTTTTACCCTTAAGCTTACCCTTACCCTTACCCTTACCCTTACCCTTAAGCTTACCCTTACCCTTACCCTTACCCTTACCCTTACCCTTACCCTTACCCTTACCCTTACCCTTACCCTTACCCTTACCCTTACCCTTACCCTTGCTTTTACCCTTAAGCATACCCTTACCCTTACCCTTACCCTTACCCTTACCCTTGCTTTTACCCTTAAGCTTACCCTTACCCTTACCCTTACCCTTACCCTTAAGCTTTCCCTTACCCTTACCCTTACCCTTACCCTTACCCTTACCCTTACCCTTACCCTTACCCTTACCCTTACCCTTACCCTTACCCTTACCCTTACCCTTGCTTTTACCCTTAAGCTCACCCTTACCCTTACCCTTACCCTTACCCTTAAGCTTACCCTTACCCTTACCCTTACCCTTACCCTCACCCTTACTCTTACCCTTGCTTTTACCCTTAAGCTTACCCTTACCCTTACCCTTACCCTTACCCTTACCCTTACCCTTGCTTTTACCCTTAAGCTTACCCTTACCCTTACCCTTACCCTTACCCTTAAGCTTACCCTTACCCTTACCCTTACCCTTACCCTTACCCTTACCCTTACCCTTACCCTTACCCCTACCCTTACCCTTGCTTTTACCCTTAAGCTTACCCTTACCCTTACCCTTACCCTTACCCTTGCTTTTACCCTTAAGCTTACCCTTACCCTCACCCTTACCCTTACCCTTAAGCTTACCCTTACCCTTACCCTTACCCTTACCCTTACCCTTACCCTTACCCTTACCCTTACCCTTACCCTTACCCTTACCCTTGCTTTTACCCTTAAGCTTACCCTTACCCTTACCCTTAACCTTACCCTTACCCTTACCCTTACCCTTACCCTTACCCTTACCCTTGCTTTTACCCTTAGGCTTACCCTTACCTTTACCCTTACCCTTACCCTTACCCTTACCCTTACCCTTACCCTCACCCTTACCCTTACCCTTACCTTTACCCTTACCCTTGCTTTTACTCTCAAGCTTACCCTTACCCTTACCCTTACCCTTACCCTTACCCTTACTCTTGCTTTTACCCTTAAGCTTACCCTTACCCTTACCCTTACCCTTACCCTTACCCTTGCTTTAACCCTTAGGCTTACCCTTACCCTTTCCCTTACCCTTACCCTTGCTTTTACCCTTAAGCTTACCCTTACCCTTACCCTTACCCTTACCCTTACCCTTACCCTTACCCTTACCCTTACCCTTACCCTTACCCTTACCCTTACCCTTACCCTAACCCTTACCATTACCCTTACCCTTACCCTTACCCTTGCTTTTACCCTTAGGCTTACCCTTACCTTTAACCTTACCCTTACCCTTACCCTTACCCTTACCCTTACCCTTGCTTTTACCCTTAAGCTTACCCTTACCCTTACCCTTACCCTTACCCTTACCCTTACCCTTACCCTTACCCTTGCTTTTACCCTTGAGCTTACCCTTATCCTTACCCTTACCCTTACCCTTACCCTTACCCTTACCCTTACCCTTACCCTTACCCTCACCCTTGCTTTTACCCTTAAGCTTAACCTTACCCTTACCCTTACCCTTACCCTTACCCTTACCCTTGCTTTTACCCTTAAGCTTACCCTTACCCTTACCCTTACCCTTACCCTTACCCTTGCTTTTACCCTTAGGCTTACCCTTACCCTTACCCTTACCCTTACCCTTGCTTTTACCCTTAAGCTTACCCTTACCCTTACCCTTACCCTTACCCTTACTCTTACCCTTACCCTTACCCTTACCCTTACCCTTGCTTTTACCCTTAGGCTTACCCTTACCTTTACCCTTACCCTTACCCTTACCCTTACCCTTACCCTTACCCTTACCCTTACCCTTACCCTTGCTTTTACCCTTAAGCTAACCCTTACCCTTACCCTTACCCTTACCCTTAACCTTACCCTTACCCTTGCTTTTACCCTTCAGCTCACCCTTACCCTTACCCTTACCCTTACCCTTACACTTACCCTTACCCTGACCCTCACCCTTGCTTTTACCATTAAGCTTACCCTTACCCTTACCCTTACCCTTACCCTTAAGCTTACCCTTACCCTTACCCTTACCCTTACCCTTACCCTTACCCTTGCTTTTACCCTTAAGCTTACCCTTACCCTTACCCTTACCCTTACCCTTACCCTTGCTTTTACCCTTAAGCTTACCCTTACCCTTACCCTTACCCTTAAGCTTACCCTTACCCTTACACTTACCCTTACCCTTACCCTTACCCTTACCCTTGCTTTTACCCTTAAGCTTACCCTTACCCTTACCCTTACCCTTACCCTTACCCTTACCCTTAACCTTACCCTTACCCTTACCCTTACCCTTACCCTTACCCTTACCCTTGCTTTTACCCTTAGGCTTACCCTAACCTTTACCCTTACCATTACCCTTACCCTTACCCTTACCCTTACCCTTACCCTTACCCTTGCTTTTACCCTTAAGCTTACCCTTACCCTTACCCTTACCCTTACCCTTACCCTTACCCTTACCCTTACCCTTACCCTTACCCTTACCCTTGCTTTTACCCTTAAGCTTACCCTTACCCTTACCCTTACCCTTACCCCTACCCTTACCCTTACCCTTACCCTTACCATTACCCTTACTCTTACCCTTACCCTTGCTTTTACCCTTAAGCTTACCCTTACCCTTACCCTTACTCTTACCCTTACCCTTACCCTTACCCTTACCCTTGCTTTTACCCTTAAGCTTACCCTTACCCTTACCTTTACCCTTACCCTTACCCTTACCCTTACCCTTACCCTTACCCTTACCCTTACCCTTACCCTTACCCTTACCCTTACCCTTGCTTTTACCCTTAGGCTTACCCTTACCTTTAGCCTTACCCTTACCCTTACCCTTACCCTTACCCTTACCCTTACCCTTACCCTTGCTTTTACCCTTAAGCTTACCCTTACCCTTACCCTTACCCTTACCCTTACCCTTACCCTTGCTTTAACCCTTAAGCTTACCCTTACCCTAACCCTTACCCTTACACTTACCCTTGCTTTTACCCTTAGGCTTACCCTTACCCTTACCCTTACCCTTACCCTTAAGCTTACCCTTACCCTTACCCTTACCCTTACCCTTACCCTTACCCTTACCCTTACCCTTACCCTTACCCTTGCTTTTACCCTTAAGCTTACCCTTACCCTTACCCTTACCCTTACCCTTACCCTTACCCTTACCCTTACCCTTACCCTTGATTTGACCCTTAGGCTTACCCTTACCTTTACCCTTACCCTTACCCTTACCCTTACCCTTACCCTTACCCTTACCCTTACCCTTACCCTTACCCTTACCCTTACCCTTGCTTTTACCCTTAAGCTTACCCTTACCCTTACCCTTACCCTTACCCTTACCCTCACCCTTACCCTTGCTTTTACCCTTAAGCTTACCCTTACCCTTACCCTTACCCTTACCCTTACCCTTGCTTTTACCCTTAGGCTTACCCTTACCCTTACCCTTACCCTTACCCTTGCTTTTACCCTTAAGCTTACCCTTACCCTTACCCTTACCCTTACCCTTACCCTTACCCTTACCCTTACCCTTACCCTTACCCTTACCCTTACCCTTACCCTTACCCTTACCCTTACCCTTACCCTTACCCTTACCCTTACCCTTACCCTTACCCTTGCTTTTACCCTTAGGCTTAACCTTACCTTTACCCTTACCCTTACCCTTACCCTTACCCTTACCCTTACCCTTACCCTTACCCTTACCCTTACCCTTACCCTTACCCTTGCTTTTACCCTTAAGCTTACCCTTACCCTTACCCTTACCCTTACCCTTACCCTTACCCTTACCCTTACCCTTGCTTTTACCCTTAAGCTTACCCTTACCCTTACCCTTACCCTTACCCTTACCCTCACCCTTACCCTTACCCTTACCCTTGCTTATACCCTTAAGCTTACCCTTACCCTTACCCTCACCCTTACCCTTAACCTTACCCTTACCCTTACCCTTACCCTTACCCTTACCCTTACCCTTACCCTTGCTTTTACCCTTAGGCTTACCCTTACCTTTACCCTTACCCTTACCCTTACCCTTACCCTTACCCTTACCCTTACCCTTGCTTTTACCCTTAAGCTTACCCTTACCCTTACCCTTACCCTTACCCTTACCCTTACCCTTACCCTTACCCTTACCCTTACCCTTACCCTTACCCTTACCCTTACCCTTACCCTTACCCTTACCCTTACCCTTACCCTTGCTTTTACCCTTAGGCTTAACCTTACCTTTACCCTTACCCTTACCCTTACCCTTACCCTTACCCTTACCCTTACCCTTACCCTTACCCTTACCCTTACCCTTACCCTTGCTTTTACCCTTAAGCTTACCCTTACCCTTACCCTTACCCTTACCCTTACCCTTACCCTTACCCTTGCTTTTACCCTTAAGCTTACCCTTACCCTTACCCTTACCCTTACCCTTACCCTCACCCTTACCCTTACCCTTACCCTTGCTTATACCCTTAAGCTTACCCTTACCCTTACCCTCACCCTTACCCTTAACCTTACCCTTACCCTTACCCTTACCCTTACCCTTACCCTTACCCTTACCCTTGCTTTTACCCTTAGGCTTACCCTTACCTTTACCCTTACCCTTACCCTTACCCTAACCCTTACCCTTACCCTTACCCTTACCCTTACCCTTACCTTTACCCTTACCCTTACCCTTACCCTTACCCTTGCTTTTACCCTTAAGCTTACCCTTACCCTTACCCTTACCCTTACCCTTACCCTTACCCTTACCCTTACCCTTACCCTTACCCTTGCTTTTACTCTTAGGCTTACCCTTACCTTTACCCTTACCCTTACCCTTACCCTTACCCTCACCCTTACCCTTACCCTTGCTTTTACCCTTAAGCTTACCCTTACCCTTACCCTTACCCTTACCCTTACCCTTGCTTTTACCCTTAAGCTTACCCTTACCCTTACCCTTACCCTTAACCTTACCCTTACCCTTGCTTTTACCCTTAGGCTTACCCTTACCCTTACCCTTACCCTTACCCTTGCTTTTACCCTTAAGCTTACCCTTACCCTTACCCTTACTCTCACCCTTACCCTTACCCTTACCCTTACCCTTACCCTTACCCTTACCCTTACCCTTACCCTTACCCTTACCCTTACCCTTACCCTTACCCTTACCCTTACCCTTGCTTTTACCCTTAGGCTTACCCTTACCTTTACCCTTACCCTAACCCTTACCCTTACCCTTACCCTTACCCTTACCCTTGCTTTTACCCTTAAGCTTACCCTTACCCTTACCCTTACCCTTACCCTTACCCTTACCCTTACCCTTACCCTTACCCTTAACCTTACCCTTACCCTTGCTTTTACCCTTAAGCTTACCCTTACCCTTACCCTTACCCTTACCCTTACCCTTACCCTTACCCTTACCCTTACCCTTACCCTTGCTTTTACCCTTAAGCTTACCCTTACCCTTACCCTTACCCTTACCCTTACCCTTACCCTTACCCTTACCCTTACCCTTACCCTTACCCTTACCCTTACCCTTACCCTTACCCTTGCTTTTACCCTTAGGCTTACCCTTACCTTTACCCTTACCCTTACCCTTACCCTTACCCTTACCCTTGCTTTTACCCTTAAGCTTACCCTTACCCTTACCCTTACCCTTAAGCTTACCCTTACCCTTACCCTTACCCTTACCCTTACCCTTACCCTTACCCTTACCCTTACCCTTACCCTTACCCTTACCCTTACCCTTACCCTTACCCTTGCTTTTACCCTTAAGCTTACCCTTACCCTTACCCTTACCCTTACCCTTACCCTTGCTTTTACCCTTAAGCTTACCCTTACCCTTACCCTTACCCTTAAGCTTACCCTTACCCTTACCCTTACCCTTACCCTTACACTTTCCCTTACCCTTACCCTTACCCTTACCCTTACCCTTACCCTTACCCTTGCTTTTACCCTTAAGCTTACCCTTACCCTTACCCTTACCCTTACCCTTAAGCTTACCCTTACCCTTACCCTTACCCTTACCCTTAACCTTACCCTTGCTTTTACCCTTAAGCTTACCCTTACCCTTACCCTTACCCTTACCCTTAAGCTTACCCTTACCCTTACCCTTACCCTTACCCTTACCCTTGCTTTTACCCTTAAGCTTACCCTTACCCTTACCCTTACCCTTACCCTTAAGCTTACCCTTACCCTTACCCTTACCCTTACCCTTACCCTTACCCTTACCCTTACCCTTGCTTTTACCCTTAAGCTTACCCTTACCCTTACCCTTACCCTTGCTTTTACCCTTAAGCTTACCCTTACCCTTACCCTTACCCTTACCCTTACCCTTACCCTTACCCTTACCCTTACCCTTACCCTTACCCTTACCCTTACCCTTACCCTTACCCTTACCCTTGCTTTTACCCTTAAGCTTACCCTTACCCTTACCCTTACCCTTACCCTTGCCCTTACCCTCACCCTTACCCTTACCCTTACCCTTACCCTTACCCTTACCCTTGCTTTTACCCTTAGGCTTACCCTTACCTTTACCCTTACCCTTACCCTTACCCTTACCCTTACCCTTGCTTTTACCCTTAAGCTTACCCTTACCCTTACCCTTACCCTTAAGCTTACCCTTACCCTTACCCTTACCCTTACCCTTACCCTTACCCTTACCCTTACCCTTACCCTTACCCTTACCCTTACCCTTACCCTTACCCTTACCCTTACCCTTACCCTTACCCTTGCTTTTACCCTTAAGCTTACCCTAACCCTTACCCTTACCCTTACCCTTACCCTTGCTTTTACCCTTAAGCTTACCCTTACCCTTACCCTTACCCTTAAGCTTACCCTTACCCTTACCCTTACCCTTAAGCTTACCCTTACCCTTACCCTTACCCTAACCCTTACCCTTACCCTTACCCTTGCTTTTACCCTTAAGCTTACCCTTACCCTTACCCTTACCCTTAAGCTTACCCTTCTCCTTACCCTTACCCTTACCCTTAAGCTTACCCTTACCCTTACCCTTACCCTTACCCTTAACCTTACCCTTGCTTTTACCCTTAAGCTTACCCTTACCCTTACCCTTACCCTTACCCTTAAGCTTACCCTTACCCTTACCCTTACCCTTACCCTTACCCTTGCTTTTACCCTTAAGCTTACCCTTACCCTTACCCTTACCCTTACCCTTAAGCTTACCCTTACCCTTACCCTTACCCTTACCCTTACCCTTACCCTTACCCTTACCCTTGCTTTTACCCTTAAGCTTACCCTTACCCTTACCCTTACCCTTACCCTTACCCTTGCTTTTACCCTTAGGCTTACCCTTACCTTTACCCTTACCCTAACCCTTACCCTTACCCTTACCCTTACCCTTACCCTTGCTTTTACCCTTAAGCTTACCCTTACCCTTACCCTTACCCTTACCCTTACCCTTACCCTTACCCTTAACCTTACCCTTACCCTTGCTTTTACCCTTAAGCTTACCCCTACCCTTACCCTTACCCTTACCCTTACCCTTACCCTTACCCTTACCCTTACCCTTACCCTTACCCTTACCCTTGCTTTTACCCTTAAGCTTACCCTTACCCTTACCCTTACCCTTACCCTTACCCTTACCCTTACCCTTACCCTTACCCTTACCCTTACCCTTACCCTTACCCTTACCCTTACCCTTACCCTTGCTTTTACCCTTAGGCTTACCCTTACCTTTACCCTTACCCTTACCCTTACCCTTACCCTTACCCTTGCTTTTACCCTTAAGCTTACCCTTACCCTTACCCTTACCCTTAAGCTTACCCTTACCCTTACCCTTACCCTTACCCTTACCCTTACCCTTACCCTTACCCTTACCCTTACCCTTACCCTTACCCTTACCCTTACCCTTGCTTTTACCCTTAAGCTTACCCTTACCCTTACCCTTACCCTTACCTTTACCCTTGCTTTTACCCTTAAGCTTACCCTTACCCTTACCCTTACCCTTAAGCTTACCCTTACCCTTACCCTTACCCTTACCCTTACCCTTACCCTTACCCTTACCCTTACCCTTACCCTTACCCTTGCTTTTACCCTTAAGCTTACCCTTACCCTTACCCTTACCCTTACCCTTAAGCCTACCCTTACCCTTACCCTTACACTTACCCTTAACCTTACCCTTGCTTTTACCCTTAAGCTTACCCTTACCCTTACCCTTACCCTTACCCTTAAGCTTACCCTTACCCTTACCCTTAAGCTTACCCTTACCCTTACCCTTAAGCTTAACCTTACCCTTACCCTTACCCTTACCCTTACCCTTACCCTTACCCTTACCCTTACCCTTACCCTTGCTTTTACCCTTAAGCTTACCCTTACCCTTACCCTTACCCTTACCCTTACCCTTACCCTTACCCTTACCCTTGCTTTTACCCTTAGGCTTACCCTTACCTTTACCCTTACTCTTACCCTTACCCTTACCCTTACCCTTACCCTTACCCTTACCCTTACCCTTACCCTTGCTTTTACCCTTAAGCTTACCCTTACTCTTACCCTTACCCTTACCCTTACCCTTACCCTTACCCTTACCCTTACCCTTACCCTTACCCTTACCCTTACCCTTACCCTTACCCTTACCCTTACCCTTACCCTTACCCTTACCCTTACCCTTACCCTTACCCTTACCCTTACCCTTGCTTTTACCCTTAGGCTTACCCTTACCATTACCCTTACCCTTACCCTTACCCTTACCCTTACCCTTGCTTTTACCCTTAAGCTTACCCTTACCCTTACCCTTACCCTTACCCTTACCCTTACCCTTACCCTTACCCTTACCCTTGCTTTTACCCTTAAGCTTACCCTTACCCTTACCCTTACCCTTACCCTTACCCTTACCCTTACCCTTACCCTTACCCTTACCCTTACCCTCACCCTTGCTTTTACCCTTAAGCTTACCCTTACCCTTACCCTTACCCTTACCCTTACCCTTACCCTTGCTTTTACCCTTAAGCTTACCCTTACCCTTACCCTTACCCTTACCCTTGCTTTTACCCTTAGGCTTACCCTTACCCTTACCCTTACCCTTACCCTTGCTTTTACCCTTAAGCTTACCCTTACCCTTACCCTTACCCTTACTCTTACCCTTACCCTTACCCTTACCCTTACCCTTGCTTTTACCCTTAGGCTTACCCTTACCTTTACCCTTACCCTTACCCTTACCCTTACCCTTACCCTTACCCTTACCCTTACCCTTACCCTTACCCTTACCCTTACCCTTACCCTTACCCTTACCCTTACCCTTACCCTTGCTTTTACCCTTAAGCTTACCCTTACCCTTACCCTTACCCTTACCCTTACCCTTACCCTTACCCTTACCCTTACCCTTGCTTTTACCCTTAAGCTCACCCTTACCCTTACCCTTACCCTTACCCTTACCCTTACCCTTACCCTTACTCTTACCCTTACCCTTGCTTTTACCCTTAAGCTTACCCTTACCCTTACCCTTACCCTTACCCTTAAGCTTACCCTTACCCTTACCCTTACCCTTACCCTTACCCTTACCCTTACTCTTGCTTTTACCCTTAAGCTTACCCTTACCCTTACCCTTACCCTTACCCTTACCCTTGCTTTTACCCTTAAGCTTACCCTTACCCTTACCCTTACCCTTACCCTTAAGCTTACCCTTACCCTTACCCTTACCCTTACCCTTGCTTTTACCCTTAAGCTTACCCTTACCCTTACCCTTACCCTTACCCTTACCCTTACCCTTACCCTTACCCTTACCCTTACCCTTACCCTTACCCTTACCCTTACCCTTACCCTTACCCTTGCTTTTACCCTTAGGCTTACCCTTACCTTTACCCTTACCATTACCCTTACCCTTACCCTTACCCTTACCCTTACCCTTACCCTTACCCTTACCCTTGCTTTTACCCTTAAGCTTACCCTTACCCTTACCCTTACCCTTACCCTTACCCTTACCCTTACCCTTACCCTTACCCTTACCCTTACCCTTACCCTTACCCTTACCTTTACCCTTGCTTTTACCCTTAAGCTTACCCTTACCCTTACCCTTACCCTTACCCTTACCCTTACCCTTGCTTTTACCCTTAAGCTTACCCTTACCCTTACTTTTACCCCTACCCTTACCCTTACCCTTACCCTTACCCTTACCCTTACCCTTACCCTTGCTTTTACCCTTAGGCTTACTCTCACCTTTACCCTTACCCTTACCCTTACCCTTACCCTTACCCTTACCCTTACCCTTGCTTTTACCCTTAAGCTTACCCTTACCCTTACCCTTAGCCTTACCCTTGCTTTTACCCTTAAGCTTACCCTTACCCTTACCCTTACCCTTACCCTTACCCTTGCTTTTACCCTTAGGCTTACCCTTACCCTTACCCTTACCCTTACCCTTAAGCTTACCCTTACCCTTACCCTTACCCTTACCCTTACCCTTACCCTCACCCTTACCCTTACCCTTACCCTTACCCTTGCTTTTACCCTTAAGCTTATCCTTACCCTTACCCTTACCCTTACCCTTACCCTTACCCTTACCCTTACCCTTACCCTTACCCTTACCCTTACCCTTACCCTTACCCTTACCCTTACCCTTACCCTTACCCTTACCCTTACCCTTACCCTTACCCTTACCCTTACCCTTACCCTTACCCTTACCCTTACCCTTACTTAGGGTAAGGGTAAGGGTAAGCTTAAGGGTAAAAACAAGGGAAAGGGTAAGGGTAAGGGTAAGGGTAAGGGTAAGGGTAAGGGTAAGGGTAAGGGTAAGGGTAAGGGTAAGGGTAAGCTTAAGGGTAAGGGTAAGGGTAAGGGTAAGGGTAAGCTTAAGGGTAAAAGCAAGGGTAAGGGTAAGGGTAAGGGTAAGGGTAAGGGTAAGCTTAAGGGTAAGGGTAAGGGTAAGGGTAAGCTTAAGGGTAAAAGCAAGGGTAAGGTTAAGGGTAAGGGTAAGGGTAAGGGTAAGGGTAAGGGGTAAGCTTAAGGGTAAGGGTAAGGGTAAGGGTAAGGGTAAGCTTTAGGGTAAAAGCAAGGGTAAGGGTAAGGGTAAGGGTAAGGGTAAAGGTAAGGGTAAGGGTAAGGGTAAGGGTAAGGGTAAGGGTAAGGGTAAGGGTAAGCTTAAGGGTAAGGGTAAGGGTAAGGGTAAGCTTTAGGGTAAAAGCAAGGGTAAGGGTAAGGGTAAGGGTAAGGGTAAGGGTAAGCTTAAGGGTAAAAGCAAGGGTAAGGGTAAGGGTAAGGGTAAGGGTAAGGGTAAGGGAAAGGGTAAGGGTAAGGGTAAGTGTAAGGGTAAGCTTAAGGGTAAGGGTAAGGGTAAGGGTAAGCTTAAGGGTAAAAGCAAGGGTAAGGGTGAGGGTAAGGGTAAGGGTAAGGGTAAAGGTAAGGGTAAGCCTAAGGGTAAAAGCAAGGGTAAGGGTAAGGGTAAGGGTAAGGGTAAGGGTAAGGGTAAGGGTAAGGGTAAGGGTAAGCTTAAGGGTAAAAGCAAGGGTAAGGGTAAGGGTAAGGGTAAGGGTAAGGGTAAGGGTAAGGGTAAGGGTAAGGGTAAGCTTAAGGGTAAAAGCAAGGGTAAGGGTAAGGGTAAGGGTAAGGGTAAGGGTAAGGGTAAGGGTAAGGGTAAGGGTAAGGGTAAGGGTAAGGGTAAGGGTAAGGGTAAGGGTAAGGGTAAGGGTAAGGGTAAGGGTAAGGGTAAGGGTAAGCTTAAGGGTAAAAGCAAGGGTAAGGGTAAGGGTAAGGGTAAGGGTAAGGGTTAGGGTAAGGGTAAAGGTAAGGGTAAGCCTAAGGGTAAAAGCAAGGGTAAGGGTAAGGGTAAGGGTAAGGGTAAGGGTAAGGGTAAGGGTAAGGGTAAGGGTAAGGGTAAGGGTAAGGGTAAGAGTAAGGGTAAGGGTAAGGGTAAGCTTAAGGGTAAAAGCAAGGGTAAGGGTAAGGGTAAGGGTAAGGGTAAGCCTAAGGGTAAAAGCAAGGGTAAGGTTAAGGTTAAGGGTAAGGGTAAGGGTAAGCTTAAGGGTAAAAGCAAGGGTAAGGGTAAGGGTAAGGGTAAGGGTAAGGGTAAGGGTAAGGGTAAGGGTAAGGGTAAGGGTAAGGGTAAGGGTAAGGGTAAGGGTAAGAGTAAGGGTAAGGGTAAGGGTAAGCTTAAGGGTAAAAGCAAGGGTAAGGGTAAGGGTAAGGGTAAGGGTAAGCCTAAGGGTAAAAGCAAGGGTAAGGGTAAGGTTAAGGGTAAGGGTAAGGGTTAGCTTAAGGGTAAAAGCAAGGGTAAGGGTAAGGGTAAGGGTAAGGGTAAGGGTAAGCTTAAGGGTAAAAGCAAGGGTAAGGGTAAGGGTAAGGGTAAGGGTAAGGGTTAGGGTAAGGGTAAGGGTAAGGGTAAGGGTAAGGGTAAGGGTAAGGGTAAGGGTAAGGGTAAGGGTAAGGGTAAGCTTAAGGGTAAAAGCAAGGGTAAGGATAAGGGTAAGGGTAAGGGTAAGGGTAAGGGTAAGGGTAAGGGTAAGGGTAAGGGTAAGCTTAAGGGTAAAAGCAAGGGTAAGGGTAAGGGTAAGGGTAAGGGTAAGGGTAAGGGTAAGCTTACCCTTACCCTTACCCTTACCCTTACACTTACCCTTGCTTTTACCCTTAGGCTTACCCTTACCCTTACCCTTAAGCTTACCCTTACCCTTACCCTTACCCTTACCCTTACCCTTACCCTTACCCTTACCCTTACCCTTACCCTTACCCTTACCCTTACCCTTACCCTTGCTTTTACCCTTAAGCTTACCCTTACCCTTACCCTTACCCTTACCCTTACCCTTACCCTTACCCTTACCCTTGCTTTGACCCTTAGGCTTACCATTACCTTTACCCTTACCCTTACCCTTATCCTTACCCTTACCCTTACCCTTACCCTTACCCTTACCCTTACCCTTACCCTTGCTTTTACCCTTAAGCTTACCCATACCCCTACCCTTACCCTTGCTTTTACCCTTAAGCTTACCCTTACCCTTACCCTTACCCTTACCCTTACCCTTACCCTTACCCTTACCCTTGCTTTTACCCTTAGGCTTACCCTTACCCTTACCCTTACCCTTACCCTTGCTTTTACCCTTAAGCTTACCCTTACCCTTACCCTTACCCTTACCCTTACCCTTACCCTTACCCTTACCCTTACCCTTACCCTTACCCTTACCCTTACCCTTACCCTTGCTTTTACCCTTAGGCTTAACCTTACCTTTACCCTTACCCTTACCCTTACCCTCACCCTTACCCTTACCCTTATCCTTACCCTTACCCTTACCCTTACCCTTACCCTTACCCTTGCTTTTACCCTTAAGCTTACCCTTACCCTTACCCTTACCCTTACCCTTACCCTTACCCTTACCCTTACCCTTGCTTTTACCCTTAAGCTTACCCTTACCCTTACCCTTACCCTTACCCTCACCCTTACCCTTACCCTTACCCTTGCTTATACCCTTAAGCTTACGCTTACCCTTACCCTTACCCTTACCCTTACCCTTACCCTTACCCTTACCCTTACCCTTACCCTTACCCTTACCCTTACCCTTACCCTTACCCTTACCCTTACCCTTACCCTTACCCTTACCCTTACCCTTACCCTTGCTTTTACCCTTAGGCTTACCCTTACCTTTACCCTTACCCTTACCCTTACCCTTACCCTTACCCTTACCCTTGCTTTTGCCCTTAAGCTTACCCTTACCCTTACCCTTACCCTTACCCTAACCCTTACCCTTGCTTTTACCCTTAAGCTTACCCTTACCCTTACCCTTACCCTTACCCTTACCCTTACACTTACCCTTACCCTTACCCTTACCCTTGCTTTTACCCTTAAGCTTACCCTTACCCTTACCCTTACCCTTACCCTTACCCTTACCCTTACCCTTACCCTTATCCTTACCCTTGCTTTTACCCTTAAGCTTACCCTTACCCTTACCCTTACCCTTACCCTTGCCCTTACCCTTACCCTTACCCTTACCCTTGCTTTTACTCTTAGGCTTACCCTTACCTTTACCCTTACCCTTACCCTTACCCTTACCCTCACCCTTACCCTTACCCTTGCTTTTACCCTTAAGCTTACCCTTACCCTTACCCTTACCCTTACCCTTACCCTTGCTTTTACCCTTAAGCTTACCCTTACCCTTACCCTTAACCTTACCCTTACCCTTGCTTTTACCCTTAGGCTTACCCTTACCCTTACCCTTACCCTTACCCTTGCTTTTACCCTAAAGCTTACCCTTACCCTTACCCTTACTCTTACCCTTACCCTTACCCTTACCCTTACCGTTACCCTTACCCTTACCCTTACCCTTACCCTTACCCTTGCTTTTACCCTTAGGCTTACCCTTACCTTTACCATTACCCTAACCCTTACCCTTACCCTTACCCTTACCCTTGCTTTTACCCTTAAGCTTACCCTTACCCTTACCCTTACCCTTACCCTTACCCTTACCCTTACCCTTACCCTTACCCTTACCCTCACCCTTGCTTTTACCCTTAAGCTTACCCTTACCCTTACCCTTACCCTTACCCTTACCCTTACCCTTACCCTTACCCTTACCCTTGCTTTTACCCTTAAGCTTACCCTTACCCTTACCCTTACCCTTACCCTTACCCTTACCCTTACCCTTACCCTTACCCTTACCCTTGCTTTTACCCTTAGGCTTACCCTTACCTTTACCCTTACCCTTACCCTTACCCTTACCCTTACCCTAACCCTTGCTTTTACCCTTAAGCTTACCCTTACCCTTACCCTTACCCTTAAGCTTACCCTTACCCTTACCCTTACCCTTACCCTTACCCTTACCCTTACCCTTACCCTTACCCTTACCCTTACCCTTACCCTTACCCTTACCCTTGCTTTTACCCTTAAGCTTACCCTTACCCTTACCCTTACCCTTACCCTTACCCTTGCTTTTACCCTTAAGCTTACCCTTACCCTTACCCTTACCCTTAAGCTTACCCTTACCCTTACCCTTACCCTTACCCTTACCCTTACCCTTACCCTTACCCTTACCCTTACCCTTACCCTTACCCTTACCTTTACCCTTGCTTTTACCCTTAAGCTTTCCCTTACCCTTACCCTTACCCTTACCCTTAAGCTTACCCTTACCCTTACCCTTACCCTTACCCTTACCCTTAACCTTACCCTTGCTTTTACCCTTAAGCTTAAACTTACCCTTACCCTTACCCTTACCCTTACCCTTAAGCTTACCCTTACCCTTACCCTTACCCTTACCATTACCCTTGCTTTTACCCTTAAGCTTACCCTTACCCTTACCCTTACCCTTACCCTTACCCTTACCCTTACCCTTACCCTTACCCTTACCCTTACCCTTACCCTTACCTTTACCCTTGCTTTTACCCTTAAGCTTACCCTTACCCTTACCCTAAGTAAGGGTAAGGGTAAGGGTAAGGGTAAGGGTAAGGGTAAGGGTAAGGGTAAGGGTAAGGGTGAGGGTAAGGGTAAGGGTAAGGGTAAGGGTAAGGGTAAGGGTAAGGGTAAGGGTAAGGGTAAGGGTAAGGGTAAGGGTAAGCTTAAGGGTAAAAGCAAGGGTAAGGGTAAGGGTAAGGGTAAGGGTAAGCCTAAGGGTAAAAGCAAGGGTAAGGGTAAGGGTAAGGGTAAGGGTAAGGGTAAGCTTAAGGGTAAAAGCAAGGGTAAGGGTAAGGCTAAGGGTAAGGGTAAGGGTAAGGGTAAGGGTAAGCTTAAGGGTAAAAGCAAGGGTAAGGGTAAGGGTAAGGGTAAGGGTAAGGGTAAGGGTAAGGGTAAGGGTAAAGGTGAGGGTAAGCCTAAGGGTAAAAGCAAGGGTAAGGGTAAGGGTAAGGGTAAGGGTAAGGGTAATGGTAAGGGTAAGGGTAGGGGTAAGAGTAAGGGTAAGGGTAAGCTTAAGGGTAAAAGCAAGGGTAAGGGTAAGGGTAAGGGTGAGGGTAAGGGTAAGGGTAAGGGTAAGCTTAAGGGTAAAAGCAAGGGTAAGGGTAAGGGTAAGGGTAAGGGTAAGGGTAAGGGTAAGGGTAAGGGTAAGGGTAAGGGTAAGGGTAAGGGTAAGGGTAAGGGTAAGGGTAAGGGTAAGGGTAAGCTCAAGGGTAAAAGCAAGGGTAAGGGTAAGGGTAAGGGTAAGGGTAAGGGTAAGGGTAAGGGTAATGGTAAGGGTAAAGGTAAGGGTAAGCCTAAGGGTAAAAGCAAGGGTAAGGGTAAGGGTAAGGGTGAGGGTAAGGGTAAGGGTAAGGGTAAGGGTAAGGGTAAGGGTAAGGGTAAGGGTAAGGGTAAGGGTAAGGGTAAGGGTAAGGGTAAGGGTAAGGGTAAGGGTAAGGGTAAGCTTAAGGGTAAAAGCAAGGGTAAGGGTAAGGGTAAGGGTAAGGGTAAGGGTAAGGGTAAGGGTAAGGGTAAGCTTAAGGGTAAGGGTAAGGGTAAGGGTAAGGGTAAGCTTAAGGGTAAAAGCAAGGGTAAGGGTAAGGGTAAGGGTAAGGGTAAGGGTAAGCTTAAGGGTAAAAGCAAGGGTAAGGGTAAGGGTAAGGGTAAGGGTAAGGGTAAGGGTAAGGGTAAGCTTAAGGGTAAGGGTAAGGGTAAGGGTAAGGGTAAGCTTAAGGGTAAAAGCAAGGGTAAGGGTAAGAGTAAGGGTAAGGGTAAGGGTAAGGGTAAGGGTAAGGGTAAGGGTGAGCTTAAGGGTAAAAGCAAGGGTAAGGGTAAGGGTAAGGGTAAGGGTAAGGGTAAGGGTAAGGGTAAGGGTAAGGGTAAGCTTAAGGGTAAAAGCAAGGGTAAGGGTAAGGGTAAGAGTAAGGGTAAGGGTAAGGGTAAGGGTAAGGGTAAGGGTAAGGGTAAGGGTAAGGGTAAGGGTAAAGGTAAGGGTAAGCCTAAGGGTAAAAGCAAGGGTAAGGGTAAGGGTAAGGGTAAGGGTAAGAGTAAGGGTAAGGGTAAGGGTAAGGGTAAGGGTAAGCTTAAGGGTAAAAGCAAGGGTAAGGGTAAGGGTAAGGGTAAGCCTTAGGGTAAAAGCAAGGGTAAGGGTAAGGGTAAGGGTAAGGGTAAGGGTAAGCTTAAGGGTAAAAGCAAGGGTAAGGGTAAGGGTAAGGGTAAGGGTAAGGGTAAGGGTAAGCTTAAGGGTAAAAGCAGGGGTGAGGGTAAGGGTAAGGGTGAGGGTAAGGGTAAGGGTAAGGGTAAGGGTAAGGGTAAGGGTAAGGGTAAGGGTAAGGGTAAGGGTAAGCTTAAGGGTAAAAGCAAGGGTAAGGGTAAGGATAAGGGTAAGGGTAAGGGTAAGGGTAAGGGTAAGGGTAAGGGTAAGGGTAAGGGTAAGCTTAAGGGTAAAAGCAAGGGTAAGGGTAAGGGTAAGAGTAAGGGTAAGGGTAAAGGTAAGGGTAAGCCTAAGGGTAAAAGCAAGGGTAAGGGTAAGGGCAAGGGTAAGGGTAAGGGTAAGGGTAAGGGTAAGGGTAAGGGTAAGGGTAAGGGTAAGGGTAAGGGTAAGGGTAAGGGTAAGGGTAAGGGTAAGGGTAAGGGTAAGGGTAAGGGTAAGGGTAAGCTTAAGGGTAAAAGCAAGGGTAAGGGTAAGGGTAAGGGAAAGGGTAAGCCTAAGGGTAAAAGCAAGGGTAAGGGTAAGGTTAAGGGTAAGGGTAAGGGTAAGCTTAAGGGTAAAAGCAAGGGTAAGGGTAAGGGTAAGGGTAAGGGTAAGGGTAAGGGTAAGGGTAAGGGTAAGCTTAAGGGTAAAAGCAAGGGTAAGGGTAAGGGTAAGGGTAAGGGTAAGGGTAAGGGTAAGGGTAAAGGTAAGGGTAAGCCTAAGGGTAAAAGCAAGGGTAAGGGTAAGGGTAAGGGTAAGGGTAAGGGTAAGGGTAAGGGTAAGGGTAAGGGTAAGGGTAAGGGTAAGCTTAAGGGTAAAAGCAAGGGTAAGGGTAAGGGTAAGGGTAAGGGTAAGGGTAAGGGTAAGGGTAAGGGTAAGGGTAAGGGTAAGCTTAAGGGTAAGGGTAAGGGTAAGGGTAAGGGTAAGCTTAAGGGTAAAAGCAAGGGTAAGGGTAAGGGTAAGGGTAAGCTTAAGGGTAAAAGCAAGGGTAAGGGTAAGGGTAAGGGTAAGGGTAAGGGTAAGGGTAAGGGTAAGGGTAAGGGTAAGCTTAAGGGTAAGGGTAAGGGTAAGGGTAAGGGTAAGCTTGAGGGTAAAAGCAAGGGTAAGGGTAAGGGTAAGGGTAAGGGTAAGGGTAAGCTTAAGGGTAAGGGTAAGGGTAAGGGTAAGGGTAAGCTTAAGGGTAAAAGCAAGGGTAAGGTTAAGGGTAAGGGTAAGGGTAAGGGTAAGGGTAAGGGTAAGCTTAAGGGTAAGGGTAAGGGTAAGGGTAAGGGTAAGCTTAAGGGTAAAAGCAAGGGTAAGGGTAAGGGTAAGGGTAAGGGTAAGGGTAAGGGTAAGGGTAAGGGTAAGGGTAAGGGTAAGGGTAAGGGTAAGGGTAAGGGTAAGGGTAAGCTTAAGGGTAAGGGTAAGGGTAAGGGTAAGCTTAAGGGTAAAAGCAAGGGTAAGGGTAAGGGTAAGGGTAAGGGTAAGGGTAAGCTTAAGGGTAAAAGCAAGGGTAAGGGTAAGGGTAAGGGTAAGGGTAAGGGTAAGGGTAAGGGTAAGGGTAAGGGTAAGGGTAAGGGTAAGGGTAAGCTTAAGGGTAAGGGTAAGGGTAAGGGTAAGCTTAAGGGTAAAAGCAAGGGTAAGGGTAAGGGTAAGGGTAAGGGTAAGGGTAAGGGTAAAGCTAAGGGTAAGCCTAAGGGTAAAAGCAACGGTAAGGGTAAGGGTAAGGATAAGGGTAAGGGTAAGGGTAAGGGTAAGGGTAAGGGTAAGGGTAAGGGTAAGGGTAAGCTTAAGGGTAAAAGCAAGGGAAGGGTGAGGGTAAGGGTAAGGGTAAGGGTAAGGGTAAGGGTAAGGGTAAGGGAAAGGGTAAGGGTAAGCTTAAGGGTAAAAGCAAGGGAAAGGGTAAGGGTAAGGGTAAGGGTAAGGGTAAGAGTAAGGGTAAGCTTAAGGGTAAAAGCAAGGGTAAGGGTAAGGGTAAGGGTAAGGGTAAGGGTAAGGGTAAGGGTAAGGGTAAGGGTAAGGGTAAAGGTAAGGGTAAGCCTAAGGGTAAAAGCAAGGGTAAGGGTAAGGGTAAGGGTAAGGGTAAGGGTAAGGGTAAGGGTAAGGGTAAGGGTAAGGGTAAGGGTAAGGGTAAGGGTAAGGGTAAGGGTAAGCTTAAGGGTAAAAGCAAGGGTAAGGGTAAGGGTAAGGGTAAGCCTAAGGGTAAAAGCAAGGGTAAGGGTAAGGGTAAGGGTAAGGGTAAGGGTAAGCTTAAGGGTAAAGGCAAAGGGTAAGGGTAAGGGTAAGGGTAAGCTTAAGGGTAAAAGCAAGGGTAAGGGTAAGGGTAAGGGTAAGGGTAAGGGTAAGGTTAAGGGTAAGGGTAAAGGTAAGGGTGAGCCTAAGGGTAAAAGCAAGGGTAAAGGTAAGGGTAAGGGTAAGGGTAAGGGTAAGGGTAAGGGTAAGGGTAAGGGTAAGGGTAAGGGTAAGGGTAAGGGTAAGGGTAAGGGTAAGGGTAAGGGTAAGGGTAAGGGTAAGGGTAAGGGTAAGGGTAAGGGTAAGGGTAAGCTGAAGGGTAAAAGCAAGGGTAAGGGTAAGGGTAAGGGTAAGGGTAAGGGTAAGGGTAAGGGTAAGGGTAAGGGTAAGGGTAAGGGTAAGGGTAAGGGTAAGGGTAAGCTTAAGGGTAAAAGCAAGGGTAAGGGTAAGGGTAAGGGTAAGGGTAAGGGTAAGGGTAAGGGTAAGCTTAAGGGTAAAAGTAAGGGTAAGGGTAAGGGTAAGGGTAAGGGTAAGGGTAAGGGTAAGGGTAAGGGTAAGGGTAAGGGTAAGGGTAAGCTTAAGGGTAAAAGCAAGGGTAAGGGTAAGGGTAAGGGTAAGGGTAAGGGTAAGGGTAAGGGTAAAGGTAAGGGTAAGCCTAAGGGTAAAAGCAAGGGTAAGGGTAAGGGTAAGGGTAAGGGTAAGGGTAAGGGTAAGGGTAAGGGTAAGGGTAAGGGTAAGGGTAAGGGTAAGGGTAAGCTTAAGGGTAAAAGCAAGGGTAAGGGTAAGGGTAAGGGTAAGGGTAAGGGTAAGGGTAAGGGTAAGGGTAAGGGTAAGCTTAAGGGTAAGGGTAAGGGTAAGGGTAAGGGTAAGGGTAAGCTTAAGGGTAAAAGCAAGGGTAAGGGTAAGGGTAAGGGTAAGGGTAAGGGTAAGGGTAAGGGTAAGGGTAAGGGTAAGGGTAAGGGTAAGGGTAAGGGTAAGGGTAAGGGTAAGGGTAAGGGTAAGGGTAAGGGTAAGGGTAAGCTTAAGGGTAAGGGTAAGGGTAAGGGTAAGCTTAAGGGTAAAAGCAAAGGTAAGGGTAAGGGTAAGGGTAAGGGTAAGGGTAAGGGTTAGGGTAAGGGTAAGGATAAGGGTAAGGGTAAGGGTAAGCTTAAGGGTAAAAGCAAGGGTAAGGGTAAGGGTAAGGGTAAGGGTAAGGGTAAGGGTAAGCTTAAGGGTAAAAGCAAGGGTAAGGGTAAGGGTAAGGGTAAGGGTAAGGGTAAGGGTAAGGGTAAGGGTAAGGGTAAGGGTAAGGGTAAAGGTAAAAGGTAAGGGTAAGCCTAAGGGTAAAAGCAAGGGTAAGGGTAAGGGTAAGGGTAAGGGTAAGGGTAAGGGTAAGCTTAAGGGTAAAAGCAAGGGTAAGGGTAAGGGTAAGGGTAAGGGTAAGGGTAAGGGTAAGGGTAAGGGTAAGGGTAAGGGTAAGGGTAAGGGTAAGGGTAAGGGTAAGCTTAAGGGTAAGGGTAAGGGTAAGGGTAAGCTTAAGGGTAAAAGCAAGGGTAAGGGTAAGGGTAAGGGTAAGGGTAAGGGTAAGGGTAAGGGTAAGGGTAAGGGTAAGGATAAGGGTAAGGGTAAGGGTAAGCTTAAGGGTAAAAGCAAGGGTAAGGGTAAGGGTAAGGGTAAGGGTAAGGGTAAGGGTAAGGGTAAGCTTAAGGGTAAAAGCAAGGGTAAGGGTAAGGGTAAGGGTAAGGGTAAGGGTAAGGGTAAGGGTAAAGGTAAAAGGTAAGAGTAAGCCTAAGGGTAAAAGCAAGGGTAAGGGTAAGGGTAAGGGTAAGGGTAAGGGTAAGGGTAAGGGTAAGGGTAAGGGTAAGGGTAAGGGTAAGGGTAAGGGTAAGGGTAAGGGTAAGGGTAAGTGTAAGGGTAAGGGTAAGCTTAAGGGTAAAAGCAAGGGTAAGGGTAAGGGTAAGGGTAAGGGTAAGGGTAAGGGTAAGGGTAAGGGTAAGGGTAAGGGTAAGGTTAAGGGTAAGGGTAAGCTTAAGGGTAAGGCTAAGGGTAAGGGTAAGGGTAAGCTTAAGGGTAAAAGCAAGGGTAAGGGTAAGGGTAAGGGTAAGGGTAAGGGTAAGGGTAAGGGTAAGCTTAAGGGTAAATGCAAGTGTAAGGGTAAGGGTAAGGTTAAGGGTAAGGGTAAGGGTAAGGGTAAGGGTTAGGGTAAGGGTAAGGGTAAGGGTAAGCTTAAGGGTTAAAGCAAGGGTAAGGGTAAAGGTAAAGGTAAGGGTAAGGGTAAGGGTAAGGGTAAGGGTAAGGGTAAGGGTAAGGGTAAGGGTAAGGGTAAGGGTAAGGGTAAGGGTAAGGGTAAGGGTAATGGGCAAGGTAAGGGTAAGCCTAAGGGTAAAAGCAAGGGTAAGGGTAAGGGTAAGGGTAAGGGTAAGCTTAAGTGTAAAAGCAAGGGTAAGGGTAAGGGTAAGGGTAAGGGTAAGCCTGAGGGTAAAAGCAAGGGTAAGGGTAAGGGTAAGGGTAAGGGTAAGGGTAAGCTTAAGGGTAAAAGCAAGGGTAAGGGTAAGGTTAAGGGTAAGGGTAAGGGTAAGCTTAAGGGTAAAAGCAACCCTTACCCTTACACTTACCCTTACACTTGCTTTTATCCTTAAGCTTACCCTTACCCTTACCCTTACCCTTACCCTTCCCCTTACCCTTACACTTACCCTTACCCTTATCCTTGCTTTTACCCTTAGGCTTACCCTTACCTTTACCCTTACCCTTACCCTTACCCTTACCCTTACCGTTACCCTTGCTTTTACCCTTAAGCTTACCCTTACCCTTACCCTTACCCTTACCCTTAAGCTTACCCTTACCCTTACCCTTACCCTTACCCTTACCCTTACCCTTACCCTTACCCTTACCCTTACCCTTACCCTTACCCTTACCCTTACCCTTGCCTTTACCCTTAAGCATACCCTTACCCTTACCCTTACCCTTACCCTTACCCTTACCCTTACCCTTGCTTTTACCCTTAAGCTTACCCTTACCCTTACCCTTTCCCTTACCCTTAAGCTTTCCCTTACCCTTACCCTCACCCTTACCCTTACCCTTACCCTTACCCTTACCCTTACCCTTACCCTTACCCTTACCCTTACCCTTACCCTTACCCTTACCCTTACCCTTACCCTTGCTTTTACCCTTAAGCTTACCCTTACCCTTACCCTTACCCTTACCCTTAAGCTTACCCTTACCCTTACCCTTACCCTTACCCTCACCCTTACTCTTACCCTTGCTTTTACCCTTAAGCTTACCCTTACCCTTACCCTTACCCTTACCCTTAAGCTTACCCTTACCCTTACCCTTACCCTTACCCTTACCCTTACCCTTACCCTTGCTTTTACCCTTAAGCTTACCCTTACCCTTACCCTTACCCTTACCCTTACCCTTACCCTTACCCTTACCCTTACCCTTACCCTTGCTTTTACCCTTAGGCTTACCCTTACCCTTACCCTTACCCTTACCCTTACCCTAACCCTTGCTTTTACCCTTAAGCTTACCCTTACCCTTACCCTTACCCTTAAGCTTACCCTTACCCTTACCCTTACCCTTACCCTTACCCTTACCCTTACCCTTACCCTTACCCTTACCCTTACCCTTACCCTTACCCTTACCCTTACCCTTACCCTTACCCTTGCTTTTACCCTTAAGCTTACCCTTACCCTTACCCTTACCCTTACCCTTACCCTTGCTTTTACCCTTAAGCTTACCCTTACCCTTACCCTTACCCTTAAGCTTACCCTTACCCTTACCCTTACCCTTACCCTTACCCTTACCCTTACCCTTACCCTTACCCTTACCCTTACCTTTACCCTTGCTTTTACCCTTAAGCTTACCCTTACCCTTACCCTTACCCTTACCCTTAAGCTTACCCTTACCCTTACCCTTACCCTTACCCTTACCCTTAACCTTACCCTTGCTTTTACCCTTAAGCTTAAACTTACCCTTACCCTTACCCTTACCCTTACCCTTAAGCTTACCCTTACCCTTACCCTTACCCTTACCATTACCCTTGCTTTTACCCTTAAGCTTACCCTTACCCTTACCCTTACCCTTACCCTTACCCTTACCCTTACCCTTACCCTTACCCTTACCCTTACCCTTACCCTTACCTTTACCCTTGCTTTTACCCTTAAGCTTACCCTTACCCTTACCCTAAGTAAGGGTAAGGGTAAGGGTAAGGGTAAGGGTAAGGGTAAGGGTAAGGGTAAGGGTAAGGGTGAGGGTAAGGGTAAGGGTAAGGGTAAGGGTAACGGTAAGGGTAAGGGTAAGGGTAAGGGTAAGGGTAAGGGTAAGCTTAAGGGTAAAAGCAAGGGTAAGGGTAAGGGTAAGGGTAAGGGTAAGCCTAAGGGTAAAAGCAAGGGTAAGGGTAAGGGTAAGGGTAAGGGTAAGGGTAAGCTTAAGGGTAAAAGCAAGGGTAAGGGTAAGGCTAAGGGTAAGGGTAAGGGTAAGGGTAAGGGTAAGGGTAAGCTTAAGGGTAAAAGCAAGGGTAAGGGTAAGGGTAAGGGTAAGGGTAAGGGTAAGGGTAAGGGTAAAGGTGAGGGTAAGCCTAAGGGTAAAAGCAAGGGTAAGGGTAAGGGTAAGGGTAAGGGTAAGGGTAATGGTAAGGGTAAGGGTAGGGGTAAGAGTGAGGGTAAGGGTAAGCTTAAGGGTAAAAGCAAGGGTAAGGGTAAGGGTAAGGGTAAGGGTAAGGGTAAGGGTAAGGGTAAGGGTAAGCTTAAGGGTAAAAGCAAGGGTAAGGGTAAGGGTAAGGGTAAGGGTAAGGGTAAGGGTAAGGGTAAGGGTAAGGGTAAGGGTAAGGGTAAGGGTAAGGGTAAGGGTAAGGGTAAGGGTAAGGGTAAGGGTAAGGGTAAGGGTAAGCTCAAGGGTAAAAGCAAGGGTAAGGGTAAGGGTAAGGGTAAGGGTAAGGGTAAGGGTAAGGGTAATGGTAAGGGTAAAGGTAAGGGTAAGCCTAAGGGTAAAAGTAAGGGTAAGGGTAAGGGTAAGGGTAAGGGTAAGGGTAAGGGTAAGGGTAAGGGTAAGGGTAAGGGTAAGGGTAAGGGTAAGGGTAAGGGTAAGGGTAAGGGTAAGGGTAAGGGTAAGGGTAAGGGTAAGCTTAAGGGTAAAAGCAAGGGTAAGGGTAAGGGTAAGGGTAAGGGTAAGGGTAAGGGTAAGGGTAAGGGTAAGGGTAAGGGTAAGCTTAAGGGTAAGGGTAAGGGTAAGGGTAAAGGTTAGCTTAAGGGTAAAAGCAAGGGCAAGGGTAAGGGTAAGGGTAAGGGTAAGGGTAAGCTTAAGGGTAAAAGCAAGGGTAAGGGTAAGGGTAAGGGTAAGGGTAAGGGTAAGGGTAAGGGTAAGCTTAAGGGTAAGGGTAAGGGTAAGGGTAAGGGTAAGCTTAAGGGTAAAAGCAAGGGTAAGGGTAAGAGTAAGGGTAAGGGTAAGGGTAAGGGTAAGGGTAAGGGTAAGGGTGAGCTTAAGGGTAAAAGCAAGGGTAAGGGTAAGGGTAAGGGTAAGGGTAAGGGTAAGGGTAAGGGTAAGGGTAAGGGTAAGGGTAAGCTTAAGGGTAAAAGCAAGGGTAAGGGAAAGGGTAAGGGTAAGGGTAATGGTAAGGGTAAGGGTAAGGGTAAGGGTAAGGGTAAGGGTAAAGGTAAGGGTAAGCCTAAGGGTAAAAGCAAGGGTAAGGGTAAGGGTAAGGGTAAGGGTAAGAGTAAGGGTAAGGGTAAGGGTAAGGGTAAGGGTAAGGGTAAGCTTAAGGGTAAAAGCAAGGGTAAGGGTAAGGGTAAGGGTAAGGGTAAGCCTAAGGGTAAAAGCAAGGGTAAGGGTAAGGGTAAGGGTAAGGGTAAGGGTAAGCTTAAGGGTAAAAGCAAGGGTAAGGGTAAGGGTAAGGGTAAGGGTAAGGGTAAGGGTAAGGGTAAGCTTAAGGGTAAAAGCAGGGGTGAGGGTAAGGGTAAGGGTGAGGGTAAGGGTAAGGGTAAGGGTAAGGGTAAGGGTAAGGGTAAGGGTAAGGGTAAGGGTAAGGGTAAGCTTAAGGGTAAAAGCAAGGGTAAGGGTAAGGATAAGGGTAAGGGTAAGGGTAAGGGTAAGGGTAAGGGTAAGGGTAAGGGTAAGCTTAAGGGTAAAAGCAAGGGTAAGGGTAAGGGTAAGAGTAAGGGTAAGGGTAAAGGTAAGGGTAAGCCTAAGGGTAAAAGCAAGGGTAAGGGTAAGGGCAAGGGTAAGGGTAAGGGTAAGGGTAAGGGTAAGGGTAAGGGTAAGGGTAAGGGTAAGGGTAAGGGTAAGGGTAAGGGTAAGGGTAAGGGTAAGGGTAAGGGTAAGGGTAAGGGTAAGGGTAAGGGTAAGGGTAAGGGTAAGGGTAAGGGTAAGGGTAAGGGTAAGGGTAAGCTTAAGGGTAAAAGCAAGGGTAAGGGTAAGGGTAAGGGAAAGGGTAAGCCTAAGGGTAAAAGCAAGGGTAAGGGTAAGGGTAAGGGTAAGGGTAAGGGTAAGCTTAAGGGTAAAAGCAAGGGTAAGGGTAAGGGTAAGGGTATGGGTAAGGGTAAGGGTAAGGGTAAGGGTAAGCTTAAGGGTAAAAGCAAGGGTAAGGGTAAGGGTAAGGGTAAGGGTAAGGGTAAGGGTAAGGGTAAGGGTAAAGGTAAGGGTAAGCCTAAGGGTAAAAGCAAGGGTAAGGGTAAGGGTAAGGGTAAGGGTAAGGGTAAGGGTAAGGGTAAGGGTAAGGGTAAGGGTAAGCTTAAGGGTAAAAGCAAGGGTAAGGGTAAGGGTAAGGGTAAGGGTAAGGGTAAGGGTAAGGGTAAGGGTAAGGGTAAGGGTAAGGGTAAGCTTAAGGGTAAGGGTAAGGGTAAGGGTAAGGGTAAGCTTAAGGGTAAAAGCAAGGGTAAGGGTAAGGGTAAGGGTAAGCTTAAGGGTAAAAGCAAGGGTAAGGGTAAGGGTAAGGGTAAGGGTAAGGGTAAGGGTAAGGGTAAGGGTAAGCTTAAGGGTAAGGGTAAGGGTAAGGGTAAGGGTAAGCTTAAGGGTAAAAGCAAGGGTAAGGGTAAGGGTAAGGGTAAGGGTAAGGGTAAGCTTAAGGGTAAGGGTAAGGGTAAGGGTAAGGGTAAGCTTAAGGGTAAAAGCAAGGGTAAGGTTAAGGGTAAGGGTAAGGGTAAGGGTAAGGGTAAGGGTAAGCTTAAGGGTAAGGGTAAGGGTAAGGGTAAGGGTAAGCTTAAGGGTAAAAGCAAGGGTAAGGGTAAGGGTAAGGGTAAGGGTAAGGGTAAGGGTAAGGGTAAGGGTAAGGGTAAGGGTAAGGGTAAGGGTAAGGGTAAGGGTAAGGGTAAGCTTAAGGGTAAGGGTAAGGGTAAGGGTAAGCTTAAGGGTAAAAGCAAGGGTAAGGGTAAGGGTAAGGGTAAGGGTAAGGGTAAGCTTAAGGGTAAAAGCAAGGGTAAGGGTAAGGGTAAGGGTAAGGGTAAGGGTAAGGGTAAGGGTAAGGGTAAGGGTAAGGGTAAGGGTAAGCTTAAGGGTAAGGGTAAGGGTAAGGGTAAGCTTAAGGGTAAAAGCAAGGGTAAGGGTAAGGGTAAGGGTAAGGGTAAGGGTAAGGGTAAGGGTAAAGCTAAGGGTAAGCCTAAGGGTAAAAGCAACGGTAAGGGTAAGGGTAAGGGTAAGGGTAAGGGTAAGGGTAAGGGTAAGCTTAAGGGTAAAAGCAAGGGAAGGGTGAGGGTAAGGGTAAGGGTAAGGGTAAGGGTAAGGGTAAGGGTAAGGGTAAGGGAAAGGGTAAGGGTAAGCTTAAGGGTAAAAGCAAGGGAAAGGGTAAGGGTAAGGGTAAGGGTAAGGGTAAGAGTAAGGGTAAGCTTAAGGGTAAAAGCAAGGGTAAGGGTAAGGGTAAGGGTAAGGGTAAGGGTAAGGTTAAGGGTAAGGGTAAGGGTAAGGGTAAGGGTAAAGGTAAGGGTAAGCCTAAGGGTAAAAGCAAGGGTAAGGGTAAGGGTAAGGGTAAGGGTAAGGGTAAGGGTAAGGGTAAGGGTAAGGGTAAGGGTAAGGGTAAGGGTAAGGGTAAGGGTAAGCTTAAGGGTAAAAGCAAGGGTAAGGGTAAGGGTAAGGGTAAGGGTAAGGGTAAGGGTAAGGGTAAGCTTAAGGGTAAAAGCAAGGGTAAGGGTAAGGGTAAGGGTAAGGGTAAGGGTAAGGGTAAGCCTAAGGGTAAAAGCAACGGTAAGGGTAAGGGTAAGCTTAAGGGTAAGGGTAAGGGTAAGGGTAAGCTTAAGGGTAAAAGCAAGGGTAAGGGTAAGGGTAAGGGTAAGGGTAAGGGTAAGCTTAAGGGTAAAAGCAAGGGTAAGGGTAAGGGTAAGGGTAAGGGTAAGGGTAAGGGTAAGGGTAAGGGTAAGGGTAAGGGTAAGGGTAAGCTTAAGGGTAAGGGTAAGGGTAAGGGTAAGCTTAAGGGTAAAAGCAAGGGTAAGGGTAAGGGTAAGGGTAAGGGTAAGGGTAAGGGTAAGGGTAAAGCTAAGGGTAAGCCTAAGGGTAAAAGCAACGGTAAGGGTAAGGGTAAGGGTAAGGGTAAGGGTAAGGGTAAGGGTAAGCTTAAGGGTAAAAGCAAGGGAAGGGTGAGGGTAAGGGTAAGGGTAAGGGTAAGGGTAAGGGTAAGGGTAAGGGAAAGGGTAAGGGTAAGCTTAAGGGTAAAAGCAAGGGAAAGGGTAAGGGTAAGGGTAAGGGTAAGGGTAAGAGTAAGGGTAAGCTTAAGGGTAAAAGCAAGGGTAAGGGTAAGGGTAAGGGTAAGGGTAAGGGTAAGGGTAAGGGTAAGGGTAAGGGTAAGGGTAAGGGTAAAGGTAAGGGTAAGCCTAAGGGTAAAAGCAAGGGTAAGGGTAAGGGTAAGGGTAAGGGTAAGGGTAAGGGTAAGGGTAAGGGTAAGGGTAAGGGTAAGGGTAAGGGTAAGGGTAAGGGTAAGGGTAAGGGTAAGCTTAAGGGTAAAAGCAAGGGTAAGGGTAAGGGTAAGGGTAAGGGTAAGCCTAAGGGTAAAAGCAAGGGTAAGGGTAAGGGTAAGGGTAAGGGTAAGGGTAAGCTTAAGGGTAAAAGCAAGGGTAAGGGTAAGGGTAAGGGTGAGGGTAAGGGTAAGGGTAAGCTTAAGGGTAAAAGCAAGGGTAAGGGTAAGGGTAAGGGTAAGGGTAAGGGTAAGGTTAAGGGTAAGGGTAAAGGTAAGGGTGAGCCTAAGGGTAAAAGCAAGGGTAAAGGTAAGGGTAAGGGTAAGGGTAAGGGTAAGGGTAAGGGTAAGGGTAAGGGTAAGGGTAAGGGTAAGGGTAAGGGTAAGGGTAAGGGTAAGGGTAAGGGTAAGGGTAAGGGTAAGGGTAAGGGTAAGCTGAAGGGTAAAAGCAAGGGTAAGGGTAAGGGTAAGGGTAAGGGTAAGGGTAAGGGTAAGGGTAAGGGTAAGGGTAAGGGTAAGGGTAAGGGTAAGGGTAAGCTTAAGGGTAAAAGCAAGGGTAAGGGTAAGGGTAAGGGTAAGGGTAAGGGTAAGGGTAAGGGTAAGCTTAAGGGTAAAAGTAAGGGTAAGGGTAAGGGTAAGGGTAAGGGTAAGGGTAAGGGTAAGGGTAAGGGTAAGGGTAAGGGTAAGCTTAAGGGTAAAAGCAAGGGTAAGGGTAAGGGTAAGGGTAAGGGTAAGGGTAAGGGTAAGGGTAAAGGTAAGGGTAAGCCTAAGGGTAAAAGCAAGGGTAAGGGTAAGGGTAAGGGTAAGGGTAAGGGTAAGGGTAAGGGTAAGGGTAAGGGTAAGGGTAAGGGTAAGGGTAAGGGTAAGCTTAAGGGTAAAAGCAAGGGTAAGGGTAAGGGTAAGGGTAAGGGTAAGGGTAAGGGTAAGGGTAAGGGTAAGGGTAAGCTTAAGGGTAAGGGTAAGGGTAAGGGTAAGGGTAAGGGTAAGCTTAAGGGTAAAAGCAAGGGTAAGGGTAAGGGTAAGGGTAAGGGTAAGGGTAAGGGTAAGGGTAAGGGTAAGGGTAAGGGTAAGGGTAAGGGTAAGGGTAAGGGTAAGGGTAAGCTTAAGGGTAAGGGTAAGGGTAAGGGTAAGCTTAAGGGTAAAAGCAAAGGTAAGGGTAAGGGTAAGGGTAAGGGTAAGGGTAAGGGTTAGGGTAAGGGTAAGGATAAGGGTAAGGGTAAGGGTAAGCTTAAGGGTAAAAGCAAGGGTAAGGGTAAGGGTAAGGGTAAGGGTAAGGGTAAGGGTAAGGGTAAGCTTAAGGGTAAAAGCAAGGGTAAGGGTAAGGGTAAGGGTAAGGGTAAGGGTAAGGGTAAGGGTAAGGGTAAGGGTAAAGGTAAAAGGTAAGGGTAAGCCTAAGGGTAAAAGCAAGGGTAAGGGTAAGGGTAAGGGTAAGGGTAAGGGTAAGCTTAAGGGTAAAAGAAAGGGTAAGGGTAAGGGTAAGGGTAAGGGTAAGGGTAAGGGTAAGGGTAAGGGTAAGGGTAAGGGTAAGGGTAAGGGTAAGGGTAAGGGTAAGGGTAAGGGTAAGGGTAAGGGTAAGCTTAAGGGTAAGGGTAAGGGTAAGGGTAAGCTTAAGGGTAAAAGCAAGGGTAAGGGTAAGGGTAAGGGTAAGGGTAAGGGTAAGGGTAAGGGTAAGGGTAAGGATAAGGGTAAGGGTAAGGGTAAGCTTAAGGGTAAAAGCAAGGGTAAGGGTAAGGGTAAGGGTAAGGGTAAGGGTAAGGGTAAGGGTAAGCTTAAGGGTAAAAGCAAGGGTAAGGGTAAGGGTAAGGGTAAGGGTAAGGGTAAGGGTAAAGGTAAAAGGTAAGAGTAAGCCTAAGGGTAAAAGCAAGGGTAAGGGTAAGGGTAAGGGTAAGGGTAAGGGTAAGGGTAAGGGTAAGGGTAAGGGTAAGGGTAAGGGTAAGGGTAAGGGTAAGGGTAAGGGTAAGGGTAAGGGTAAGGGTAAGGGTAAGCTTAAGGGTAAAAGCAAGGGTAAGGGTAAGGGTAAGGGTAAGGGTAAGGGTAAGGGTAAGGGTAAGGGTAAGGGAAAGGTTAAGGGTAAGGGTAAGCTTAAGGGTAAGGCTAAGGGTAAGGGTAAGGGTAAGCTTAAGGGTAAAAGCAAGGGTAAGGGTAAGGGTAAGGGTAAGGGTAAGGGTAAGGGTAAGGGTAAGGGTAAGCTTAAGGGTAAATGCAAGTGTAAGGGTAAGGGTAAGGTTAAGGGTAAGGGTAAGGGTAAGGGTAAGGGTTAGGGTAAGGGTAAGGGTAAGGGTAAGCTTAAGGGTTAAAGCAAGGGTAAGGGTAAAGGTAAAGGTAAGGGTAAGGGTAAGGGTAAGGGTAAGGGTAAGGGTAAGGGTAAGGGTAAGGGTAAGGGTAAGGGTAAGGGTAAGGGTAAGGGTAAGGGTAAGGGTAATGGGCAAGGTAAGGGTAAGCCTAAGGGTAAAAGCAAGGGTAAGGGTAAGGGTAAGGGTAAGGGTAAGCTTAAGTGTAAAAGCAAGGGTAAGGGTAAGGGTGGGGGTAAGGGTAAGCCTGAGGGTAAAAGCAAGGGTAAGGGTAAGGGTAAGGGTAAGGGTAAGGGTAAGCTTAAGGGTAAAAGCAAGGGTAAGGGTAAGGGTAAGGGTAAGGGTAAGGGTAAGGGTAAGGGTAAGGGTAAGGGTAAGGGTAAGGGTAAGGGTAAGGGTAAGCTCAAGGGTAAAAGCAAGGGTAAGGGTAAGGGTAAGGGTAAGGGTAAGGGTAAGGGTAAGGGTAATGGTAAGGGTAAAGGTAAGGGTAAGCCTAAGGGTAAAAGTAAGGGTAAGGGTAAGGGTAAGGGTAAGGGTAAGGGTAAGGGTAAGGGTAAGGGTAAGGGTAAGGGTAAGGGTAAGGGTAAGGGTAAGGGTAAGGGTAAGGGTAAGGGTAAGGGTAAGGGTAAGGGTAAGCTTAAGGGTAAAAGCAAGGGTAAGGGTAAGGGTAAGGGTAAGGGTAAGGGTAAGGGTAAGGGTAAGGGTAAGGGTAAGGGTAAGCTTAAGGGTAAGGGTAAGGGTAAGGGTAAGGGTAAGCTTAAGGGTAAAAGCAAGGGCAAGGGTAAGGGTAAGGGTAAGGGTAAGGGTAAGCTTAAGGGTAAAAGCAAGGGTAAGGGTAAGGGTAAGGGTAAGGGTAAGGGTAAGGGTAAGGGTAAGCTTAAGGGTAAGGGTAAGGGTAAGGGTAAGGGTAAGCTTAAGGGTAAAAGCAAGGGTAAGGGTAAGAGTAAGGGTAAGGGTAAGGGTAAGGGTAAGGGTAAGGGTAAGGGTGAGCTTAAGGGTAAAAGCAAGGGTAAGGGTAAGGGTAAGGGTAAGGGTAAGGGTAAGGGTAAGGGTAAGGGTAAGGGTAAGGGTAAGCTTAAGGGTAAAAGCAAGGGTAAGGGAAAGGGTAAGGGTAAGGGTAAGGGTAAGGGTAAGGGTAAGGGTAAGGGTAAGGGTAAGGGTAAAGGTAAGGGTAAGCCTAAGGGTAAAAGCAAGGGTAAGGGTAAGGGTAAGGGTAAGGGTAAGAGTAAGGGTAAGGGTAAGGGTAAGGGTAAGGGTAAGCTTAAGGGTAAAAGCAAGGGTAAGGGTAAGGGTAAGGGTAAGGGTAAGCCTAAGGGTAAAAGCAAGGGTAAGGGTAAGGGTAAGGGTAAGGGTAAGGGTAAGCTTAAGGGTAAAAGCAAGGGTAAGGGTAAGGGTAAGGGTAAGGGTAAGGGTAAGGGTAAGGGTAAGCTTAAGGGTAAAAGCAGGGGTGAGGGTAAGGGTAAGGGTGAGGGTAAGGGTAAGGGTAAGGGTAAGGGTAAGGGTAAGGGTAAGGGTAAGGGTAAGGGTAAGGGTAAGCTTAAGGGTAAAAGCAAGGGTAAGGGTAAGGATAAGGGTAAGGGTAAGGGTAAGGGTAAGGGTAAGGGTAAGGGTAAGGGTAAGCTTAAGGGTAAAAGCAAGGGTAAGGGTAAGGGTAAGAGTAAGGGTAAGGGTAAAGGTAAGGGTAAGCCTAAGGGTAAAAGCAAGGGTAAGGGTAAGGGCAAGGGTAAGGGTAAGGGTAAGGGTAAGGGTAAGGGTAAGGGTAAGGGTAAGGGTAAGGGTAAGGGTAAGGGTAAGGGTAAGGGTAAGGGTAAGGGTAAGGGTAAGGGTAAGGGTAAGGGTAAGCTTAAGGGTAAAAGCAAGGGTAAGGGTAAGGGTAAGGGAAAGGGTAAGCCTAAGGGTAAAAGCAAGGGTAAGGGTAAGGGTAAGGGTAAGGGTAAGGGTAAGCTTAAGGGTAAAAGCAAGGGTAAGGGTAAGGGTAAGGGTATGGGTAAGGGTAAGGGTAAGGGTAAGGGTAAGCTTAAGGGTAAAAGCAAGGGTAAGGGTAAGGGTAAGGGTAAGGGTAAGGGTAAGGGTAAGGGTAAGGGTAAAGGTAAGGGTAAGCCTAAGGGTAAAAGCAAGGGTAAGGGTAAGGGTAAGGGTAAGGGTAAGGGTAAGGGTAAGGGTAAGGGTAAGGGTAAGGGTAAGCTTAAGGGTAAAAGCAAGGGTAAGGGTAAGGGTAAGGGTAAGGGTAAGGGTAAGGGTAAGGGTAAGGGTAAGGGTAAGGGTAAGGGTAAGCTTAAGGGTAAGGGTAAGGGTAAGGGTAAGGGTAAGCTTAAGGGTAAAAGCAAGGGTAAGGGTAAGGGTAAGGGTAAGCTTAAGGGTAAAAGCAAGGGTAAGGGTAAGGGTAAGGGTAAGGGTAAGGGTAAGGGTAAGGGTAAGGGTAAGCTTAAGGGTAAGGGTAAGGGTAAGGGTAAGGGTAAGCTTAAGGGTAAAAGCAAGGGTAAGGGTAAGGGTAAGGGTAAGGGTAAGGGTAAGCTTAAGGGTAAGGGTAAGGGTAAGGGTAAGGGTAAGCTTAAGGGTAAAAGCAAGGGTAAGGTTAAGGGTAAGGGTAAGGGTAAGGGTAAGGGTAAGGGTAAGCTTAAGGGTAAGGGTAAGGGTAAGGGTAAGGGTAAGCTTAAGGGTAAAAGCAAGGGTAAGGGTAAGGGTAAGGGTAAGGGTAAGGGTAAGGGTAAGGGTAAGGGTAAGGGTAAGGGTAAGGGTAAGGGTAAGGGTAAGGGTAAGGGTAAGCTTAAGGGTAAGGGTAAGGGTAAGGGTAAGCTTAAGGGTAAAAGCAAGGGTAAGGGTAAGGGTAAGGGTAAGGGTAAGGGTAAGCTTAAGGGTAAAAGCAAGGGTAAGGGTAAGGGTAAGGGTAAGGGTAAGGGTAAGGGTAAGGGTAAGGGTAAGGGTAAGGGTAAGGGTAAGCTTAAGGGTAAGGGTAAGGGTAAGGGTAAGCTTAAGGGTAAAAGCAAGGGTAAGGGTAAGGGTAAGGGTAAGGGTAAGGGTAAGGGTAAGGGTAAAGCTAAGGGTAAGCCTAAGGGTAAAAGCAACGGTAAGGGTAAGGGTAAGGGTAAGGGTAAGGGTAAGGGTAAGGGTAAGGGTAAGGGTAAGGGTAAGGGTAAGCTTAAGGGTAAAAGCAAGGGAAGGGTGAGGGTAAGGGTAAGGGTAAGGGTAAGGGTAAGGGTAAGGGTAAGGGAAAGGGTAAGGGTAAGCTTAAGGGTAAAAGCAAGGGAAAGGGTAAGGGTAAGGGTAAGGGTAAGTGTAAGAGTAAGGGTAAGCTTAAGGGTAAAAGCAAGGGTAAGGGTAAGGGTAAGGGTAAGGGTAAGGGTAAGGGTAAGGGTAAGGGTAAGGGTAAGGGTAAGGGTAAAGGTAAGGGTAAGCCTAAGGGTAAAAGCAAGGGTAAGGGTAAGGGTAAGGGTAAGGGTAAGGGTAAGGGTAAGGGTAAGGGTAAGGGTAAGGGTAAGGGTAAGGGTAAGGGTAAGGGTAAGGGTAAGGGTAAGGGTAAGCTTAAGGGTAAAAGCAAGGGTAAGGGTAAGGGTAAGGGTAAGGGTAAGCCTAAGGGTAAAAGCAAGGGTAAGGGTAAGGGTAAGGGTAAGGGTAAGGGTAAGCTTAAGGGTAAAAGCAAGGGTAAGGGTAAGGGTAAGGGTGAGGGTAAGGGTAAGGGTAAGCTTAAGGGTAAAAGCAAGGGTAAGGGTAAGGGTAAGGGTAAGGGTAAGGGTAAGGTTAAGGGTAAGGGTAAAGGTAAGGGTGAGCCTAAGGGTAAAAGCAAGGGTAAAGGTAAGGGTAAGGGTAAGGGTAAGGGTAAGCGTAAGGGTAAGGGTAAGGGTAAGGGTAAGGGTAAGGGTAAGGGTAAGGGTAAGGGTAAGGGTAAGGGTAAGGGTAAGGGTAAGGGTAAGGGTAAGCTGAAGGGTAAAAGCAAGGGTAAGGGTAAGGGTAAGGGTAAGGGTAAGGGTAAGGGTAAGGGTAAGGGTAAGGGTAAGGGTAAGGGTAAGGGTAAGGGTAAGGGTAAGCTTAAGGGTAAAAGCAAGGGTAAGGGTAAGGGTAAGGGTAAGGGTAAGGGTAAGGGTAAGGGTAAGCTTAAGGGTAAAAGTAAGGGTAAGGGTAAGGGTAAGGGTAAGGGTAAGGGTAAGGGTAAGGGTAAGGGTAAGGGTAAGGGTAAGCTTAAGGGTAAAAGCAAGGGTAAGGGTAAGGGTAAGGGTAAGGGTAAGGGTAAGGGTAAGGGTAAAGGTAAGGGTAAGCCTAAGGGTAAAAGCAAAGGTAAGGGTAAGGGTAAGGGTAAGGGTAAGGGTAAGGGTAAGGGTAAGGGTAAGGGTAAGGGTAAGGGTAAGGGTAAGGGTAAGCTTAAGGGTAAAAGCAAGGGTAAGGGTAAGGGTAAGGGTAAGGGTAAGGGTAAGGGTAAGGGTAAGGGTAAGGGTAAGCTTAAGGGTAAGGGTAAGGGTAAGGGTAAGGGTAAGGGTAAGCTTAAGGGTAAAAGCAAGGGTAAGGGTAAGGGTAAGGGTAAGGGTAAGGGTAAGGGTAAGGGTAAGGGTAAGGGTAAGGGTAAGGGTAAGGGTAAGGGTAAGGGTAAGGGTAAGGGTAAGGGTAAGGGTAAGCTTAAGGGTAAGGGTAAGGGTAAGGGTAAGCTTAAGGGTAAAAGCAAAGGTAAGGGTAAGGGTAAGGGTAAGGGTAAGGGTAAGGGTTAGGGTAAGGGTAAGGATAAGGGTAAGGGTAAGGGTAAGCTTAAGGGTAAAAGCAAGGGTAAGGGTAAGGGTAAGGGTAAGGGTAAGGGTAAGGGTAAGGGTAAGCTTAAGGGTAAAAGCAAGGGTAAGGGTAAGGGTAAGGGTAAGGGTAAGGGTAAGGGTAAGGGTAAGGGTAAGGGTAAGGGTAAAGGTAAAAGGTAAGGGTAAGCCTAAGGGTAAAAGCAAGGGTAAGGGTAAGGGTAAGGGTAAGGGTAAGGGTAAGCTTAAGGGTAAAAGAAAGGGTAAGGGTAAGGGTAAGGGTAAGGGTAAGGGTAAGGGTAAGGGTAAGGGTAAGGGTAAGGGTAAGGGTAAGGGTAAGGGTAAGGGTAAGGGTAAGGGTAAGGGTAAGCTTAAGGGTAAGGGTAAGGGTAAGGGTAAGCTTAAGGGTAAAAGCAAGGGTAAGGGTAAGGGTAAGGGTAAGGGTAAGGGTAAGGGTAAGGGTAAGGGTAAGGGTAAGGGTAAGGATAAGGGTAAGGGTAAGGGTAAGCTTAAGGGTAAAAGCAAGGGTAAGGGTAAGGGTAAGGGTAAGGGTAAGGGTAAGGGTAAGGGTAAGCTTAAGGGTAAAAGCAAGGGTAAGGGTAAGGGTAAGGGTAAGGGTAAGGGTAAGGGTAAAGGTAAAAGGTAAGAGTAAGCCTAAGGGTAAAAGCAAGGGTAAGGGTAAGGGTAAGGGTAAGGGTAAGGGTAAGGGTAAGGGTAAGGGTAAGGGTAAGGGTAAGGGTAAGGGTAAGGGTAAGGGTAAGGGTAAGGGTAAGGGTAAGCTTAAGGGTAAAAGCAAGGGTAAGGGTAAGGGTAAGGGTAAGGGTAAGGGTAAGGGTAAGGGTAAGGGTAAGGGAAAGGTTAAGGGTAAGGGTAAGCTTAAGGGTAAGGCTAAGGGTAAGGGTAAGGGTAAGCTTAAGGGTAAAAGCAAGGGTAAGGGTAAGGGTAAGGGTAAGGGTAAGGGTAAGGGTAAGGGTAAGGGTAAGCTTAAGGGTAAATGCAAGTGTAAGGGTAAGGGTAAGGTTAAGGGTAAGGGTAAGGGTAAGGGTAAGGGTTAGGGTAAGGGTAAGGGTAAGGGTAAGGGTAAGCTTAAGGGTTAAAGCAAGGGTAAGGGTAAAGGTAAAGGTAAGGGTAAGGGTAAGGGTAAGGGTAAGGGTAAGGGTAAGGGTAAGGGTAAGGGTAAGGGTAAGGGTAAGGGTAAGGGTAAGGGTAAGGGTAAGGGTAAGGGTAATGGGCAAGGTAAGGGTAAGCCTAAGGGTAAAAGCAAGGGTAAGGGTAAGGGTAAGGGTAAGGGTAAGCTTAAGTGTAAAAGCAAGGGTAAGGGTAAGGGTGGGGGTAAGGGTAAGCCTGAGGGTAAAAGCAAGGGTAAGGGTAAGGGTAAGGGTAAGGGTAAGGGTAAGCTTAAGGGTAAAAGCAAGGGTAAGGGTAAGGGTAAGGGTAAGGGTAAGGGTGAGCTTAAGGGTAAAAGCAACCCTTACCCTTACACTTACCCTTACACTTGCTTTTACCCTTAAGCTTACCCTTACCCTTACCCTTACCCTTACCCTTCCCCTTACCCTTACACTTACCCTTACCCTTATCCTTGCTTTTACCCTTAGGCTTACCCTTACCTTTACCCTTACCCTTACCCTTACCCTTACCCTTACCGTTACCCTTGCTTTTACCCTTAAGCTTACCCTTACCCTTACCCTTACCCTTACCCTTAAGCTTACCCTTACCCTTACCCTTACCCTTACCCTTACCCTTACCCTTACCCTTACCCTTACCCTTACCCTTACCCTTACCCTTACCCTTACCCTTACCCTTGCCTTTACCCTTAAGCATACCCTTACCCTTACCCTTACCCTTACCCTTACCCTTACCCTTACCCTTGCTTTTACCCTTAAGCTTACCCTTACCCTTACCCTTACCCTTACCCTTAAGCTTTCCCTTACCCTTACCCTCACCCTTACCCTTACCCTTACCCTTACCCTTACCCTTACCCTTACCCTTACCCTTACCCTTACCCTTACCCTTACCCTTACCCTTGCTTTTACCCTTAAGCTTACCCTTACCCTTACCCTCACCCTTACCCTTAAGCTTACCCTTACCCTTACCCTTACCCTTACCCTCACCCTTTCTCTTACCCTTGCTTTTACCCTTAAGCTTACCCTTACCCTTACCCTTACCCTTACCCTTAAGCTTACCCTTACCCTTACCCTTACCCTTACCCTTACCCTTACCCTTACCCTTGCTTTTACCCTTAAGCTTACCCTTACCCTTACCCTTACCCTTACCCTTAAGCTTACCCTTACCCTTACCCTTACCCTTACCCTTACCCTTACCCTTACCCTTACCCTTACCCTTACCCTTGCTTTTACCCTTAAGCTTACCCTTACCCTTACCCTTACCCTTACCCTTGCTTTTACCCTTAAGCTTACCCTTACCCTTACCCTTACCCTTACCCTTAAGCTTACCCTTACCCTTACCCTTATCCTTACCCTTACCCTTACCCTTACCCTTACCCTTACCCTTGCTTTTACCCTTAAGCTTACCCTTACCCTTACCCTTAACCTTACCCTTACACTTACCCTTACCCTTACCCTTACCCTTGCTTTTACCCTTAGGCTTACCCTTACCTTTACCCTTACCCTTACCCTTACCCTTACCCTTACCCTTACCCTTACCCTTACCTTTACCCTTACCCTTGCTTTTACCCTCAAGCTTACCCTTACCATTACCCTTACCCTTACCCTTACCCTTACTCTTGCTTTTACCCTTAAGCTTACCCTTACCCTTACCCTTACCCTTACCCTTACCCTTGCTTTAACCCTTAGGCTTACCCTTACCCTTTCCCTTACCCTTACCCTTGCTTTTACCCTTAAGCTTACCCTTACCCTTACCCTTACCCTTACCCTTACCCTTACCCTTACCCTTACCCTTACCCTTACCCTTACCCTTACCCTTACCCTTACCCTTACCCTTACCCTAACCCTTACCCTTACCCTTACCCTTGCTTTTACCCTTAGGCTTACCCTTACCTTTACCCTTACCCTTACCCTTACCCTTACCCTTACCCTTGCTTTTACCCTTAAGCTTACCCTTACCCTTACCCTTACCCTTACCCTTACCCTTACCCTTACCCTTGCTTTTACCCTTAAGCTTACCCTTATCCTTACCCTTACCCTTACCCTTACCCTTACCCTTACCCTTACCCTCACCCTTGCTTTTACCCTTAAGCTTACCCTTACCCTTACCCTTACCCTTACCCTTACCCTTACCCTTGCTTTTACCCTTAAGCTTACCCTTACCCTTACCCTTACCCTTACCCTTACCCTTGCTTTTACCCTTAGGCTTACCCTTACCCTTACCCTTACCCTTACCCTTGCTTTTACCCTTAAGCTTACCCTTACCCTTACCCTTACCCTTACTTGTACCCTTACCCGTACCCTTACCCTTGCATTTACCCTTAGGCTTACCCTTACCTTTACCCTTACCCTTACCCTTACCCTTACCCTTACCCTTACCCTTACCCTTACCCTTACCCTTACCCTTACCCTTGCTTTTACCCTTAAGCTAACCCTTACCCTTACCCTTACCCTTACCCTTAACCTTACCCTTACCCTTGCTTTTACCCTTCAGCTCACCCTTACCCTTACCCTTACCCTTACCCTTACACTTACCCTTACCCTGACCCTCACCCTTGCTTTTACCCTTAAGCTTACCCTTACCCTTACCCTTACCCTTACCCTTAAGCTTACCCTTACCCTTACCCTTACCCTTACCCTTACCCTTGATTTTACCCTTAAGCTTACCCTTACCCTTACCCTTACCCTTACCCTTACCCTTGCTTTTACCCTTAAGCTTACCCTTACCCTTACCCTTACCCTTAAGCTTACCCTTACCCTTACACTTACCCTTACCCTTACCCTTACCCTTACCCTTGCTTTTACCCTTAAGCTTACCCTTACCCTTACCCTTACCCTTACCCTTACCCTTACCCTTAACCTTACCCTTACCCTTACCCTTACCCTTACCCTTACCCTTACCCTTACCCTTACCCTTAAGCTTACCCTTACCCTTACCCTTACCCTTAACCTTACCCTTGCTTTTACCCTTAAGCTTACCCTTACCCTTACCCTTACCCTTAAGCTTACCATTACCCTTACCCTTACCCTTACCCTTACCCTTGCTTTTACCCTTAAGCTTACCCTTACCCTTACCCTTACCCTTACCCTTAAGCTTACCCTTACCCTTACCCTTACCCTTACCCTTACCCTTACCCTTACCCTTACCCTTGCTTTTACCCTTAAGCTTACCCTTACCCTTACCCTTACCCTTGCTTTTACCCTTAAGCTTACCCTTACCCTTACCCTTACCCTTACCCTTAAGCTTACCCTTACCCTTACCCTTACCCTTACCCTTACCCTTACCCTTACCCTTACCCTTACCCTTACCCTTACCCTTACCCTTACCCTTACCCTTGCTTTTACCCTTAAGCTTACCCTTACCCTTACCCTTACCCTTACCCTTACCCTTACCCTTACCCTTACCCTTGCTTTTACCCTTAGGCTTACCCTTACCTTTACCCTTACCCTTACCCTTACCCTTACCCTTACCCTTACCCTTACCCTTACCCTTGCTTTTACCCTTAAGCTTACCCTTACCCTTACCCTTACCCTTACCCTTACCCTTACCCTTACCCTTACCCTTGCTTTTACCCTTAAGCTTACCCTTACCCTTACCCTTACCCTTACCCTTACCCTTGCTTTTACCCTTAGGCTTACCCTTACCCTTACCCTTACCCTTACCCTTGCTTTTACCCTTAAGCTTACCCTTACCCTTACCCTTACCCTTACCCTTACCCTTACCCTTACCCTTGCTTTTACCCTTAAGCTTACCCTTATCCTTACCCTTACCCTTACCCTTACCCTTACCCTTACCCTTACCCTCACCCTTGCTTTTACCCTTAAGCTTACCCTTACCCTTACCCTTACCCTTACCCTTACCCTTACCCTTGCTTTTACCCTTAAGCTTACCCTTACCCTTACCCTTACCCTTACCCTTACCCTTGCTTTTACCCTTAGGCTTACCCTTACCCTTACCCTTACCCTTACCCTTGCTTTTACCCTTAAGCTTACCCTTACCCTTACCCTTACCCTTACTTGTACCCTTACCCTTACCCTTACCCTTGCATTTACCCTTAGGCTTACCCTTACCTTTACCCTTACCCTTACCCTTACCCTTACCCTTACCCTTACCCTTACCCTTACCCTTACCCTTACCCTTACCCTTGCTTTTACCCTTAAGCTAACCCTTACCCTTACCCTTACCCTTACCCTTAACCTTACCCTTACCCTTGCTTTTACCCTTCAGCTCACCCTTACCCTTACCCTTACCCTTACCCTTACACTTACCCTTACCCTGACCCTCACCCTTGCTTTTACCCTTAAGCTTACCCTTACCCTTACCCTTACCCTTACCCTTAAGCTTACCCTTACCCTTACCCTTACCCTTACCCTTACCCTTACCCTTACCCTTGATTTTACCCTTAAGCTTACCCTTACCCTTACCCTTACCCTTACCCTTACCCTTGCTTTTACCCTTAAGCTTACCCTTACCCTTACCCTTACCCTTAAGCTTACCCTTACCCTTACACTTACCCTTACCCTTACCCTTACCCTTACCCTTGCTTTTACCCTTAAGCTTACCCTTACCCTTACCCTTACCCTTACCCTTACCCTTACCCTTAACCTTACCCTTACCCTTACCCTTACCCTTACCCTTACCCTTACCCTTACCCTTACCCTTAAGCTTACCCTTACCCTTACCCTTACCCTTAACCTTACCCTTGCTTTTACCCTTAAGCTTACCCTTACCCTTACCCTTACCCTTAAGCTTACCCTTACCCTTACCCTTACCCTTACCCTTACCCTTGCTTTTACCCTTAAGCTTACCCTTACCCTTACCCTTACCCTTACCCTTAAGCTTACCCTTACCCTTACCCTTACCCTTACCCTTACCCTTACCCTTACCCTTACCCTTGCTTTTACCCTTAAGCTTACCCTTACCCTTACCCTTACCCTTGCTTTTACCCTTAAGCTTACCCTTACCCTTACCCTTACCCTTACCCTTAAGCTTACCCTTACCCTTACCCTTACCCTTACCCTTACCCTTACCCTTACCCTTACCCTTACCCTTACCCTTACCCTTACCCTTACCCTTACCCTTGCTTTTACCCTTAAGCTTACCCTTACCCTTACCCTTACCCTTACCCTTACCCTTACCCTTACCCTTACCCTTGCTTTTACCCTTAGGCTTACCCTTACCTTTACCCTTACCCTTACCCTTACCCTTACCCTTACCCTTACCCTTACCCTTACCCTTACCCTTGCTTTTACCCTTAAGCTTACCCTTACCCTTACCCTTACCCTTACCCTTACCCTTACCCTTACCCTTACCCTTGCTTTTACCCTTAAGCTTACCCTTACCCTTACCCTTACCCTTACCCTTACCCTTGCTTTTACCCTTAGGCTTACCCTTACCCTTACCCTTACCCTTACCCTTGCTTTTACCCTTAAGCTTACCCTTACCCTTACCCTTACCCTTACCCTTACCCTTACCCTTACCCTTACCCTTACCCTTACCCTTACCCTTACCCTTACCCTTACCCTTACCCTTACCCTTACCCTTACCCTTACCCTTACCCTTACCCTTACCCTTACCCTTACCCTTACCCTTACCCTTGCTTTTACCCTTAGGCTTACCCTTACCTTTACCCTTACCCTTACCCTTACCCTTACCCTTACCCTTGCTTTTACCCTTAAGCTTACCCTTACCCTTACCCTTACCCTTACCCTTACCCTTACCCTTACCCTTACCCTTGCTTTTACCCTTAAGCTTACCCTTACCCTTACCCTTACCCTTACCCTTACCCTTACCCTTACCCTCACCCTTGCTTTTACCCTTAAGCTTACCCTTACCCTTACCCTTACCCTTACCCTTACCCTTACCCTTGCTTTTACCCTTAAGCTTACCCTTACCCTTACCCTTACCCTTACCCTTACCCTTACCCTTGCTTTTACCCTTAGGCTTACCCTTACCCTTACCCTTACCTTTACCCTTGCTTTTACCCTTAAGCTTACCCTTACCCTTACCCTTACCCTTACCCTTACCCTTGCTTTTACCCTTAGGCTTACCCTTACCCTTACCCTTACCCTTACCCTTGCTTTTACCCTTAAGCTTACCCTTACCCTTACCCTTACCCTTACCCCTACCCTTACCCTTGCTTTTACCCTTAAGCTTACCCTTACCCTTACCCTTACCCTTACCCTTACCCTTGCTTTTACCCTTAGGCTTACCCTTACCCTTACCCTTACCCTTACCCTTGCTTTTACCCTTAAGCTTACCCTTACACTTACCCTTACCCTTACCCTTACCCTTACCGTTACCCTTACCCTTAAACCTAACCCTTACCCTTACCCTTGCTTTTACCCTTAGGCTTACCCTTACCTTTACCCTTACCCTTACCCTCACCCTTACCCTTACCCTTACCCTTACCCTTACCCTTACCCTTACCCTTACCCTTACCCTTACCCTTACCCTTACCCTTACCCTTACCCTTACCCTTGCTTTACCCTTAAGCTTACCCTTACCCTTACCCTTACCCTTACCCTTACCCTTACCCTTGCTTTTACCCTTAAGCTTACCCTTACCCTTACCCTTACCCTTACCCTCACCCTCACCCTTACCCTTACCCTTACCCTTGCTTATACCCTTAAGCTTACCCTTACCCTTACCCTTACCCTTACCCTTACCCTTACCCTTACCCTTGCTTTTACCCTTAGGCTTACCCTTACCTTTACCCTTACCCTTACCCTTACCCTTACCCTTACCCTTACCCTTACCCTTACCCTTACCCTTGACCTTGCTTTTACCCTTAAGCTTACCCTTACCCTTACCCTTACCCTTACCCTTACCCTTACCCTTACCCTTACCCTTGCTTTTACCCTTAAGCTTACCCTTACCCTTACCCTTACCCTTACCCTTGCTTTTACCCTTAGGCTTACCCTTCCCTTTACCCTTACCCTTACCCTTACCCTTACCCTTACCCTTACCCTTACCCTTACCCTTACCCTTACCCTTGCTTTTACCCTTAAGCTTACCCTTACCCTTACCCTTACCCTTACCCTTACCCTAACCCTTACCCTTGCTTTTACCCTTTAGCTTACCCTTACCCTTACCCTTACCCTTACCCTTACCCTTACCCTTACCCTTACCCTTACCCTTACCCTTACCCTTACCCTTACCCTTACCCTTACCCTTGCTTTTACCCTTAAGCTTACCCTTACCCTTACCCTTACCCTTACCCTTATCCTTACCCTTACCCTTACCCTTACCCTTGCTTTTACCCTTAAGCTTACCCTTACCCTTACCCTTACCCTTACCCTTTCCCTTGCTTTTACCCTTAGGCTTACCCTTACCTTTACCCTTACCCTTACCCTTACCCTTACACTTACCCTTACCCTTACCCTTACCCTTACCCTTGCTTTTACCCTTAAGCCTACCCTTACCCTTACCCTTACCCTTACCCTTACCCTTACCCTTGCTTTTACCCTTAAGCTTACCCTTACCCTTACCCTTACCCTTACCCTTACCCTTGCTTTTACCCTTAGGCTTACCCTTACCCTTACCCTTACCCTTACCCTTGCTTTTACCCTTAAGCTTACCCTTACCCTTACCCTTACTCTTACCCTTACCCTTACCCTTACCCTTACCCTTACCCTTACCCTTACCCTTACCCTTACCCTTACCCTTACCCTTGCTTTTACCCTTAGGCTTACCCTTACCTTTGCCCTTACCCTAACCCTTACCCTTACCCTTACCCTTACCCTTACCCTTGCTTTTACCCCTAAGCTTACCCTTACTCTTACCCTTACCCTTACCCTTACCCTTACCCTTACCCTTGCTTTTACCCTTAAGCTTACCCTTACCCTTACCCTTACCCTTACCCTTACCCTTACCCTTACCCTTACCCTTACCCTTACCCTTTCCCTTGCTTTTACCCTTAAGCTTACCCTTACCCTTACCCTTACCCTTACCCTTACCCTTACCCTTACCCTTACCCTTACCCTTACCCTTACCCTTACCCTTACCCTTTCCCTTGCTTTTACCCTTAAGCTTACCCTTACCCTTACCCTTACCCTTACCCTTACCCTTACCCTTACCCTTACCCTTACCTTTACCCTTACCCTTACCCTTACCCTTACCCTTACCCTCACCCTTACCCTTACCCTTGCTTTTACCCTTAAGCTTACCCTCACCCTTACCCTTACCCTTACCCTTACCCTTACCCTTACCCTTACCCTTACCCTTACCCTTACCCTTGCTTTTACCCTTAAGCTTACCCTTACCCTTACCCTTACCCTTACCCTTACCCTTGATTTTACCCTTAGGCTTACCCTTACCTTTACCCTTACCCTTACCCTTACCCTTACCCTTACCCTTACCCTTACCCTTGCTTTTACCCTTAAGCTTACCCTTACCCTTACCCTTACCCTTACCCTTACCCTTACCCTTGCTTTTACCCTTAAGCTTACCCTTACCCTTACCCTTACCCTTACCCTTGCTTTTACCCTTAGGCTTACCCTTACCCTTACCCTTACCCTTACCCTTGCTTTTACCCTTAAGCTTACCCTTACCCTTACCCTTACCCTTACCCTTACTCTAACCCTTACCCTTACCCTTACCCTTACCCTTACCCTTACCCTTACCCTTACCCTTACCCTTACCCTTACCCTTGCTTTTACCCTTAGGCTTACCCTTACCTTTACCCTTACCCTAACCCTTACCCTTACCCTTACCCTTACCCTTACCCTTGCTTTTACCCTTAAGCTTACCCTTACCCTTACCCTTACCCTTACCCTTACCCTTACCCTTACCCTTACCCTTGCTTTTACCCTTAAGCTTACCCTTACCCTTACCCTTACCCTTACCCTTACCCTTACCCTTACCCTTACCCTTACCCTTACCCTTACCCTTACCCTTACCCTTACCCTTGCTTTTCCCCTCAAGCTTACCCTTACCCTTACCCTTACCCTTACCCTTACCCTTACCCTTACCCTTACCCTTACCCTTACCCTTATCCTTGCTTTTACCCTTAGGCTTACCCTTACCTTTACCCTTACCCTCACCCTTACCCTTACCCTTACCCTTGCTTTTACCCTTAAGCTTACCCTTACCCTTACCCTAACCCTTACCCTTAAGCTTACCCTTACCCTTACCCTTACCCTTACCCTTACCCTTACCCTTACTCTTACCCTTACCCTTACCCTTGCTTTTACCCTTAAGCTCACCCTTACCCTTACCCTTACCCTTACCCTTGCTTTTACCCTTAAACTTACCCTTACCCTTACCCTTACCCTCACCCTTAAGCTTTCCCTTACCCTTACCCTTACCCTTACCCTTACCCTTACCCTTACCCTTACCCTTACCCTTGCTTTTACCCTTAAGCTTACCCTTACCCTTACCCTTACCCTTACCCTTAAGCTTACCCTTACCCTTACCCTTACCCTTACCCTCACCCTTACCCTTACCCTTGCTATTACCCTTAAGCTTACCCTTACCCTTACCCTTACCCTTACCCTTAAGCTTAACCTTACCCTTACCCTTACCCTTACCCTTACCCTTACCCTTACCCTTGCTTTTACCCTTAAGCTTACCCTTACCCTTACCCTTACCCTTACCCTTAAGCTTACCCTTACCCTTACCCTTACCCTTACCATTACCCTTACCCTTGCTTTTACCCTTAAGCTTACCCTTACCCTTACCCTTACCCTTGCTTTTACCCTTAAGCTTACCCTTACCCTTACCCTTACCCTTAAGCTTACCCTTACCCTCACCCTTACCCTTACCCTTACCCTTACCCTTACCCTTACCCTTGCTTTTACCCTTAAGCTTACCCTTACCCTTACCCTTAACCTTACCCTTACCCTTACCCTTACCCTTACCCTTACACTTGCTCTAACCCTTAGGCTTACCCTTACCTTTACCCTTACCCTTACCCTTACCCCTACCCTTACCCTTACCCTTACCTTTACCCTTACCCTTGCTTTTACCCTTAAGCTTACCCTTACCCTTACCCTTACCCTAACCCTTACCCTTACTCTTGCTTTTACCCTTAAGCTTACACTTACCCTTACTCTTACCCTTACCCTTACCCTTGCTTTTACCCTTAGGCTTACCCTTACCCTTTCCCTTACCCTTACCCTTGCTTTTACCCTTAAGCTTACCCTTACCCTTACCCTTACACTTACCCTTACCCTTACCCTTACCCTTACCCTTACCCTTACCCTTACCCTTACCCTTACCCTTACCCTTACCCTTACCCTTACCCTTACCCTAACCCTTACCCTTACCCTTACCCTTACCCTTACCCTTGCTTTTACCCTTAGGCTTACCCTTACCTTTACCCTTACCCTTACCCTTACCCTTACCCTTACCCTTACCCTTACCCTTACCCTTGCTTTTACCCTTAAGCTTACCCTTACCCTTACCCTTACCCTTACCCTTACCCTTACCCTTACCCTTGCTTTTACCCTTAAGCTTACCCTTACCCTTACCCTTACCCTTACCCTTACCCTTACCCTTACCCTTACCCTTACCCTCACCCTTGCTTTTACCCTTAAGCTTACCCTTACCCTTACCCTTACCCTTGCTTTTACCCTTAGGCTTACCCTTACCCTTACCTAAGCTTACCCTTACCCTTACCCTTACCCTTACCCTTGCTTTTACCCTTAGGCTTACCCTTACCTTTACCCTTACCCTTACCCTTACCCTTACCCTTACCCTTACCCTTACCCTTGCTTTTACCCTTAAGCTTACCCTTACCCTTACCCTTACCCTTACCCTTACCCTTACCCTTACCCTTGCTTTTACCCTTAAGCTTACCCTTACCCTTACCCTTACCCTTACCCTTACCCTTGCTTTTACCCTTAGGCTTACCCTTACCCTTACCCTTACCCTTACCCTTGCTTTTACCCTTAAGCTTACCCTTATCCTTACCCTTACCCTTACCCTTACCCTTACCCTCACCCTTACCCTTACCCTTACCCTTACCCTTACCCTTACCCTTACCCTTACCCTTACCCTTACACTTACCCTTGCTTTTACCCTTAGGCTTACCCTTACCTTTACCCTTACCCTTACCCTTACCCTTACCCTTACCCTTGCTTTTACCCTTAAGCTTACCCTTACCCTTACCCTTACCCTTACCCTTACCCTTACCCTTACCCTTACCCTTACCCTTACCCTTACCCTTACCCTTACCCTTACCCTTACCCTTACCCTTACCCTTACCCTTGCTTTTACCCTTAAGCTTACCCTTACCCTTACCCTTACCCTTACCCTTACCCTTACCCTTACCCTTACCCTTACCCTTACCCTCACCCTTGCTTTTACCCTTAAGCTTACCCTTACCCTTACCCTTACCCTTACCCTTACCCTTACCCTTGCTTTTACCCTTAAGCTTACCCTTACCCTTACCCTTACCCTTACCCTTACCCTTGCTTTTACCCTTAGGCTTACCCTTACCCTTACCCTTACCCTTACCCTTGCTTTTACCCTTAAGCTTACCCTTACCCTTACCCTTACCCTTACCCTTACCCTTACCCTTACCCTTGCTTTTACCCTTAAGCTTACCCTTACCCTTACCCTTACCCTTACCCTTACCCTTACCCTTACCCTTACCCTTACCCTTACCCTTACCCTTACCCTTACCCTTGCTTTTCCCCTCAAGCTTACCCTTACCCTTACCCTTACCCTTACCCTTACCCTTACCCTTACCCTTACCCTTACCCTTATCCTTGCTTTTACCCTTACCCTCACCCTTACCCTTACCCTTACCCTTGCTTTTACCCTTAAGCTTACCCTTACCCTTACCCTTACCCTTACCCTTAAGCTTACCCTTACCCTTACCCTTACCCTTACCCTTACCCTTACCCTTACCCTTACCCTTACCCTTACCCTTACCCTTACCCTTACCCTTACCCTTACCCTTACCCTTGCTTTTACCCTTAAGCTCACCCTTACCCTTACCCTTACCCTTACCCTTGCTTTTACCCTTAAACTTACCCTTACCCTTACCCTTACCCTTACCCTTAAGCTTTCCCTTACCCTTACCCTTACACTTACCCTTACCCTTACCCTTACCCTTACCCTTACCCTTGCTTTTACCCTTAAGCTTACCCTTACCCTTACCCTTACCCTTACCCTTAAGCTTACCCTTACCCTTACCCTTACCCTTACCCTCACCCTTACCCTTACCCTTGCTATTTCCCTTAAGCTTACCCTTACCCTTACCCTTACCCTTACCCTTAAGCTTAACCTTACCCTTACCCTTACCCTTACCCTTACCCTTACCCTTGCTTTTACCCTTAAGCTTACCCTTACCCTTACCCTTACCCTTACCCTTAAGCTTACCCTTACCCTTACCCTTACCCTTACCATTACCCTTACCCTTGCTTTTACCCTTAAGCTTACCCTTACCCTTACCCTTACCCTTGCTTTTACCCTTAAGCTTACCCTTACCCTTACCCTTACCCTTAAGCTTACCCTTACCCTTACCCTTACCCTTACCCTTACCCTTACCCTTACCCTTACCCTTGCTTTTACCCTTAAGCTTACCCTTACCCTTACCCTTAACCTTACCCTTACCCTTACCCTTACCCTTACCCTTACACTTGCTCTAACCCTTAGGCTTACCCTTACCTTTACCCTTACCCTTACCCTTACCCCTACCCTTACCCTTACCCTTACCTTTACCCTTACCCTTGCTTTTACCCTTAAGCTTACCCTTACCCTTACCCTTACCCTAACCCTTACCCTTACTCTTGCTTTTACCCTTAAGCTTACACTTTCCCTTACCCTTACCCTTACCCTTACCCTTGCTTTTACCCTTAGGCTTACCCTTACCCTTTCCCTTACCCTTACCCTTGCTTTTACCCTTAAGCTTACCCTTACCCTTACCCTTACACTTACCCTTACCCTTACCCTTACCCTTACCCTTACCCTTACCCTTACCCTTACCCTTACCCTTACCCTTACCCTTACCCTTACCCTAACCCTTACCCTTACCCTTACCCTTACCCTTACCCTTGCTTTTACCCTTAGGCTTACCCTTACCTTTACCCTTACCCTTACCCTTACCCTTACCCTTACCCTTACCCTTACCCTTGCTTTTACCCTTAAGCTTACCCTTACCCTTACCCTTACCCTTACCCTTACCCTTACCCTTACCCTTGCTTTTACCCTTAAGCTTACCCTTACCCTTACCCTTACCCTTACCCTTACCCTTACCCTTACCCTTACCCTTACCCTCACCCTTGCTTTTACCCTTAAGCTTACCCTTACCCTTACCCTTACCCTTGCTTTTACCCTTAGGCTTACCCTTACCCTTACCTAAGCTTACCCTTACCCTTACCCTTACCCTTGCTTTTACCCTTAGGCTTACCCTTACCTTTACCCTTACCCTTACCCTTACCCTTACCCTTACCCTTACCCTTGCTTTTACCCTTAAGCTTACCCTTACCCTTACCCTTACCCTTACCCTTACCCTTACCCTTACCCTTGCTTTTACCCTTAAGCTTACCCTTACCCTTACCCTTACCCTTACCCTTACCCTTGCTTTTACCCTTAGGCTTACCCTTACCCTTACCCTTACCCTTACCCTTGCTTTTACCCTTAAGCTTACCCTTATCCTTACCCTTACCCTTACCCTTACCCTTACCCTCACCCTTACCCTTACCCTTACCCTTACCCTTACCCTTACCCTTACCCTTACCCTTACCCTTACCCTTACCCTTACCCTTACACTTACCCTTGCTTTTACCCTTAGGCTTACCCTTACCTTTACCCTTACCCTTACCCTTACCCTTACCCTTACCCTTGCTTTTACCCTTAAGCTTACCCTTACCCTTACCCTTACCCTTACCCTTACCCTTACCCTTACCCTTACCCTTACCCTTACCCTTACCCTTACCCTTACCCTTGCTTTTACCCTTAAGCTTACCCTTACCCTTACCCTTACCCTTACCCTTACCCTTACCCTTACCCTTACCCTCACCCTTGCTTTTACCCTTAAGCTTACCCTTACCCTTACCCTTACCCTTACCCTTACCCTTACCCTTGCTTTTACCCTTAAGCTTACCCTTACCCTTACCCTTACCCTTACCCTTACCCTTGCTTTTACCCTTAGGCTTACCCTTACCCTTACCCTTACCCTTACCCTTGCTTTTACCCTTAAGCTTACCCTTACCCTTACCGTTACCCTTACTCTTACCCTTACCCTTACCCTTACCCTTACCCTTGCTTTTACCCTTAGGCTTACCCTTACCTTTACCCTTACCCTTACCCTTACCCTTACCCTTACCCTTACTCTTACCCTTACCCTTACCCTTACCCTTACCCTTACCCTTACCCTTACCCTTACCCTTGCTTTTACTCTTAAGCTCACCCTTACCCTTACCCTTACCCTTACCCTTACCCTTACCCTTACCCTTACTCTTACCCTTACCCTTGCTTTTACCCTTAAGCTTACTCTTACCCTTACCCTTACCCTTACCCTTAAGCTTACCCTTACCCTTACCCTTACCCTTACCCTTACCCTTACCCTTACCCTTGCTTTTACCCTTACCCTTACCCTTACCCTTACCCTTACCCTTGCTTTTACCCTTAAGCTTACCCTTACCCTTACCCTTACCCTTACCCTTAAGCTTACCCTTACCCTTACCCTTACCCTTACCCTTACCCTTTCCCTTACCCTTACCCTTGCTTTTACCCTTAAGCTTACCCTTACCCTTACCCTTACCCTTACCCTTACCCTTACCCTTACCCTTACCCTTACCCTTACCCTTACCCTTACCCTTACCCTTGCTTTTACCCTTAGGCTTACTCTTACCTTTACCCTTACCATTACCCTTACCCTTACCCTTACCCTTACCCTTACCCTTACCCTTACCCTTACCCTTACCCTTACCCTTACCCTTACCCTTACCCTTACCCTTACCCTTACCCTTACCCTTACCCTTGCTTTTACCCTTAAGCTTACCCTTACCCTTACCCTTACCCTTACCCTTACCCTTACCCTTGCTTTTACCCTTAAGCTTACCCTTACCCTTACTCTAACCCCTACCCTTACCCTTACCCTTACCCTTACCCTTACCCTTACCCTTGCTTTTACCCTTAGGCTTACCCTCACCTTTACCCTTACCCTTACCCTTACCCTTACCCTTAACCTTACCCTTACCCTTGCTTTTACCCTTAGGCTCACCCTTACCCTTACCCTTACCCTTACCCTTACCCTTGCTTTTACCCTTAAGCTTACCCTTACCCCTACCCTTACTCTTACCCTTACCCTTACCCTTACCCTTACCCTTACCCTTACCCTTACCCTTACCCTTACCCTTACCCTTGCTTTTACCCTTAGGCTTACCCTTACCTTTACCCTTACCCTAACCCTTACCCTTACCCTTACCCTTACCCTTACCCTTACCCTTGATTTTACCCTTAAGCTTACCCTTACCCTTACCCTTACCCTTACCCTTACCCTTACCCTTACCCTTACCCTTACCCTTACCCTTACCCTTACCCTTGCTTTTACCCTTAAGCTTACCCTTACCCTTACCCTTACCCTTACCCTTACCCTTACCCTTACCCTTACCCTTACCCTTACCCTTACCCTTACCCTTGCTTTTACCCTAAAGCTTACCCTTATCCTTACCCTTACCCTTACCCTTACCCTTACCCTTACCCTTACCCTTACCCTTACCCTTACCCTTGCTTTTACCCTTAGGCTTACCCTTACCTTTACCCTTACCCTTACCCTTACCCTTACCCTTACCCTTGCTTTTACCCTTAAGCTTACCCTTACCCTTACCCTTACCCTTAAGCTTACCCTTACCATTACCCTTACCCTTACCCTTACCCTTACCCTTACCCTTACCCTTACCCTTACCCTTACCCTTACCCTTACCCTTGCTTTTACCCTTAAGCTTACCCTTACCCTTACCCTTACCCTTACCCTTACCCTTGCTTTTACCCTTAAGCTTACCCTTACCCTTACCCTTACCCTTAAGCTTACCCTTACCCTTACCCTTACCCTTACCCTTACCCTTACCCTTACCCTTACCCTTACCCTTGCTTTTACCCTTAAGCTTACCCTTACCCTTACCCTTACCCTTACCCTTAAGCTTACCCTTACCCTTACCCTTACCCTTACCCTTACCCTTACCCTTAACCTTACCCTTGCTTTTACCCTTAAGCTTACCCTTACCCTTACCCTTACCCTTACCCTTAAGCTTACCCTTACCCTTACCCTTACCCTTACCCTTACCCTTGCTTTTACCCTTAAGCTTACCCTTACCCTTACCCTTACCCTTACCCTTAAGCTTACCCTTACCCTTACCCTTACCCTTACCCTTACCCTTACCCTTACCCTTACCCTTAGCCTTGCTTTTACCCTTAAGCTTACCCTTACCCTTACCCTTACCCTTACCCTTGCTTTTACCCTTAAGCTTACCCTTACCCTTACCCTTACCCTTACCCTTAAGCTTACCCTTACCCTTACCCTTACCCTTACCCTTACCCTTACCCTTACCCTTACCCTTACCCTTACCCTTGCTTTTACCCTTAAGCTTACCCTTACCCTTACCCTTACCCTTACCCTTACCCTTACCCTTACCCTTACCCTTGCTTTTACCCTTAGGCTTACCCTTACCTTTACCCTTACCCTTACCCTTACCCTTACCCTTACCCTTACCCTTACCCTTACCCTTACCCTTGCTTTTACCCTTAAGCTTACCCTTACCCTTACCCTTACTCTTACCCTTACCCTTACCCTTACCCTTGCTTTTACCCTTAAGCTTACCCTTACCCTTACCCTTACCCTTACCCTTACCCTTGCTTTTACCCTTAGGCTTACCCTTACCCTTACCCTTACCCTTACCCTTGCTTTTACCCTTAAGCTTACCCTTACCCTTACCCTTACCCTTACCCTTACCCTTACCCTTACCCTTACCCTTACCCTTACCCTTACCCTTACCCTTACCCTTACCCTTACCCTTACCCTTACCCTTACCCTTACCCTTACCCTTACCCTTACCCTTACCCTTACCCTTACCCTTACCCTTACCCTTACCCTTACCCTTACCCTTACCCTTGCTTTTACCCTTAGGCTTACCCTTACCTGTACCCTTACCCTTACCCTTACCCTTACCCTTACCCTTGCTTTTACCCTTAAGCTTACCCTTACCCTTACCCTTACCCTTACCCTTACCCTTACCCTTGCCCTTACCCTTACCCTTACCCTTACCCTTACCCTTACCCTTACCCTTGCTTTTACCCTTAAGCTTACCCTTTCCCTTACCCTTACTCTTACCCTTACCCTTACCCTTACCCTTACCCTTGCTTTTACCCTTAAGCTTACCCTTACCCTTACCCTTACCCTTACCCTTACCCTTACCCTTACCCTTACCCTTACCCTTACCCTTACCCTTACCCTTGCTTTAACCCTTAAGCTTACCCTTACCCTTACCCTTACCCTTACCCTTACCCTTACCCTTACCCTTACCCTTACCCTTACCCTTACCCTTACCCTTACCCTTGCTTTTACCCTTAAGCTTACCCTTTCCCTTACCCTTACTCTTACCCTTACCCTTACCCTTACCCTTACCCTTGCTTTTACCCTTAAGCTTACCCTTACCCTTACCTTTACCCTTACCCTTACCCTTACCCTTACCCTTACCCTTACCCTTACCCTTACCCTTACCCTTACCCTTACCCTTACCCTTACCCTTGCTTTTACCCTTAGGCTTACCCTTACCTTTAGCCTTACCCTTACCCTTACCCTTACCCTTACCCTTACCCTTACCCTTACCCTTACCCTTACCCTTGCTTTTACCCTTAAGCTTACCCTTACCCTTACCCTTACCCTCACCCTTACCCTTACCCTTACCCTTGCTTTTACCCTTGAGCTTACCCTTACCCTTACCCTTTCCCTTACACTTACCCTTGCTTTTACCCTTAGGCTTACCCTTACCCTTACCCTTACCCTTAGCCTTAAGCTTACCCTTACCCTTACCCTTACCCTTTCCCTTACCCTTACCCTTACCCTTACCCTTACCCTTACCCTTACCCTTTGTTTTACCCTTAAGCTTACCCTTACCCTTACCCTTACCCTTACCCTTACCCTTACCCTTACCCTTACCCTTGCTTTGACCCTTAGGCTTACCCTTACCTTTACCCTTACCCTTACCCTTACCCTTACCCTTACCCTTACCCTTACCCTTACCCTTACCCTTGCTTTTACCCTTAAGCTTACCCTTACCCTTACCCTTACCCTTACCCTTACCCTTACCCTTGCTTTTACCCTTAAGCTTACCCTTACCCTTACCCTTACCCTTACCCTTACCCTTGCTTTTACCCTTAGGCTTACCCTTACCCTTACCCCTACCCTTACCCTTGCTTTTACCCTTAAGCTTACCCTTACCCTTACCCTTACCCTTTCCCTTACCCTTACCCTTACCCTTACCCTTACCCTTACCCTTACCCTTACCCTTACCCTTACCCTTACCCTTACCCTTGCTTTTACCCTTAGGCTTAACCTTACCTTTACCCTTACCCTTACCCTTACCCTTACCCTTACCCTTACCCTTACCCTTACCCTTACCCTTACCCTTACCCTTACCCTTGCTTTTACCCTTAAGCTTACCCTTACCCTTACCCTTACCCTTACCCTTACCCTTACCCTTACCCTTGCTTTTACCCTTAAGCTTACCCTTACCCTTACCCTTACCCTTACCCTCACCCTTACCCTTACCCTTACCCTTGCTTATACCCTTAAGCTTACCCTTACCCTTACCCTTACCCTTACCCTTACCCTTACCCTTACCCTTACCCTTACCCTTACCCTTACCCTTACCCTTACCCTTACCCTTACCCTTACCCTTACCCTTACCCTTACCCTTACCCTTGCTTTTACCCTTAGGCTTACCCTTACCTTTACCCTTACCCTTACCCTTACCCTTACCCTTACCCTTACCCTTGCTTAGACCCTTAAGCTTACCCTTACCCTTACCCTTACCCTTACCCTTACCCTAACCCTTACCCTTGCTTTTACCCTTAAGCTTACCCTTACCCTTACCCTTACCCTTACCCTTACCCTTACCCTTACCCTCACCCTTACCCTTACCCTTACCCTTACCCTTGCTTTTACCCTTAAGCTTACCCTTACCCTTACCTTTACCCTTACCCTTACCCTTATCCTTACCCTTGCTTTTACCCTTAAGCTTACCCTTACCCTTACCCTTACCCTTACCCTTACCCTTACCCTTACCCTTACCCTTGCTTTTACTCTTAGGCTTACCCTTACCTTTACCCTTACCCTTACCCTTACCCTTACCCTTACCCTCACCCTTACCCTTACCCTTGCTTTTACCCTTAAGCTTACCCTTACCCTTACCCTTACCCTTACCCTTACCCTTGCTTTTACCCTTAAGCTTACCCTTACCCTTACCCTTAACCTTACCCTTACCCTTGCTTTCACCCTTAGGCTTACCCTTACCCTTACCCTTACCTTTACCCTTGCTTTTACCCTTAAGCTTACCGTTACCCTTACCCTTACTCTTACCCTTACCCTTACCCTTACCCTTACCCTTACCCTTACCCTTACCCTTACCCTTGCTTTTACCCTTAGGCTTACCCTTACCTTTACCCTTACCCTAACCCTTACCCTTACCCTTACCCTTACCCTTACCCTTACCCTTACCCTTACCCTTTCCTTTACCCTTACGTTTACCCTTGCTTTTACCCTTAAGCTCACCCTTAGGCTTACCCTTACCCTTACCCTTACCGTTACCCTTGCTTTTACCCTTAAGCTTACCCTTACACTTACCCTTACCCTTACCCTTACCCTTACCGTTACCCTTACCCTTACCCTAACCCTTACCCTTACCCTTGCTTTTACCCTTAGGCTTACCCTTACCTTTACCCTTACCCTTACCCTTACCCCTACCCTTACCCTTACCCTTACCCTTACCCTTACCCTTACCCTTACCCTTACCCTTACCCTTGCTTTTACCCTTAAGCTTACCCTTACCCTTACCCTTACCCTTACCCTTACCCTTACCCTTACCCTTGCTTTTACCCTTAAGCTTACCCTTACCCTTACCCTTACCCTTACCCTCACCCTCACCCTTACCCTTACCCTTACCCTTGCTTATACCCTTAAGCTTACCCTTACCCTTACCCTTACCCTTACCCTTACCCTTACCCTTACCCTTACCCTTACCCTTACCCTTACCCTTACCCTTACCCTTACCCTTGCTTTTACCCTTAGGCTTACCCTTACCTTTACCCTTACCCTTACCCTTACCCTTACCCTTACCCTTACCCTTACCCTTACCCTTACCCTTACCCTTACCCTTGCTTTTACCCTTAAGCTTACCCTTACCCTTACCCTTACCCTTACCCTTACCCTAACCCTTACCCTTGCTTTTACCCTTTAGCTTACCCTTACCCTTACCCTTACCCTTACCCTTACCCTTACCCTTACCCTTACCCTTAAACTTACCCTTACCCTTACCCTTACCCTTACCCTTACCCTTGCTTTTACCCTTAAGCTTACCCTTACCTTACCCTTACCCTTACCCTTACCCTTGCTTTTACCCTTAAGCTTACCCTTACCCTTACCCTAACCCTTACCCTTACCCTTGCTTTTACCCTTAGGCTTACCCTTACCTTTACCCTTACCCTTACCCTTACCCTTACCCTTACCCTTACCCTTACCCTTACCCTTACCCTTACCCTTACCCTTGCTTTTACCCTTAAGCTTACCATTACCCTTACCCTTACCCTTACCCTTACCCTTACCCTTGCTTTTACCCTTAAGCTTACCCTTACCCTTACCCTTACCCTTACCCTTACCCTTGCTTTTACCCTTAGGCTTACCCTTACCCTTACCTTTACCCTTACCCTTGCTTTTACCCTTAAGCTTACCCTTACCCTTACCCTTACCCTAACCCTTACCCTTACTCTTGCTTTTACCCTTAAGCTTACACTTACCCTTACCCTTACCCTTACCCTTACCCTTGCTTTTACCCTTAGGCTTACCCTTACCCTTTCCCTTACCCTTACCCTTGCTTTTACCCTTAAGCTTACCCTTACCCTTACCCTTACACTTACCCTTACCCTTACCCTTACCCTTACCCTTAGCCTTACCCTTACCCTTACCCTTACCCTTACCCTTACCCTAACCCTTACCCTTACCCTTACCCTTACCCTTACCCTTGCTTTTACCCTTAGGCTTACCCTTACCTTTACCCTTACCCTTACCCTTACCCTTACCCTTACCCTTACCCTTACCCTTGCTTTTACCCTTAAGCTTACCCTTACCCTTACCCTTACCCTTACCCTTACCCTTACCCTTACCCTTGCTTTTACCCTTAAGCTTACCCTTACCCTTACCCTTACCCTTACCCTTACCCTTACCCTTACCCTTACCCTTACCCTCACCCTTGCTTTTACCCTTAAGCTTACCCTTACCCTTACCCTTACCCTTGCTTTTACCCTTAGGCTTACCCTTACCCTTACCTAAGCTTACCCTTACCCTTACCCTTACCCTTACCCTTGCTTTTACCCTTAGGCTTACCCTTACCTTTACCCTTACCCTTACCCTTACCCTTACCCTTACCCTTACCCTTACCCTTGCTTTTACCCTTAAGCTTACCCTTACCCTTACCCTTACCCTTACCCTTACCCTTACCCTTACCCTTGCTTTTACCCTTAAGCTTACCCTTACCCTTACCCTTACCCTTACCCTTACCCTTGCTTTTACCCTTAGGCTTACCCTTACCCTTAGGGTAAGGGTAAGGGTTAAAGCAAGGGTAAGGGTAAGGGTAAGGGTAAGGGTAAGGGTAAGGGTAAGGGTAAGGGTAAGGGTAAGGGTAAGGGTAAGGATAAGGGTAAGGGTAAGGGTAAGGGTAAGTGTAAGGGTAAGGGTAAGGGTAAGGGTAAGGGTAAGGGTAAGGGTAAGGGTAAGGGTAAGGGTAAGGGTAAGGGTAAGGGTAAGGGTAAGGGTAAGGGTAAGGGTAGGGGTAAGGGTAAGGGTAAGGGTAAGGGTAAGGGTAAGGGTAAGGGTAAGGGTAAGGGTAAGGGTAAGGGTAAGGGTAAGGGTATGGGTAAGGGTAAGGGTAAGGGTAAGCTTAAGGGTAAAAGCAAGGGTAAGGGTAAGGGTAAGGGTAAGGGTAAGGGTAAGGGTAAGGGTAAGGGTAAGGGTAAGGGTAAGGGTGAGGGTAAGGGTAAGGGTAAGGGTAAGGGCAAGGGTAAGGGTAAGTGTAAGGGTAAGGGTAAGGGTAAGGGTAAGGGTAAGGGTAAAAGTAAGGGTAAGGGTAAGGGTAAGGGTAAGGGTAAGGGTAAGGGTAAGGGTAAGGGTAAGGGTAAGGGTAAGGGTGAGGGTAAGGGTAAGGGTAAGGGTAAGGGTAAGGGTAAGAGTAAGGGTAAGGGTAAGGGTAAGGGTAAGGGTAAGGGTAAGGGTAAGGGTAAGGGTAAGGGTAAGGGTAAGGGTAAGGGTAAGGGTAAGGGTAAGGGTAAGGGTAAGGGTAAGGGTAAGGGTAAGGGTAAGTGTAAGGGTAAGGGTAAAGCTTTTACCCTTAAGCTTACCCTTACCCTCACCCTTACCCTTACCCTTACCCTTACCCTTACCCTTACCCTTACCCTTACCCTTACCCTTACCCTTACCCTTACCCTTACCCTTACCCTTACCCTTACCCTTACCCTTACCCTTACCCTTACCCTTACCCTTACCCTTACCCTTACCCTTACCCTTACCCTTACCCTTACCCTTACCCTTGCTTTTACCCTTAGGCTTACCCTTACCTTTACCCTTACCCTTACCCTTACCCTTACCCTTACCCTTACCCTTGCTTTTACCCTTAAGCTTACCCTTACCCTTACCCTTTTCCTTACCCTTACCTTTACCCTTACCCTTACCCTTACCCTTACCCTTACCCTTACCCTTACCCTTATTCTTACACTTACCCTTACCCTTACCCTTACCCTTACCCTTACCCTTACCCTTACCCTTACCCTTACCCTTACCCTTACCCTTACCCTCACCCTTATCCTTGCTTTTACCCTTAAGCTTACCCTTACCCTCACCCTTACCCTTACCCTTACCCTTACCCTTACCCTTACCCCTACCCTTACCCTTACCCTTACCCTTACCCTTACCCTTACCCTTACCCTTACCCTTACCCTTACCCTTACCCTTACCCTTACCCTTACCCTTACCCTTACCCTTACCCTTACCCTTACCCTTTCCCTTACCTTTACCCTTACCGTTACCCTTACCCTTACCCTTACCCTTACCCTTGCCCTTACCCTTGCTTTTACCCTTAGGCTTACCCTTACCTTTACCCTTACCCTTACCCTTACCCTTACCATTACCCTTACCCTTGCTTTTACCCTTACCCTTACCCTTACCCTTACCCTTACCCTTACCATTACCCTTACCCTTACCCTTACCCTTACCCTTACCCTTACCCTTACCCTTACCCTTACACTTACCCTTACCCTTACCCTTACCCTTACCCTTACCCTTACCCTTACCCTTACCCTAACCCTTACCCTTACCCTTACCCTTACCCCTACCCTTACCCTCACCCTTACCCTTGCTTTCACCCTTACCCTTACCCTTACCCTTACCCTTACCCTTACCCTTACCCTTACCCTTACCCTTACCCTTACCCTTACCCTTACCCTTACCCTTACCCTTACCCTTACCCTTACCCTTACCCTTACCCTTACCCTTACCCTTACCCTTACCCTTACCCTTACCCTTACCCTTACCCTTACCCTTACCCTTACCCTTACCCTTACCCTTACCCTTACCCTTACCCTTACCCTTACCCTTACCCTTACCCTTACCCTTACCCTTACCCTTACCCTTACCCTTACCCTTACCCTTACCCTTGCTTTTACCCTTGCTTTCACCCTAACCCTTACCCTTACCCTTGCTTTTACCCTTAAGCTTACCCTTACCCTTACCCTTACCCTTGCTTTTACCCTTAAGCTTACCCTTACCCTTACCCTTACCCTTACCCTTACCCTTACCCTTACCCTTACCCTTACCCTTACCCTTACCCTTACCCTTACCCTTACCCTTACCCTTACCCTTACCCTTACCCTTACACTTACACTTACCTTTACCCTTACCCTTACCCTTACCCTTACCCTTACCCTTACACTTACCCTTACCCTTACCCTTACCCTTACCCTTACCCTTACCCTTACCCTTACCCTTACCCTTGCTCTTACCCTTAGGCTTACCCTTACCTTCACCCTTACCCTTACCCTTACCCTTACCCTTGCTTTTACCCTTAAGCTTACCCTTACCCTTACCCTTACCCTTACCCTTACCCTTACCCTTACCCTTACCCTTACCCTTACCCTTACCCTTACCCTTACCCTTACCCTTACCCTTACCCTTACCCTTACCCTTACCCTTACCCTTACCCTTACCCTTACCCTTACTCTTACTCTTACCCTTACCCTTACCCTTACCCTTACCCTTACCCTTACCCTTACCCTTACCCTTACCCTTACCCTTACCCTTACCCTTACCCTTACCCTTACCCTTACCCTTACCCTTACCCTTACCCTTACCCTTACCCTTACCCTTACCCTTACCCTAACCCTTACCCTTACCCTTACCCTTACCCTTACCCTTACCCTTACCCTTACCCTTACCCTTACCCTTACCCTTACCCTTGCTTTTACCCTTAAGCTTACCCTTACCCTTACCCTTACCCTTAGCCTTACCCTTACCCTTACCCTTACCCTTACCCTAACCCTTACCCTTACCCTTACCCTTACCCTTACCCTTACCCTTACCTTTACCCTTACCCTTACCCTTACCCTTACCCTTACCCTTACCTTTACCCTAACCCTTACCCTTACCCTTACCCTTACCCTTACCCTCACCCTAACCCTTAACCTTACACTTATTCTTACTCTTACCCTTACCCTTACCCTTGCTTTTACCCTTAAGCCTACCCTTACCCTTACCCTTGCTTTAACCCTTAAGCTTACCCTTACCCTTACCCTTACCCTTACCCTTACCCTTACCCTTACCCTTACCCTTACCCTTACCCTTACCCTTACCCTTACCCTTACCCTTGCTTTTACCCTTAAGCTTACCCTTTCCCTTACCCTTACTCTTACCCTTACCCTTACCCTTACCCTTACCCTTGCTTTTACCCTTAAGCTTACCCTTACCCTTACCTTTACCCTTACCCTCACCCTTACCCTTACCCTTACCCTTACCCTTACCCTTACCCTTACCCTTACCCTTACCCTTACCCTTACCCTTGCTTTTACCCTTAGGCTTACCCTTACCTTTAGCCTTACCCTTACCCTTACCCTTACCCTTACCCTTACCCTTACCCTTACCCTTACCCTTACCCTTACCCTTGCTTTTACCCTTAAGCTTACCCTTACCCTTACCCTTACCCTCACCCTTACCCTTACCCTTACCCTTGCTTTTACCCTTGAGCTTACCCTTACCCTTACCCTTACCCTTACACTTACCCTTGCTTTTACCCTTAGGCTTACCCTTACCCTTACCCTTACCCTTAGCCTTAAGCTTACCCTTACCCTTACCCTTACCCTTTGTTTTACCCTTAAGCTTACCCTTACCCTTACCCTTACCCTTACCCTTACCCTTACCCTTACCCTTACCCTTACCCTTACCCTTACCCTTTGTTTTACCCTTAAGCTTACCCTTACCCTTACCCTTACCCTTACCCTTACCCTTACCCTTACCCTTACCCTTGCTTTGACCCTTAGGCTTACCCTTACCTTTACCCTTACCCTTACCCTTACCCTTACCCTTACCCTTACCCTTACCCTTACCCTTACCCTTACCCTTGCTTTTACCCTTAAGCTTACCCTTACCCTTACCTTTACCCTTACCCTTACCCTTACCCTTACCCTTGCTTTTACCCTTAAGCTTACCCTTACCCTTACCCTTACCCTTACCCTTACCCTTACCCTTACCCTTGCTTTTACCCTTAGGCTTACCCTTACCCTTACCCCTACCCTTACCCTTGCTTTTACCCTTAAGCTTACCCTTACCCTTACCCTTACCCTTTCCCTTACCCTTACCCTTACCCTTACCCTTACCCTTACCCTTACCCTTACCCTTACCCTTACCCTTACCCTTGCTTTTACCCTTAGGCTTAACCTTACCTTTACCCTTACCCTTACCCTTACCCTTACCCTTACCCTTACCCTTACCCTTACCCTTACCCTTACCCTTACCCTTACCCTTACCCTTGCTTTTACCCTTAAGCTTACCCTTACCCTTACCCTTACCCTTACCCTTACCCTTACCCTTACCCTTGCTTTTACCCTTAAGCTTACCCTTACCCTTACCCTTACCCTTACCCTCACCCTTACCCTTACCCTTACCCTTGCTTATACCCTTAAGCTTACCCTTACCCTTACCCTTACCCTTACCCTTACCCTTACCCTTACCCTTACCCTTACCCTTACCCTTACCCTTACCCTTACCCTTACCCTTACCCTTACCCTTACCCTTACCCTTACCCTTACCCTTGCTTTTACCCTTAGGCTTACCCTTACCTTTACCCTTACCCTTACCCTTACCCTTACCCTTACCCTTACCCTTGCTTAGACCCTTAAGCTTACCCTTACCCTTACCCTTACCCTTACCCTTACCCTAACCCTTACCCTTGCTTTTACCCTTAAGCTTACCCTTACCCTTACCCTTACCCTTACCCTTACCCTTACCCTTACCCTTACCCTCACCCTTACCCTTACCCTTACCCTTACCCTTGCTTTTACCCTTAAGCTTACCCTTACCCTTACCTTTACCCTTACCCTTACCCTTATCCTTACCCTTGCTTTTACCCTTAAGCTTACCCTTACCCTTACCCTTACCCTTACCCTTACCCTTACCCTTACCCTTGCTTTTACTCTTAGGCTTACCCTTACCTTTACCCTTACCCTTACCCTTACCCTTACCCTCACCCTTACCCTTACCCTTGCTTTTACCCTTAAGCTTACCCTTACCCTTACCCTTACCCTTACCCTTACCCTTGCTTTTACCCTTAAGCTTACCCTTACCCTTACCCTTAACCTTACCCTTACCCTTGCTTTCACCCTTAGGCTTACCCTTACCCTTACCCTTACCTTTACCCTTGCTTTTACCCTTAAGCTTACCCTTACCCTCACCCTTACTCTTACCCTTACCCTTACCCTTACCCTTACCCTTACCCTTACCCTTGCTTTTACCCTTAGGCTTACCCTTACCTTTACCCTTACCCTAACCCTTACCCTTACCCTTACCCTTACCCTTACCCTTACCCTTACCCTTACCTTTACCCTTACCCTTACCCTTGCTTTTACCCTTAAGCTCACCCTTACCCTTACCCTTACCCTTACCCTTACACTTACCCTTACCCTGACCCTTACCCTTGCTTTTACCCTTAAGCTTACCCTTACCCTTACCCTTACCCTTACCCTTAAGCTTACCCTTACCCTTACCCTTACCCTTACCCTTACCCTTACCCTTACCCTTGCTTTTACCCTTAAGCTTACCCTTACCCTTACCCTTACCCTTACCCTTATCCTTGCTTTTACCCTTAAGCTTACCCTTACCCTTACCCTTACCCTTACCCTTAAGCTTACCCTTTCCCTTACCCTTACCCTTACCCTTACCCTTACCCTTGCTTTTACCCTTAAGCTTACCCTTTCCCTTACCCTTACCCTTACCCTAACCCTTACCCTTAACCTTACCCTTACCCTTACCCTTACCCTTACCCTTACCCTTACCCTTGCTTTTACCCTTAGGCTTACCCTTACCTTTACCCTTACCATTACCCTTACCCTTACCCTTACCCTTACCCTTACCCTCACCCTTGCTTTTACCCTTAAGCTTACCCTTACCCTTACCCTTACCCTTACCCTTACCCTTACCCTCACCCTTACCCTTACCCTCACCCTTACCCTTACCCTTGCTTTTACCCTTAAGCTTACCCTTACCCTTACCCTTACTCTTACCCTTACCCTTACCCTTACCCTTACCCTTGCTTTTACCCTTAAGCTTACCCTTACCCTTACCTTTACCCTTACCCTTACCCTTACCCTTACCCTTACCCTTACCCTTACCCTTACCCTTACCCTTACCCTTACCCTTACCCTTACCCTTACCCTTACCCTTGCTTTTACCCTTAAGCTTACCCTTACCCTTACCCTTACCCTTACCCTTACCCTTACCCTTGCTTTTACCCTTAGGCTTACCCTTACCCTTACCCTTACCGTTACCCTTGCTTTTACCCTTAAGCTTACCCTTACACTTACCCTTACCCTTACCCTTACCCTTACCGTTACCCTTACCCTTACCCTAACCCTTACCCTTACCCTTGCTTTTACCCTTAGGCTTACCCTTACCTTTACCCTTACCCTTACCCTTACCCCTACCCTTACCCTTACCCTTACCCTTACCCTTACCCTTACCCTTACCCTTACCCTTGCTTTTACCCTTAAGCTTACCCTTACCCTTACCCTTACCCTTACCCTTACCCTTACCCTTACCCTTGCTTTTACCCTTAAGCTTACCCTTACCCTTACCCTTACCCTTACCCTCACCCTCACCCTTACCCTTACCCTTACCCTTGCTTATACCCTTAAGCTTACCCTTACCCTTACCCTTACCCTTACCCTTAACCTTACCCTTACCCTTACCCTTACCCTTACCCTTACCCTTACCCTTACCCTTGCTTTTACCCTTAGGCTTACCCTTACCTTTACCCTTACCCTTACCCTTACCCTTACCCTTACCCTTACCCTTACCCTTACCCTTACCCTTGCTTTTACCCTTAAGCTTACCCTTACCCTTACCCTTACCCTTACCCTTACCCTAACCCTTACCCTTGCTTTTACCCTTTAGCTTACCCTTACCCTTACCCTTACCCTTACCCTTACCCTTACCCTTACCCTTACCCTTAAACTTACCCTTACCCTTACCCTTACCCTTGCTTTTACCCTTAAGCTTACCCTTACCTTACCCTTACCCTTACCCTTACCCTTGCTTTTACCCTTAAGCTTACCCTTACCCTTACCCTAACCCTTACCCTTACCCTTGCTTTTACCCTTAGGCTTACCCTTACCTTTACCCTTACCCTTACCCTTACCCTTACCCTTACCCTTACCCTTACCCTTACCCTTACCCTTACCCTTACCCTTGCTTTTACCCTTAAGCTTACCATTACCCTTACCCTTACCCTTACCCTTACCCTTACCCTTGCTTTTACCCTTAAGCTTACCCTTACCCTTACCCTTACCCTTACCCTTACCCTTGCTTTTACCCTTAGGCTTACCCTTACCCTTACCTTTACCCTTACCCTTGCTTTTACCCTTAAGCTTACCCTTACCCTTACCCTTACCCTAACCCTTACCCTTACTCTTGCTTTTACCCTTAAGCTTACACTTACCCTTACCCTTACCCTTACCCTTACCCTTGCTTTTACCCTTAGGCTTACCCTTACCCTTTCCCTTACCCTTACCCTTGCTTTTACCCTTAAGCTTACCCTTACCCTTACCCTTACACTTACCCTTACCCTTACCCTTACCCTTACCCTTACCCTTACCCTTACCCTTACCCTTACCCTTACCCTTACCCTTACCCTAACCCTTACCCTTACCCTTACCCTTACCCTTACCCTTGCTTTTACCCTTAGGCTTACCCTTACCTTTACCCTTACCCTTACCCTTACCCTTACCCTTACCCTTACCCTTACCCTTGCTTTTACCCTTAAGCTTACCCTTACCCTTACCCTTACCCTTACCCTTACCCTTACCCTTACCCTTGCTTTTACCCTTAAGCTTACCCTTACCCTTACCCTTACCCTTACCCTTACCCTTACCCTTACCCTTACCCTTACCCTCACCCTTGCTTTTACCCTTAAGCTTACCCTTACCCTTACCCTTACCCTTGCTTTTACCCTTAGGCTTACCCTTACCCTTACCTAAGCTTACCCTTACCCTTACCCTTACCCTTACCCTTGCTTTTACCCTTAGGCTTACCCTTACCTTTACCCTTACCCTTACCCTTACCCTTACCCTTACCCTTACCCTTACCCTTGCTTTTACCCTTAAGCTTACCCTTACCCTTACCCTTACCCTTACCCTTACCCTTACCCTTACCCTTGCTTTTACCCTTAAGCTTACCCTTACCCTTACCCTTACCCTTACCCTTACCCTTGCTTTTACCCTTAGGCTTACCCTTACCCTTAGGGTAAGGGTAAGGGTTAAAGCAAGGGTAAGGGTAAGGGTAAGGGTAAGGGTAAGGGTAAGGGTAAGGGTAAGGGTAAGGGTAAGGGTAAGGGTAAGGATAAGGGTAAGGGTAAGGGTAAGGGTAAGTGTAAGGGTAAGGGTAAGGGTAAGGGTAAGGGTAAGGGTAAGGGTAAGGGTAAGGGTAAGGGTAAGGGTAAGGGTAAGGGTAAGGGTAAGGGTAAGGGTAAGGGTAGGGGTAAGGGTAAGGGTAAGGGTAAGGGTAAGGGTAAGGGTAAGGGTAAGGGTAAGGGTAAGGGTAAGGGTAAGGGTATGGGTATGGGTAAGGGTAAGGGTAAGGGTAAGCTTAAGGGTAAAAGCAAGGGTAAGGGTAAGGGTAAGGGTGAGGGTAAGGGTAAGGGTAAGGGTAAGGGTAAGGGTAAGGGTGAGGGTAAGGGTAAGGGTAAGGGTAAGGGCAAGGGTAAGGGTAAGTGTAAGGGTAAGGGTAAGGGTAAGGGTAAGGGTAAGGGTAAGAGTAAGGGTAAGGGTAAGGGTAAGGGTGAGGGTAAGGGTAAGGGTAAGGGTAAGGGTAAGGGTAAGGGTAAGGGTGAGGGTAAGGGTAAGGGTAAGGGTAAGGGTAAGGGTAAGAGTAAGGGTAAGGGTAAGGGTAAGGGTAAGGGTAAGGGTAAGGGTAAGGGTAAGGGTAAGGGTAAGGGTAAGGGTAAGTGTAAGGGTAAGGGTAAGGGTAAGGGTAAGGGTAAGGGTAAGGGTAAGGGTAAGTGTAAGGGTAAGGGTAAAGCTTTTACCCTTAAGCTTACCCTTACCCTCACCCTTACCCTTACCCTTACCCTTACCCTTACCCTTACCCTTACCCTTACCCTTACCCTTACCCTTACCCTTACCCTTACCCTTACCCTTACCCTTACCCTTACCCTTACCCTTACCCTTACCCTTACCCTTACCCTTACCCTTACCCTTACCCTTACCCTTACCCTTACCCTTACCCTTACCCTTGCTTTTACCCTTAGGCTTACCCTTACCTTTACCCTTACCCTTACCCTTACCCTTACCCTTACCCTTACCCTTGCTTTTACCCTTAAGCTTACCCTTACCCTTACCCTTTTCCTTACCCTTACCTTTACCCTTACCCTTACCCTTACCCTTACCCTTACCCTTACCCTTATTCTTACACTTACCCTTACCCTTACCCTTACCCTTACCCTTACCCTTACCCTTACCCTTACCCTTACCCTTACCCTTACCCTTACCCTCACCCTTATCCTTGCTTTTACCCTTAAGCTTACCCTTACCCTCACCCTTACCCTTACCCTTACCCTTACCCTTACCCTTACCCCTACCCTTACCCTTACCCTTACCCTTACCCTTACCCTTACCCTTACCCTTACCCTTACCCTTACCCTTACCCCTACCCTTACCCTTACCCTTACCCTTACCCTTACCCTTACCCTTACCCTTACCCTTTCCCTTACCTTTACCCTTACCCTTACCCTTACCCTTACCCTTACCCTTACCCTTGCCCTTACCCTTGCTTTTACCCTTAGGCTTACCCTTACCTTTACCCTTACCCTTACCCTTACCCTTACCATTACCCTTACCCTTGCTTTTACCCTTACCCTTACCCTTACCCTTACCCTTACCCTTACCATTACCCTTACCCTTACCCTTACCCTTACCCTTACCCTTACCCTTACCCTTACCCTTACACTTACCCTTACCCTTACCCTTACCCTTACCCTTACCCTTACCCTTACCCTTACCCTAACCCTTACCCTTACCCTTACCCGCACCCTTACCCTTACCCTTACCCTCACCCTTACCCTTGCTTTCACCCTTACCCTTACCCTTACCCTTACCCTTACCCTTACCCTTACCCTTATCCTTACCCTTACCCTTACCCTTACCCTTACCCTTACCCTTACCCTTACCCTTACCCTTACCCTTACCCTTACCCTTACCCTTACCCTTACCCTTACCCTTACCCTTACCCTTACCCTTACCCTTACCCTTACCCTTACCCTTACCCTTACCCTTACCCTTACCCTTACCCTTACCCTTACCCTTACCCTTACCCTTACCCTTACCCTTACCCTTACCCTTACCCTTGCTTTTACCCTTGCTTTCACCCTAACCCTTACCCTTACCCTTGCTTTTACCCTTAAGCTTACCCTTACCCTTACCCTTACCCTTGCTTTTACCCTTAAGCTTACCCTTACCCTTACCCTTACCCTTACCCTTACCCTTACCCTTACCCTTACCCTTACCCTTACCCTTACCCTTACCCTTACCCTTACCCTTACCCTTACCCTTACCCTTACACTTACACTTACCTTTACCCTTACCCTTACCCTTACCCTTACCCTTACCCTTACCCTTACCCTTACCCTTACCCTTACCCTTACCCTTACCCTTACCCTTACCCTTACCCTTACCCTTGCTCTTACCCTTAGGCTTACCCTTACCTTCACCCTTACCCTTACCCTTACCCTTACCCTTGCTTTTACCCTTAAGCTTACCCTTACCCTTACCCTTACCCTTACCCTTACCCTTACCCTTACCCTTACCCTTACCCTTACCCTTACCCTTACCCTTACCCTTACCCTTACCCTTACCCTTACCCTTACCCTTACCCTTACCCTTACCCTTACCCTTACCCTTACCCTTACTCTTACTCTTACCCTTACCCTTACCCTTACCCTTACCCTTACCCTTACCCTTACCCTTACCCTTACCCTTACCCTTACCCTTACCCTTACCCTTACCCTTACCCTTACCCTTACCCTTACCCTTACCCTTACCCTTACCCTTACCCTTACCCTAACCCTTACCCTTACCCTTACCCTTACCCTTACCCTTACCCTTACCCTTACCCTTACCCTTACCCTTACCCTTACCCTTACCCTTACCCTTGCTTTTACCCTTAAGCTTACCCTTACCCTTACCCTTACCCTTAGCCTTACCCTTACCCTTACCCTTACCCTTACCCTAACCCTTACCCTTACCCTTACCCTTACCCTTACCCTTACCCTTACCTTTACCCTTACCCTTACCCTTACCCTTACCCTTACCCTTACCTTTACCCTAACCCTTACCCTTACCCTTACCCTTACCCTTACCCTCACCCTAACCCTTAACCTTACACTTATTCTTACTCTTACCCTTACCCTTACCCTTGCTTTTACCCTTAAGCCTACCCTTACCCTTACCCTTGCTTTAACCCTTAAGCTTACCCTTACCCTTACCCTTACCCTTACCCTTACCCTTACCCTTACCCTTACCCTTACCCTTACCCTTACCCTTACCCTTACCCTTACCCTTGCTTTTACCCTTAAGCTTACCCTTTCCCTTACCCTTACTCTTACCCTTACCCTTACCCTTACCCTTACCCTTGCTTTTACCCTTAAGCTTACCCTTACCCTTACCTTTACCCTTACCCTTACCCTTACCCTTACCCTTACCCTTACCCTTACCCTTACCCTTACCCTTACCCTTACCCTTACCCTTACCCTTGCTTTTACCCTTAGGCTTACCCTTACCTTTAGCCTTACCCTTACCCTTACCCTTACCCTTACCCTTACCCTTACCCTTACCCTTACCCTTACCCTTGCTTTTACCCTTAAGCTTACCCTTACCCTTACCCTTACCCTCACCCTTACCCTTACCCTTACCCTTGCTTTTACCCTTGAGCTTACCCTTACCCTTACCCTTACCCTTACACTTACCCTTGCTTTTACCCTTAGGCTTACCCTTACCCTTACCCTTACCCTTAGCCTTAAGCTTACCCTTACCCTTACCCTTACCCTTTGTTTTACCCTTAAGCTTACCCTTACCCTTACCCTTACCCTTACCCTTACCCTTACCCTTACCCTTACCCTTACCCTTACCCTTACCCTTTGTTTTACCCTTAAGCTTACCCTTACCCTTACCCTTACCCTTACCCTTACCCTTACCCTTACCCTTACCCTTGCTTTGACCCTTAGGCTTACCCTTACCTTTACCCTTACCCTTACCCTTACCCTTACCCTTACCCTTACCCTTACCCTTACCCTTACCCTTGCTTTTACCCTTAAGCTTACCCTTACCCTTACCTTTACCCTTACCCTTACCCTTACCCTTACCCTTGCTTTTACCCTTAAGCTTACCCTTACCCTTACCCTTACCCTTACCCTTACCCTTGCTTTTACCCTTAGGCTTACCCTTACCCTTACCCCTACCCTTACCCTTGCTTTTACCCTTAAGCTTACCCTTACCCTTACCCTTACCCTTTCCCTTACCCTTACCCTTACCCTTACCCTTACCCTTACCCTTACCCTTACCCTTACCCTTACCCTTGCTTTTACCCTTAGGCTTAACCTTACCTTTACCCTTACCCTTACCCTTACCCTTACCCTTACCCTTACCCTTACCCTTACCCTTACCCTTACCCTTACCCTTACCCTTACCCTTACCCTTGCTTTTACCCTTAAGCTTACCCTTACCCTTACCCTTACCCTTACCCTTACCCTTACCCTTACCCTTGCTTTTACCCTTAAGCTTACCCTTACCCTTACCCTTACCCTTACCCTCACCCTTACCCTTACCCTTACCCTTGCTTATACCCTTAAGCTTACCCTTACCCTTACCCTTACCCTTACCCTTACCCTTACCCTTACCCTTACCCTTACCCTTACCCTTACCCTTACCCTTACCCTTACCCTTACCCTTACCCTTACCCTTACCCTTACCCTTACCCTTACCCTTACCCTTACCCTTACCCTTGCTTTTACCCTTAGGCTTACCCTTACCTTTACCCTTACCCTTACCCTTACCCTTACCCTTACCCTTACCCTTGCTTAGACCCTTAAGCTTACCCTTACCCTTACCCTTACCCTTACCCTTACCCTAACCCTTACCCTTGCTTTTACCCTTAAGCTTACCCTTACCCTTACCCTTACCCTTACCCTTACCCTTACCTTTACCCTTACCCTTACCCTCACCCTTACCCTTACCCTTACCCTTACCCTTGCTTTTACCCTTAAGCTTACCCTTACCCTTACCTTTACCCTTACCCTTACCCTTATCCTTACCCTTGCTTTTACCCTTAAGCTTACCCTTAACCTTACCCTTACCCTTACCCTTACCCTTACCCTTACCCTTACCCTTGCTTTTACTCTTAGGCTTACCCTTACCTTTACCCTTACCCTTACCCTTACCCTTACCCTCACCCTTACCCTTACCCTTGCTTTTACCCTTAAGCTTACCCTTACCCTTACCCTTACCCTTACCCTTACCCTTGCTTTTACCCTTAAGCTTACCCTTACCCTTACCCTTAACCTTACCCTTACCCTTGCTTTCACCCTTAGGCTTACCCTTACCCTTACCCTTACCTTTACCCTTGCTTTTACCCTTAAGCTTACCCTTACCCTCACCCTTACTCTTACCCTTACCCTTACCCTTACCCTTACCCTTACCCTTACCCTTACCCTTGCTTTTACCCTTAGGCTTACCCTTACCTTTACCCTTACCCTAACCCTTACCCTTACCCTTACCCTTACCCTTACCCTTACCCTTACCCTTACCTTTACCCTTACCCTTACCCTTGCTTTTACCCTTAAGCTCACCCTTACCCTTACCCTTACCCTTACCCTTACACTTACCCTTACCCTGACCCTTACCCTTGCTTTTACCCTTAAGCTTACCCTTACCCTTACCCTTACCCTTACCCTTAAGCTTACCCTTACCCTTACCCTTACCCTTACCCTTACCCTTACCCTTACCCTTGCTTTTACCCTTAAGCTTACCCTTACCCTTACCCTTACCCTTACCCTTACCCTTGCTTTTACCCTTAAGCTTACCCTTACCCTTACCCTTACCCTTACCCTTAAGCTTACCCTTTCCCTTACCCTTACCCTTACCCTTACCCTTACCCTTGCTTTTACCCTTAAGCTTACCCTTTCCCTTACCCTTACCCTTACCCTAACCCTTACCCTTAACCTTACCCTTACCCTTACCCTTACCCTTACCCTTACCCTTGCTTTTACCCTTAGGCTTACCCTTACCTTTACCCTTACCATTACCCTTACCCTTACCCTTACCCTTACCCTTACCCTCACCCTTGCTTTTACCCTTAAGCTTACCCTTTCCCTTACCCTTACCCTTACCCTTACCCTTACCCTTGCTTTTACCCTTAAGCTTACCCTTTCCCTTACCCTTACCCTTACCCTAACCCTTACCCTCAACCTTACCCTTACCCTTACCCTTACCCTTACCCTTACCCTTGCTTTTACCCTTAGGCTTACCCTTACCTTTACCCTTACCATTACCCTTACCCTTACCCTTACCCTTACCCTTACCCTCACCCTTGCTTTTACCCTTAAGCTTACCCTTACCCTTACCCTTACCCTTACCCTTAAGCTTACCCTTTCCCTTACCCTTACCCTTACCCTTACCCTTACCCTTGCTTTTACCCTTAAGCTTACCCTTTCCCTTACCCTTACCCTTACCCTAACCCTTACCCTTAACCTTACCCTTACCCTTACCCTTACCCTTACCCTTACCCTTGCTTTTACCCTTAGGCTTACCCTTACCTTTACCCTTACCATTACCCTTACCCTTACCCTTACCCCTACCCTTACCCTTACCCTTACCCTTACCCTTACCCTTACCCTTACCCTTACCCTTTCCCTTACCTTTACCCTTACCCTTACCCTTACCCTTACCCTTACCCTTACCCTTGCCCTTACCCTTGCTTTTACCCTTAGGCTTACCCTTACCTTTACCCTTACCCTTACCCTTACCCTTACCATTACCCTTACCCTTGCTTTTACCCTTACCCTTACCCTTACCCTTACCCTTACCCTTACCCTTACCATTACCCTTACCCTTACCCTTACCCTTACCCTTACCCTTACCCTTACCCTTACCCTTACACTTACCCTTACCCTTACCCTTACCCTTACCCTTACCCTTACCCTTACCCTTACCCTTACCCTTACCCTAACCCTTACCCTTACCCTTACCCGCACCCTTACCCTTACCCTTACCCTCACCCTTACCCTTGCTTTCACCCTTACCCTTACCCTTACCCTTACCCTTACCCTTACCCTTACCCTTATCCTTACCCTTACCCTTACCCTTACCCTTACCCTTACCCTTACCCTTACCCTTACCCTTACCCTTACCCTTACCCTTACCCTTACCCTTACCCTTACCCTTACCCTTACCCTTACCCTTACCCTTACCCTTACCCTTACCCTTACCCTTACCCTTACCCTTACCCTTACCCTTACCCTTACCCTTACCCTTACCCTTACCCTTACCCTTACCCTTACCCTTACCCTTACCCTTACCCTTACCCTTGTTTTTACCCTTGCTTTCACCCTAACCCTTACCCTTACCCTTGCTTTTACCCTTAAGCTTACCCTTACCCTTACCCTTACCCTTGCTTTTACCCTTAAGCTTACCCTTACCCTTACCCTTACCCTTACCCTTACCCTTACCCTTACCCTTACCCTTACCCTTACCCTTACCCTTACCCTTACCCTTACCCTTACCCTTACCCTTACCCTTACCCTTACACTTACACTTACCTTTACCCTTACCCTTACCCTTACCCTTACCCTTACCCTTACCCTTACCCTTACCCTTACCCTTACCCTTACCCTTACCCTTACCCTTACCCTTACCCTTGCTCTTACCCTTAGGCTTACCCTTACCTTCACCCTTACCCTTACCCTTACCCTTACCCTTGCTTTTACCCTTAAGCTTACCCTTACCCTTACCCTTACCCTTACCCTTACCCTTACCCTTACCCTTACCCTTACCCTTACCCTTACCCTTACCCTTACCCTTACCCTTACCCTTACCCTTACCCTTACCCTTACCCTTACCCTTACCCTTACCCTTACCCTTACCCTTACCCTTACCCTTACTCTTACTCTTACCCTTACCCTTACCCTTACCCTTACCCTTACCCTTACCCTTACCCTTACCCTTACCCTTACCCTTACCCTTACCCTTACCCTTACCCTTACCCTTACCCTTACCCTTACCCTTACCCTTACCCTTACCCTTACCCTTACCCTAACCCTTACCCTTACCCTTACCCTTACCCTTACCCTTACCCTTACCCTTACCCTTACCCTTACCCTTACCCTTACCCTTACCCTTGCTTTTACCCTTAAGGCTTACCCTTACCCTTACCCTTACCCTTAGCCTTACCCTTACCCTTACCCTTACCCTTACCCTAACCCTTACCCTTACCCTTACCCTTACCCTTACCCTTACCCTTACCTTTACCCTTACCCTTACCCTTACCCTTACCCTTACCCTTACCTTTACCCTAACCCTTACCCTTACCCTTACCCTTACCCTTACCCTCACCCTAACCCTTAACCTTACACTTATTCTTACTCTTACCCTTACCCTTACCCTTGCTTTTACCCTTAAGCCTACCCTTACCCTTACCCTTGCTTTAACCCTTAAGCTTACCCTTACCCTTACCCTTACCCTTACCCTTACCCTTACCCTTACCCTTACCCTTACCCTTACCCTTACCCTTACCCTTACCCTTACCCTTGCTTTTACCCTTAAGCTTACCCTTTCCCTTACCCTTACTCTTACCCTTACTCTTACCCTTACCCTTACCCTTGCTTTTACCCTTAAGCTTACCCTTACCCTTACCTTACCCTTACCCTTACCCTTACCCTTACCCTTACCCTTACCCTTACCCTTACCCTTACCCTTACCCTTACCCTTACCCTTACCCTTACCCTTGCTTTTACCCTTAGGCTTACCCTTACCTTTAGCCTTACCCTTACCCTTACCCTTACCCTTACCCTTACCCTTACCCTTACCCTTACCCTTACCCTTACCCTTGCTTTTACCCTTAAGCTTACCCTTACCCTTACCCTTACCCTCACCCTTACCCTTACCCTTACCCTTGCTTTTACCCTTGAGCTTACCCTTACCCTTACCCTTACCCTTACACTTACCCTTGCTTTTACCCTTAGGCTTACCCTTACCCTTACCCTTACCCTTAGCCTTAAGCTTACCCTTACCCTTACCCTTACCCTTTGTTTTACCCTTAAGCTTACCCTTACCCTTACCCTTACCCTTACCCTTACCCTTACCCTTACCCTTACCCTTACCCTTACCCTTACCCTTTGTTTTACCCTTAAGCTTACCCTTACCCTTACCCTTACCCTTACCCTTACCCTTACCCTTACCCTTACCCTTGCTTTGACCCTTAGGCTTACCCTTACCTTTACCCTTACCCTTACCCTTACCCTTACCCTTACCCTTACCCTTACCCTTACCCTTACCCTTGCTTTTACCCTTAAGCTTACCCTTACCCTTACCTTTACCCTTACCCTTACCCTTACCCTTACCCTTGCTTTTACCCTTAAGCTTACCCTTACCCTTACCCTTACCCTTACCCTTACCCTTGCTTTTACCCTTAGGCTTACCCTTACCCTTACCCCTACCCTTACCCTTGCTTTTACCCTTAAGCTTACCCTTACCCTTACCCTTACCCTTTCCCTTACCCTTACCCTTACCCTTACCCTTACCCTTACCCTTACCCTTACCCTTACCCTTACCCTTGCTTTTACCCTTAGGCTTAACCTTACCTTTACCCTTACCCTTACCCTTACCCTTACCCTTACCCTTACCCTTACCCTTACCCTTACCCTTACCCTTACCCTTACCCTTACCCTTACCCTTGCTTTTACCCTTAAGCTTACCCTTACCCTTACCCTTACCCTTACCCTTACCCTTACCCTTACCCTTGCTTTTACCCTTAAGCTTACCCTTACCCTTACCCTTACCCTTACCCTCACCCTTACCCTTACCCTTACCCTTGCTTATACCCTTAAGCTTACCCTTACCCTTACCCTTACCCTTACCCTTACCCTTACCCTTACCCTTACCCTTACCCTTACCCTTACCCTTACCCTTACCCTTACCCTTACCCTTACCCTTACCCTTACCCTTACCCTTACCCTTACCCTTACCCTTACCCTTGCTTTTACCCTTAGGCTTACCCTTACCTTTACCCTTACCCTTACCCTTACCCTTACCCTTACCCTTACCCTTGCTTAGACCCTTAAGCTTACCCTTACCCTTACCCTTACCCTTACCCTTACCCTAACCCTTACCCTTGCTTTTACCCTTAAGCTTACCCTTACCCTTACCCTTACCCTTACCCTTACCCTTACCCTTACCCTTACCCTCACCCTTACCCTTACCCTTACCCTTACCCTTGCTTTTACCCTTAAGCTTACCCTTACCCTTACCTTTACCCTTACCCTTACCCTTATCCTTACCCTTGCTTTTACCCTTAAGCTTACCCTTACCCTTACCCTTACCCTTACCCTTACCCTTACCCTTACCCTTACCCTTGCTTTTACTCTTAGGCTTACCCTTACCTTTACCCTTACCCTTACCCTTACCCTTACCCTCACCCTTACCCTTACCCTTGCTTTTACCCTTAAGCTTACCCTTACCCTTACCCTTACCCTTACCCTTACCCTTGCTTTTACCCTTAAGCTTACCCTTACCCTTACCCTTAACCTTACCCTTACCCTTGCTTTCACCCTTAGGCTTACCCTTACCCTTACCCTTACCTTTACCCTTGCTTTTACCCTTAAGCTTACCCTTACCCTCACCCTTACTCTTACCCTTACCCTTACCCTTACCCTTACCCTTACCCTTACCCTTACCCTTGCTTTTACCCTTAGGCTTACCCTTACCTTTACCCTTACCCTAACCCTTACCCTTACCCTTACCCTTACCCTTACCCTTACCCTTACCCTTACCTTTACCCTTACCCTTACCCTTGCTTTTACCCTTAAGCTCACCCTTACCCTTACCCTTACCCTTACCCTTACACTTACCCTTACCCTGACCCTTACCCTTGCTTTTACCCTTAAGCTTACCCTTACCCTTACCCTTACCCTTACCCTTAAGCTTACCCTTACCCTTACCCTTACCCTTACCCTTACCCTTACCCTTACCCTTGCTTTTACCCTTAAGCTTACCCTTACCCTTACCCTTACCCTTACCCTTACCCTTGCTTTTACCCTTAAGCTTACCCTTACCCTTACCCTTACCCTTACCCTTAAGCTTACCCTTTCCCTTACCCTTACCCTTACCCTTACCCTTACCCTTGCTTTTACCCTTAAGCTTACCCTTTCCCTTACCCTTACCCTTACCCTAACCCTTACCCTTAACCTTACCCTTACCCTTACCCTTACCCTTACCCTTACCCTTGCTTTTACCCTTAGGCTTACCCTTACCTTTACCCTTACCATTACCCTTACCCTTACCCTTACCCTTACCCTTACCCTCACCCTTGCTTTTACCCTTAAGCTTACCCTTACCCTTACCCTTACCCTTACCCTTACCCTTACCCTCACCCTTACCCTTACCCTCACCCTTACCCTTACCCTTGCTTTTACCCTTAAGCTTACCCTTACCCTTACCCTTACTCTTACCCTTACCCTTACCCTTACCCTTACCCTTGCTTTTACCCTTAAGCTTACCCTTACCCTTACCTTTACCCTTACCCTTACCCTTACCCTTACCCTTACCCTTACCCTTACCCTTACCCTTACCCTTACCCTTACCCTCACCCTTACCCTTACCCTTGCTTTTAGCCTTAGGCTTACCCTTACCTTTAGCCTTACCCTTACCCTTACCCTTACCCTTACCCTTACCCTTACCCTTACCCTTGCTTTTACCCTTAAGCTTACCCTTACCCTTACCCTTACCCTTACCCTTACCCTTACCCTTACCCTTGCTTTTACCCTTAAGCTTACCCTTACCCTTACCCTTACCCTTACACTTACCCTTGCTTTTACCCTTAGGCTTACCCTTACCCTTACCCTTACCCTTACCCTTAAGCTTACCCTTACCCTTACCCTTACCCTTAAGCTTACCCTTACCCTTACCCTTACCCTTACCCTTACCCTTACCCTTGCTTTTACCCTTAAGCTTACCCTTACCCTTACCCTTACCCTTACCCTTACCCTTACCCTTACCCTTACCCTTACCCTTACCCTTACCCTTACCCTTACCCTTACCCTTACCCTTACCCTTACCCTTACCCTTACCCTTGCTTTGACCCTTAGGCTTACCCTTACCTTTACCCTTACCCTTACCCTTGATGAAGTTCTTGAGCTCGTTAGTGTGAATGATAAGAAGCAATAATAAAATCGCCCACTCATTTTACCCTTAGGCTTACCCTTACCTTTAGCCTTACCCTTACCCTTACCCTTACCCTTACCCTTACCCTTACCCTTACCCTTGCTTTTACCCTTAAGCTTACCCTTACCCTTACCCTTACCCTTACCCTTACCCTTACCCTTACCCTTGCTTTTACCCTTAAGCTTACCCTTACCCTTACCCTTACCCTTACACTTACCCTTGCTTTTACCCTTAGGCTTACCCTTACCCTTACCCTTACCCTTACCCTTAAGCTTACCCTTACCCTTACCCTTACCCTTACCCTTACCCTTACCCTTGCTTTGACCCTTAGGCTTACCCTTACCTTTACCCTTACCCTTACCCTTACCCTTACCCTTAGCCTTGCTTTTACCCTTAAGCTTACCCTTACCCTTACCCTTACCCTTACCCTTACCCTTACCCTTACCCTTGCTTTTACCCTTAAACTTACCCTTACCCTTACCCTTACCCTTACCCTTACCCTTACCCTTACCCTTACCCTTACCCTTACCCTCACCCTTGCTTTTACCCTTAAGCTTACCCTTACCCTTACCCTTACCCTTACCCTTACCCTTGCTTTTACCCTTAGGCTTACCCTTACCCTTACCCTTACCCTTACCCCTGATTTTACCCTTAAGCTTACCCTTACCCTTACCCTTACTCTTACCCTTACCCTTACCCTTACCCTTACCCTTACCCTTGCTTTTACCCTTAGGCTTACCCTTACCTTTACCCTTACCCTTACCCTTACCCTTACCCTTACCCTTACCCTTACCCTTACCCTTACCCTTACCCTTGCTTTTACCCTTAAGCTAACCCTTACCCTTACCCTTACCCTTACCCTTACCCTTACCCTTAACCTTACCCTTACCCTTGCTTTTACCCTTAAGCTCACCCTTACCCTTACCCTTACCCTTACCCTTACACTTACCCTTACCCTGACCCTTACCCTTGCTTTTACCCTTAAGCTTACCCTTACTCTTACCCTTACCCTTACCCTTAAGCTTACCCTTACCCTTACCCCTACCCTTACCCTTACCCTTACCCTTACCCTTGCTTTTACCCTTAAGCTTACCCTTACCCTTACCCTTACCCTTACCCTTACCCTTGCTTTTACCCTTAAGCTTACCCTTACCCTTACCCTTACCCTTAAGCTTACCCTTACCCTTACCCTTACCCTTACCCTTACCCTTACCCTTACCCTTGCTTTTACCCTTAAGCTTACCCTTACCCTTACCCTTACCCTTACCCTAACCCTTACCCTTAACCTTACCCTTACCCTTACCCTTACCCTTACCCTTACCCTTACCCTTGCTTTTACCCTTAGGCTTACCCTTACCTTTACCCTTACCATTACCCTTACCCTTACCATTACCCTTACCCTTACCCTTACCCTTACCCTTACCCTTACCCTTGCTTTTACCCTTAAGCTTACCTTACCCTTACCCTTACCCTTACCCTTACCCTTACCCTCACCCTTACCCTTACCCTTACCCTTACCCTTGCTTTTACCCTTAAGCTTACCCTTACCCTTACCCTTACCCTTACCCTTACCCTTACCCTTACCCTTACCCTTACCCTTACCCTTACCCTTACCCTTGCTTTTACCCTTAAGCTTACCCTTACCCTTACCCTTACTCTTACCCTTACCCTTACCCTTACCCTTACCCTTGCTTTTACCCTTAAGCTTACCCTTACCCTTACCTTTACCCTTACCCTTACCCTTACCCTTACCCTTACCCTTACTCTTACCCTTACCCTTACCCTTACCCTTGCTTTTACCCTTAGGCTTACCCTTACCTTTAGCCTTACCCTTACCCTTACCCTTACCCTTACCCTTACCCTTACCCTTACCCTTACCCTTACCCTTACCCTTGCTTTTACCCTTAAGCTTACCCTTACCCTTACCCTTACCCTTACCCTTACCCTTATCCTTACCCTTACCCTTGCTTTTACCCTTAAGCTTACCCTTACCCTTACCCTTACCCTTACACTTACCCTTGCTTTTACCCTTAGGCTTACCCTTACCCTTACCCTTACCCTTACCCTTAAGCTTACCCTTACCCTTACCCTTACCCTTACCCTTACCCTTACCCTTACCCTTACCCTTACCCTTACCCTTACCCTTACCCTTACCCTTACCCTTACCCTTACCCTTACCCTTACCCTTAGCCTTGCTTTTACCCTTAAGCTTACCCTTACCCTTACCCTTACTCTTACCCTTACCCTTACCCTTACCCTTGCTTCTACCCTTAAGCTTACCCTTACCCTTACACTTAGCCTTACCCTAACCGTTACCCTTGCTTTTACCCTTAGGCTTACCCTTACCCTTACCCTTACCCTTACCCTTACCCTTGCTTTTACCCTTAAGCTTACCCTTACCCTTACCCTTACCCTTACCCTTACCCTTACCCTTACCCTTACCCTTACCCTTACCCTTACCCTTGCTTTTACCCTTAGGCTTACCCTTACCTTTACCCTTACCCTTACCCTTACCCTTACCCTAACCCTTACCCTTACCCTTACCCTTACCCTTACTTTCACCCTTAAGCTTACCCTTACCCTTACCCTTACCCTTACCCTTACCCTTACCCTTACCCTTGCTTTTACCCTTAAGCTTACCCTTACCCTTACCCTTACCCTTACCCTTAAGCTTACCCTTACCCTTACCCTTACCCTTACCTTTACCCTTACCCTTACCCTTACCCTTACCCTTGCTTTTACCCTTAAGCTTACCCTTACCCTTACCCTTACCCTTACCCTTACCCTTGCTTTTACCCTTAAGCTTACCCTTACCCTTACCCTTACCCTTACCCTTAAGCTTACCCTTACCCTTACCCTTACCCTTACCCTTACCCTTACCCTTACCCTTACCCTTACCCTTACCCTTACCCTTACCCTTACCCTTACCCTTACCCTTACCCTTACCCTTACCCTTACCCTTGCTTTTACCCTTAAGCTTACCCTTACCCTTACCCTTACCCTTACCCTTAAGCTTACCCTTACCCTTACCCTTACCCTTACCCTTACCCTTGCTTTTACCCTTAAGCTTACCCTTACCCTTACCCTTAAGCTTACCCTTACCCTTACCCTTACCCTTACCCTTACCCTTACCCTTACCCTTAACCTTACCCTTGCTTTTACCCTTAAGCTTACCCTTACCCTTACCCTTACCCTTACCCTTAAGCTTACCCTTACCCTTACCCTTACCCTTACCCTTACCCTTACCCTTACCCTTACCCTTACCCTTACCCTTACCCTTACCCTTGCTTTTACCCTTAAGCTTACCCTTACCCTTACCCTTACCCTTACCCTTACCCTTGCTTTTACCCTTGAGCTTACCCTTACCCTTACCCTTCCCTTACCCTTAAGCTTACCCTTACCCTTACCCTTACCCTTACCCTTACCCTTACCCTTACCCTTACCCTTACCCTTGCTTTTACCCTTAAGCTTACCCTTACCCTTACCCTTACCCTTACCCTTACCCTTACCCTTACCCTTACCCTTACCCTTACCCTTACCCTTACCCTTACCCTTACCCTTACCCTTACCCTTACCCTTACCCTTACCCTTACCCTTACCCTTGCTTTTACCCTAAGGCTTACCCTTACCTTTACCCTTACCCTTACCCTTACCCTTACCCTTACCCTTACCCTTACCCTTACCCTTACCCTTGCTTTTACCCTTAAGCTTACCCTTACCCTTGCTTTTACCCTTAAGCTTACCCTTACCCTTACCCTTACCCTTACCCTTACCCTTGCTTTTACCCTTGAGCTTACCCTTACCCTTACCCTTCCCTTACCCTTAAGCTTACCCTTACCCTTACCCTTACCCTTACCCTTACCCTTACCCTTACCCTTACCCTTACCCTTGCTTTTACCCTTAAGCTTACCCTTACCCTTACCCTTACCCTTACCCTTACCCTTACCCTTACCCTTACCCTTACCCTTACCCTTACCCTTACCCTTACCCTTACCCTTACCCTTGCTTTTACCCTAAGGCTTACCCTTACCTTTACCCTTACCCTTACCCTTACCCTTACCCTTACCCTTACCCTTACCCTTACCCTTACCCTTGCTTTTACCCTTAAGCTTACCCTTACCCTTACCCTTTCCCTTACCCTTACCCTTACCCTTGCTTTTACCTTTAAGCTTACCCTTACCCTTACCCTTACCCTTACCCTTGCTTTTACCCTTAGGCTTACCCTTACCCTTACCCTTACCCTAACCCTTGCTTTTACCCTTAAGCTTACCCTTACCCTTACCCTTACCCTTACCCTTACCCTTACCCTTACCCTTACCCTTACCCTTACCCTTACCCTTACCCTTAACCTTACCCTTACCCTTACCTTTACCCTTACCCTTACCCTTACCCTTACCCTTACCCTTACCCTTACCCTTACCCTTACCCTTACCCTTGCTTTTACCCTTAAGCTTACCCTTACCCTCACCCTTACCCTTACCCTTACCCTTACCCTTACCCTTACCCTCACCCTTGCTTTTACCCTTAAGCTTACCCTTACCCTTACCCTTACCCTTACCCTTACCCTTGCTTTTACCCTTAAGCTTACCCTTACCCTTACCCTTACCCTTACCCTTACCCTTGCTTTTACCCTTAGGCTTACCCTTACCCTTACCCTTACCCTTACCCTTGCTTTTACCCTTAAGCTTACCCTTACCCTTGCCCTTACCCTTACTCTTACCCTTACCCTTACCCTTACCCTTACCCTTACCCTTGCTTTTACCCTTAGGCTTACCCTTACCTTTACCCTTACCCTTACCCTTACCCTTACCCTTACCCTTACCCTTACCCTTACCCTTGCTTTTACCCTTAAGCTTACCCTTACCCTTACCCTTACCCTTACCCTTACCCTTACCCTTACCCTTACCCTTACCCTTTCCCTTACCCTTGCTTTTACCCTTAAGCTTACCCTTACCCTTACCCTTACCCTTACCCTTACCCTTACCCTTACCCTTACCCTTACCATTACCCTTACCCTTACCCTTACCCTTACCCTTACCCTTGCTTTTACTCTTAAGCTTACCCTTACCCTTACCCTTACCCTTACCCTTAAGCTTACCCTTACCCTTACCCTTACCCTTACCCTTACCCTTACCCTTACCCTTACCCTTGCTTTTACCCTTAAGCTTACCCTTACCCTTACCCTTACCCTTACCCTTACCCTTACCCTTACCCTTGCTTTTACCCTTACCCTTATCCTTACCCTTAAGCTTACCCTTACCCTTACCCTTACCCTTACCCTTACCCTTACCCTTACCCTTACCCTTACCCTTACCCTTGCTTTTACCCTTAAGCTTACCCTTACCCCTACCCTTACCCTTACCCTTACCCTTACCCTTACCCTCACCCTTGCTTTTACCCTTAAGCTTACCCTTACCCTTACCCTTACCCTTACCCTTACCCTTACCCTTACCCTTACCCTTACCCTTACCCTTACCCTTACCCTTACCCTTACCCTTACCCTTACCCTTACCCTTACCCTTACCCTTACCCTTACCCTTACCCTTACCCTTACCCTTACCCTTACCCTTACCCTTACCCTTACCCTTGCTTTTACCCTTAAGCTTACCCTTACCCTTACCCTTACCCTTACCCTTACCCTTACCCTTACCCTTACCCTTACCCTTACCCTTGCTTTTACCCTTAGGCTTACCCTTACCTTTACCCTTACCCTTACCCTTACCCTTACCCTTACCCTTACCCTTACCCTTGCTTTTACCCTTAAGCTTACCCTTACCCTTACCCTTACCCTTACCCTTGCTTTTACCCTTAAGCGTACCCTTACCCTTACCCTTACCCTTACCCTTGCTTTTACCCTTAGGCTTACCCTTACCCTTACCCTTACCCTTACCCTTACCCTTACCCTTAAGCTTACCCTTACCCTTACCCTTACCCTTACCCTTACCCTTACCCTTACCCTTACCCTTACCCTTGCTTTTACCCTTAAGCTTACCCTTACCCTAACCCTTACACTTACCCTTACCCTTACCCTTACCCTTACCCTTACCCTTACCCTAACCCTTACCCTTACCCTTGCTTTTACCCTTAGGCTTACCCTTACCTTTACCCTTACACTTACCCTTACCCTTAAGCTTACCCTTACCCTTACCCTTACCCTTACCCTTACCCTTACCCTTACCCTTACCCTTACCCTTGCTTTTACCCTTAAGCTTACCCTTACCCTTACCCTTACACTTACCCTTACCCTTACCCTTACCCTTACCCTTACCCTTACCCTTACCCTTACCCTTACCCTTACCCTTACCATTACCCTAACCCTTACCCTTACCCTTGCTTTTACACTTAGGCTTACCCTTACCTTTACCCTTACCCTTACCCTTACCCTTACCCTTACCCTTACCCTTACCCTTGCTTTTACCCTAAAGCTTACTCTTACCCTTACCCTTACCCTTACCCTTACCCTTACCCTTACCCTTACCCTTGCTTTTACCCTTAAGCTTACCCTTACCCTTACCCTTACCCTTACCCTCACCCTTACCCTTACCCTTACCCTTGCTTTTACCCTTAAGCTTACCCTTACCCTTACCCTTACCCTTACCCTTACCCTTACCCTTACCCTTACCCTTACCCTTACCCTTACCCTTACCCTTGCTTTTACCCTTAAGCTTACCCTTACCCTTACCCTTACCCTTACCCTTACCCTTACCCTTACCCTTACCCTTACCCTTACCCTTACCCTTACCCTTACTTTAACCCTTAAGCTTACCCTTACCCTCACCCTTACCCTTACCCTTACCCTTGCTTTTACCCTTAAGCTTACCCTTACCCTTACCCTTACCCTTACCCTTACCCTTGTTTTACCCTTAGGCTTACCCTTACCCTTACCCTTACCCTTACCCTTGCTTTTACCCTTAAGCTTACCCTTACCCTTACCCTTACCCTTACCCTTACCCTTACCCTTACCCTTACCCTTACCTTTACCCCTACCCTTGCTTTTACCCTTAGGCTTACCCTAACCTTTACCCTTACCCTTACCCTTACCCTTACCCTTACCCTTACCCTTACCCTTACCCTTACCCTTACCCTTGCTTTTACCCTTAAGCTTACCCTTACCCTTACCCTTACCCTTACCCTTACCCTTACCCTTACCCTTACCCTTGCTTTTACCCTTAAGCTTACCCTTACCCTTACCCTTACCCTCACCCTTACCCTTACCCTTACCCTTGCTTATACCCTTAAGCTTACCCTTACCCTTACCCTTACCCTTACCCTTACCCTTACCCTTACCCTTACCCTTACCCTTACCCTTACCCTTACCCTTACCCTTGCTTTTACCCTTAGGCTTACCCTTACCTTTACCCTTACCCTTACCCTTACCCTTGCTTTTACCCTTAGGCTTACCCTTACCTTTACCCTTACACTTACCCTTACCCTTACCCTTGCTTTTACCCTCAAGCTTACCCTTACCCTTACCCTTACCCTTACCCTAACCCTTACCCTTGCTTTTACCCTTAAGCTTACCCTTACCCTTACCCTTACCCTTACCCTTACCCTTACCCTTACCCTTACCCTTACCCTTACCCTTACCCTTACCCTTACCCTTGCTTTTACCCTTAAGCTTACCCTTACCCTTACCCTTACCCTTACCCTTACCCTTACCCTTACCCTTACCCTTACCCTTACCCTTACCCTTACCCTTGCTTTTACCCTTAAGCTTACCCTTACGCTTACCCTTACCCTTACCCTTACTTTACCCTTACCCTTACACTTACCCTTACCCTTACCCTTACCCTTACCCTTGCTTTTACCCTAAGGCTTAGGCTTACCTTTACCCTTACCCTTACCCTTACCCTTGCTTTTACCCTTAAGCTTACACTTACCCTTACCCTTACCCTTACCCTTACCCTTACCCTTGCTTTTACCCTTAAGCTTACCCTTACCCTTACCCTTACCCTTACCCTTACCCTTACCCTTACCCTTACCCTAACCCTTACCCTTACCCTTGCTTTTACCCTTACCCTTACCCCTGCTTTTACCCTTAGGCTTACCCTTACCCTTACCCTTACCCTTACCCTTACCCTTACCCTTACCCTTGCTTTTACCCTTAAGCTTACACTTACCCTTACCCTTACCCTTACCCTTACCCTTACCCTTGCTTTTACCCTTAAGCTTACCCTTACCCTTACCCTTACCCTTACCCTTACCCTTACCCTTACCCTTACCCTAACCCTTACCCTTACCCTTGCTTTTACCCTTACCCTTACCCTTGCTTTTACCCTTAAGCTTACCCTTACCCTTACCCTTACCCTTACCCTTACCCTTACCCTTACCCTTACCCTTACCCTTACCCTTACCCTTACCCTTACCCTTACCCTTGCTTTTACCCTTAAGCTTACCCTTACCCTTACCCTTACCCTTACCCTTACCCTTACCCTTACCCTTACCCTTACCCTTACCCTTGCTTTTACCCTTAAGCTTACCCTTACCCTTACCCTTACCCTTACCCTTACCCTTACCCTTACCCTTACCCTTACCCTTACCCTTACCCTTACCCTTACCCTTACCCATACCCTTGCTTTTACCCTTAGGCTTACCCTTACCTTTACCCTTACCCTTACCCTTACCCTTACCCTTACCCTTACCCTTACCCTTACCCTTGCTTTTACCCTTAAGCTTACCCTTACCCTTACCCTTACCCTTACCCTTACCCTTGCTTTTACCCTTAAGCTTACCCTTACCCTTACCCTTACCCTTACCCTTACCCTTGCTTTTACCCTTAGGCTTACCCTTACCCTTACCCTTACCCTTACCCTTACCCTTACCCTTACCCTTACCCTTACCCTTACCCTTACCCTTACCCTTACCCTTACCCTTACTCTTACCCTTACCCTTACCCTCACCCTTGCTTTTACCCTTAAGCTTACCCTTACCCTTACCCTTACCCTTACCCTTACCCTTACCCTTACCCTTACCCTTACCCTAACCCTTACCCTTACCCTTACCCTTACCCTTGCTTTTACCCTTAGGCTTACCCTTACCTTTACCCTTACCCTTACCCTTACCCTTACCCTTACCCTTACCCTTACCCTTACCCTTACCCTTACCCTTGCTTTTACCCTTAAGCTTACCCTTACCCTTACCCTTACCCTTACCCTTGCTTTTACCCTTAAGCTTACCCTTACCCTTACCCTTACCCTTACCCTTACCCTTACCCTTACCCTTACCCTTACCCTTGCTTTTACCCTTAAGCTTACCCTTACCCTTACCCTTACCCTTACCCTTACCCTTACCCTTACCCTTACCCTTGCTTTTACCCTTAAGCTTACCCTTACCCTTACCCTTACCCTTACCCTTACCCTTACCCTTACCCTTACCCTTACCCTTACCCTTACCCTTACCCTTACCCTTACCCTTACCCTTACCCTCACCCTTGCTTTTACCCTTAGGCTTACCCTTACCTTTACCCTTACCCTTACCCTTACCCATACCCTTACCCTTACCCTTGCTTTTACCCTTAAGCTTACCCTTACCCTTACCCTTACCCTTAACCTTACCCTTACCCTTGCTTTTACCCTTAAGCTTACCCTTACCCTTACCCTTACCCTTACCCTTACCCTTGCTTTTACCCTTAGGCTTACCCTCACCCTTACCCTTACCCTTACCCTTGCTTTTACCCTTAAGCTTACCCTTACACTTACCCTTACCCTTACCCTTACCCTTACCCTTACCCTTACCCTTACCCTTACCCTTACCCTTACCCTTACCCTTGCTTTTACCCTTAGGCTTACCCTTACCTTTACCCTTACCCTTACCCTTACCCTTACCCTTACCCTTACCCTTACCCTTACCCTTACCCTTACCCTTACCCTTACCCTTACCCTTACCCTTACCCTTACCCTTACCCTTACCCTTACCCTTACCCTTACCCTTACCCTTACCCTTGCTTTTACATTTAAGCTTACCCTTACCCTTACCCTTACCCTTACCCTTACCCTTACCCTTACCCTTGCTTTTACCCTTAAGCTTACCCTTACCCTTACCCTTACCCTTACCCTTACCCTTACCCTCACCCTTACCCTTACCCTTACCCTTACCCTTGCTTATACCCTTAAGCTTACCCTTACCCTTACCCTTACCCTTACCCTTACCCTTACCCTTACCCTTACCCTTACCCTTACCCTTACCCTTACCCTTACCCTTACCCTTACCCTTACCCTTACCCTTGCTTTTACCCTTAGGCTTACCCTTACCTTTACCCTTACCCTTACCCTTACCCTTACCCTTACCCTTGCCCTTACCCTTACCCTTACCCTTACCCTTGCTTTTACCCTTAAGCTTACCCTTACCCTAACCCTTACCCTTACCCTTACCCTAACCCTTACCCTTGCTTTTACCCTTTAGCTTACCCTTACCCTTACCCTTACCCTTACCCTTACCCTTACCCTTACCCTTACCCTTACCCTTACCCTTACCCTTACCCTTACCCTTACCCTTACCCTAACCCTTACCCTTACCCTTACCCTTACCCTTACCCTTACCCTTACCCTTACCCTTACCCTTACCCTTGCTTTTACCCTTAGGCTTACCCTTACCTTTACCCTTACCCTTACCCTTACCCTTACCCTTACCCTTACCCTTACCCTTACCCTTGCTTTTACCCTTAAGCTTACCCTTACCCTTACCCTTACCCTTACCCTTACCCTTACCTTTACCCTTGCTTTTACCCTTAAGCTTACCCTTACCCTTACCCTTACCCTTACCCTTAACCTTGCTTTTACCCTTAAGCTTACCCTTACCCTTACCCTTACCCTTGCCCTTACCTTTACCCTTGCTTTTACCCTTAAGCTTACCCTTACCCTTACCCTTACCCTTACCCTTACCCTTGCTTTTACCCTTAGGCTTACCCTTACCCTTACCCTTACCCTTACCCTTGCTTTTACCCTTAAGCTTACCCTTACCCTTACCCTTACCCTTACCTTACCCTTACCCTTACCCTTACCCTTACCCTTACCCTTACCCTTACCCTTACCCTTACCCTTACCCTTACCCTTACCCTTACCCTTACCCTTACCCTTGCTTTTACCCTTAGGCTTACCCTTACCTTTACCCTTACCCTAACCCTTACCCTTACCCTTACCCTTACCCTTACCCTTGCTTTTACCCTTAAGCTTACCCTTACCCTTACCCTTACGCTTACCCTTACCCTAACCCTTACCCTTGCTTTTACCCTTAAGCTTACCCTTACCCTTACCCTTACCCTTACCCTTACCCTTACCCTTACCCTTACCCTTACCCTTACCCTTACCCTTACCCTTACCCTTACCCTTACCCTTGCTTTTACCCTTAAGCTTACCCTTACCCTTACCCTTACCCTTACCCTTACCCTAACCCTTACCCTTGCTTTTACCCTTAAGCTTACCCTTACCCTTACCCTTACCCTCACCTTTACCCTTACCCTTACCCTTACCCTTACCCTTACCCTTACCCTTACCCTTACCCTTACCCTTACCCTTACCCTTGCTTTTACCCTTAAGCTTACCCTTACCCTTACCCTTACCCTTACCCTTACCCTTACTTTTACCCTTACCCTTACCCTTGCTTTTACCCTTAAGCTTACCCTTACCCTTACCCTTACCCTTACCCTTACCCTTACCCTTACCCTTACCCTTGCTTTTACCCTTAGGCTTACCCTTACCTTTACCCTTACCCTTACCCTTCCCCTCACCCTTACCCTTACCCTTACCCTTGCTTTTACCCTTAAGCTTACCCTTACCCTTACCCTTACCCTTACCCTTACCCTCACCCTTACCCTTACCCTTGCTTTTACCCTTAAGGTTACCCTTACCCTTACCCTTACCCTTACCCTTACCCTTGCTTTTACCCTTAGGCTTACCCTAACCCTTACCCTTACCCTTACCCTTGCTTTTACCCTTAAGCTTACCCTTACCCTTACCCTTACTCTTACCCTTACCCTTACCCTTACCCTTACCCTTACCCTTACCCTTACCCTTACCCTTACCCTTACCCTTACCCTTACCCTTACCCTTACCCTTACCCTTGCTTTTACCCTTAGGCTTACCCTTACCTTTACCCTTACTTCAACCCTTACCCTTACCCTTACCCTTACCCTTACCCTTGCTTTTACCCTTAAGCTTACCCTTACCCTTACCCTTACCCTTACCCTTACCCTTACCCTTACCCTTGCTTTTACCCTTAAGCTTACCCTTACCCTTACCCTTACCCTTACCCTTACCCTTACCCTTACCCTTACCCTTACCCTTACCCTTACCCTTGCTTTTACCCTTAAGCTTACCCTTACCCTTACCCTTACCCTTACCCTTACCCTTACCTTACCCTTACCCTTACCCTTATCCTTGCTTTTACCCTTAGGCTTACCCTTACCTTTACCCTTACCCTTACCCTTACCCTTACCCTTACCCTTACCCTTGCTTTTACCCTTAAGCTTACCCTTACCCTTACCCTTACCCTTACCCTTAAGCTTACCCTTACCCTTACCCTTACCCTTACCCTTACCCTTACCCTTACCCTTACCCTTACCCTTACCCTTACCCTTACCCTTACCCTTGCTTTTACCCTTAAGCTTACCCTTACCCTTACCCTTACCCTTACCCTTACCCTTGCTTTTACCCTTAAGCTTACCCTTACCCTTACCCTTACCCTTACCCGTAAGCTTTCCCTTACCCTTACCCTTACCCTTACCCTTACCCTTACCCTTACCCTTACCCTTACCCTTACCCTTACCCTTACCCTTGCTTTTACCCTTAAGCTTATCCTTACCCTTACCCTTACCCTCAAGCTTACCCTTACCCTTACCCTTACCCTTACCCCCACCCTTACCCTTACCCTTGCTTTTACCCTTAAGCTTACCCTCACCCTTACCCTTACCCTTACCCTTAAGCTTACCCTTACCTTTACCCTTACCCTTACCCTTACCCTTACCCTTGCTTTTACCCTTAAGCTTACCCTTACCCTTACCCTTACCCTTACCCTTAAGCTTACCCTTACCCTTACCCTTACCCTTACCCTTAACCTTACCCTTACCCTTACCCTTACCCTTACCCTTACCCTTGCTTTTACCCTTAAGCTTACCCTTACCCTTACCCTTACCCTTACCCTTGCTTTCACCCTTAAGCTTACCCTTACCCTTACCCTTACCCTTAAACTTACCCTTACCCTTACCCTTACCCTTACCCTTACCCTTACCCTTACCCTTACCCTTACCCTTACCCTTACCCTTGCTTTTACCCTTAAGCTTACCCTTACCCTTACCCTTAACCTTACTCTTACCCTTACCCTTACCCTTACCCTTACCCTTGCTTTTACCCTTAGGCTTACCCTTACCTTTACCCTTACCCTTACCCTTACCCTTACCCTTACCCTTACCCTTACCCTTACCCTTACCTTAACCCTTACCCTTGCTTTTACCCTTAAGCTTACCCTTACCCTTACCCTTACCCTTACCCTTACCCTTACTCTTGCTTTTACCCTTAAGCTTACCCTTACCCTTACCCTTACCCTTACCCTTACCCTCGCTTTTACCCTTAGGCTTACCCTTACCCTTTCCCTTACCCTTGCTTTTACCCTTAAGCTTACCCTTACCCTTACCCTTACCCTTACCCTTACCCTTACCCTTACCCTTACCCTTACCCTTACCCTAACCCTTACCCTTACCCTTACCCTTACCCTTACCCTTGCTTTTACCCTTAGGCTTACCCTTACCTTTACCCTTACCCTTACCCTTACCCTTACCCTTACCCTTGCTTTTACTCTTAAGCTTACCCTTACCCTTACCCTTACCCTTACCCTTACCCTTACCCTTACCCTTACCCTTACCCTTACCCTTACCCTTACCCTTACCCTTGCTTTTACCCTTAAGCTTACCCTTACCCTTACCCTTACCCTTACCCTTACCCTTACCCTTACCCTTACCCTCACCCTTGCTTTTACCCTTAAGCTTACCCTTACCCTTACCCTTACCCTTACCCTTACCCTTACCCTTGCTTTTACCCTTAAGCTTACCCTTACCCTTACCCTTACCCTTACCCTTACCCTTGCTTTTACCCTTAGGCTTACCCTTACCCTTACCCTTACCCTTACCCTTGCTTTTACCCTTAAGCTTACCCTTACCCTTACCCTTACCCTTACTCTTACCCTTACCCTTACCCTTACCCTTACCCTTGCTTTTACCCTTAGGCTTACCCTTACCTTTACCCTTACCCTTACCCTTACCCTTACCCTTACCCTTACCCTTACCCTTACCCTTACCCTTACCCTTACCCTTACCCTTACCCTTGCTTTTACCCTTAAGCTAACCCTTACCCTTACCCTTACCCTTACCCTTACCCTTAACCTTACCCCTACCCTTGCTTTCACCCTTAAGCTCACCCTTACCCTTACCCTTACCCTTACCCTTACACTTACCCTTACCCTGACCCTTACCCTTGCTTTTACCCTTAAGCTTACCCTTACCCTTACCCTTACCCTTACCCTTACCCTTAAGCTTACCCTTACCCTTACCCTTACCCTTACCCTTACCCTTACCCTTACCCTTGCTTTTACCATTAAGCTTACCCTTACCCTTACTTTTACCCTTACCCTTACCCTTGCTTTCACCCTTAACCTTACCCTTACCCTTACCCTTACCCTTACCCTTGCTTTTACCCTTAAGCTTACCCTTACCCTTACCCTTACCCTTACCCTAACCCTTACCCTTAACCTTACCCTTACCCTTACCCTTACCCTTACCCTTACCCTTGCTTTTACCCTTAGGCTTACCCTTACCTTTACCCTTACCATTACCCTTACCCTTACCCTTACCCTTACCCTTACCCTTACCCTTGCTTTTACCCTTAAGCTTACCCTTACCCTTACCCTTACCCTTACCCTTACCCTTACCCTTACCCTTACCCTTACCCTTACCCTTACCCTTACCCTTACCCTTACCCTTACCCTTGCTTTTACCCTTAAGCTTACCCTTACCCTTACCCTTACCCTTACCCTTACTCTTACCCTTACCCTTACCCTTACCCTTACCCTTACCCTTGCTTTTACCCTTAAGCTTACCCTTACCCTTACCCTTACTCTTACCCTTACCCTTACCCTTACCCTTACCCTTGCTTTTACCCTTAAGCTTACCCTTACCCTTACCTGTACCCTTACCCTTACCCTCACCCTTACCCTTACCCTTACCCTTACCCTTACCCTTACCCTTACCCTTACCCTTACCCTTACCCTTACCCTTACCCTTACCCTTACCCTTGCTTTTACCCTTAGGCTTACCCTTACCTTTAGCCTTACCCTTACCCTTACCCTTACCCTTACCCTTACCCTTACCCTTGCTTTTACACTTAAGCTTACCCTTACCCTTACCCTTACCCTTACCCTTACCCTTACCCTTACCCTTGCTTTTACCCTTAAGCTTACCCTTACCCTTACCCTTACCCTTACCCTTACACTTACCCTTGCTTTTACCCTTAGGCTCACCCTTACCCTTACCCTTACCCTTACCCTTAAGCTTACCCTTACCCTTACCCTTACCCTTACCCTTACCCTTACCCTTACCCTTACCCTTACCCTTACCCTTACCCTTACCCTTACCCTTACCCTTGCTTTTACCCTTAAGCTTACCCTTACCCTTACCCTTACCCTTACCCTTACTCTTACCCTTACCCTTACCCTTGCTTTGACCCTTAGGCTTACCCTTACCTTTACCCTTACCCTTACCCTTACCCTTACCCTTACCCTTACCCTTACCCTTACCCTTACCCTTACCCTTACCCTTACCCTTACCCTTACCCTTACCCTTGATTTTACCCTTAAGCTTACCCTTACCCTTACCATTACCCTTACCCTTACCCTTGCTTTTACCCTTAAGCTTACCCTTACCCTTACCCTTATCCTTACCCTTACCCTTGCTTTTACCCTTAGGCTTACCCTTACCCTTACCCTTACCCTTACCCTTGCTTTTACCCTTAAGCTTACCCTTACACTTACCCTTACCCTTACCCTTACCCTTACCCTTACCCTTACCCTTACCCTTACCCTTACCCTTACCCTTGATTTTACCCTTAGGCTTAACCTTACCTTTACCCTTACCCTTACCCTTACCCTTACCCTTACCCTTACCCTTACCCTTACCCTTACCCTTACCCTTACCCTTACCCTTACCCTTGCTTTTACCCTTAAGCTTACCCTTACCCTTTTCCTTACCCTTACCCTTACCCTTACCCTTACCCTTGCTTTTACCCTTAAGCTCACCCTTACCCTTACCCTTACCCTTACCCTCACCCTTACCCTTACCCTTACCCTTGCTTATACCCTTAAGCTCACCCTTACCCTTACCCTTACCCTTACCCTTACCCTTACCCTTACCCTTACCCTTACCCTTACCCTTACCCTTACCCTTGATTTTACCCTTAGGCTTACCCTTACCTTTACCCTTACCCTTACCCTTACCCTTACCCTTACCCTTGCTTTTACCCTTAAGCTTACCCTTACCCTTACCCTTACCCTTACCCTTACCCTAACCCTTACCCTTGCTTTTACCCTTAAGCTTACCCTTACCCTTACCCTTACCCTTACCCTTACCCTTACCCTTACCCTTACCCTTACCCTTACCCTTACCCTTGCTTTTACCCTTAAGCTTACCCTTACCCTTACCCTTACCCTTACCCTCACCCTTACCCTTACCCTTACCCTTACCCTTATCCTTACCCTTGCTTTTACCCTTAAGCTTACCCTTACCCTTACCCTTACCCTTACCCTTACCCTTACCCTTACCCTTACCCTTACCCTTACCCTTACCCTTGCTTTTACTCTTAGGCTTACCCTTACCTTTACCCTTACCCTTACCCTTACCCTTACCCTTACCCTTACCCTTACCCTTACCCTTACCCTTACCCTTACCCTTACCCTCACCCTTGCTTTTACCCTTAAGCTTACCCTTACCCTTAACCTTACCCTTACCCTTACCCTTGCTTTTACCCTTAAGCTTACCCTTACCCTTACCCTTACCCTTACCCTTGCTTTTACCCTTAGGCTTACCCTTACCCTTACCCTTACCCTTACCCTTGCTTTTACCCTTAAGCTTACCCTTACCCTTACCCTTACCCTTACTCTTACCCTTACCCTTACCCTTACCCTTACCCTTGCTTTTACCCTTAGGCTTACCCTTACCTTTACCCTTACCCTTACCCTTACCCTTACCCTTACCCTTACCCTTACCCTTACCCTTACCCTTACCCTTACCCTTACCCTTACCCTTGCTTTTACCCTTAAGCTAACCCTTACCCTTACCCTTACCCTTACCCTTACCCTTAACCTTACCCTTACCCTTGCTTTTACCCTTAAGCTCACCCTTACCCTTACCCTTACCCTTACCCTTACCCTTACACTTACCCTTACCCTGACCCTTACCCTTGCTTTTACCCTTAAGCTTACCCTTACCCTTACCCTTACCCTTACCCTTAAGCTTACCCTTACCCTTACCCTTACCCTTACCCTTACCCTTACCCTTACCCTTACCCTTGCTTTTACCCTTAAGCTTACCCTTACCCTTACCCTTACCCTTACCCTTACCCTTGCTTTTACCCTTAAGCTTACCCTTACCCTTAACCTTACCCTTACCCTTACCCTTAAGCTTACCCTTACCCTTACCCTTACCCTTACCCTTACCCTTACCCTTACCCTTACCCTTACCCTTACCCTTGCTTTTACCCTTAAGCTTACCCTTACCCTTACCCTTACCCTTACCCTAACCCTTACCCTTAACCTTACCCTTACCCTTACCCTTACCCTTACCCTTAACCTTACCCTTGCTTTTACCCTTAGGCTTACCCTTACCTTTACCCTTACCATTACCCTTACCCTTACCCTTACCCTTACCCTTACCCTTACCCTTGCTTTTACCCTTAAGCTTACCCTTACCCTTACCCTTACCCTTACCCTTACCCTTACCCTTACCCTTACCCTTACCCTTACCCTTACCCTTACCCTTACCCTTACCCTTACCCTTACCCTTGCTTTTACCCTTAAGCTTACCCTTACCCTTACCCTTACCCTTACCCTTACCCTTACCCTTACCCTTACCCTTACCCTTACCCTTACCCTTACCCTTACCCTTACCCTTGCTTTTACCCTTAAGCTTACCCTTACCCTTACCCTTACTCTTACCCTTACCCTTACCCTTACCCTTACCCTTGCTTTTACCCTTAAGCTTACCCTTACCCTTACCTTTACCCTTACCCTTACCCTTAAACTTACCCTTACATTTACCCTTACCCTTACCCTTACCCTTACCCTTACCCTTGCTTTTACCCTTAGGCTTACCCTTTCCTTTAGCCTTACCCTTACCCTTACCCTTACCCTTACCCTTACCCTTACCCTTACCCTTGCTTTTACCCTTAAGCTTACCCTTACCCTTACCCTTACCCTTACCCTTACCCTTACCCTTACCCTTGCTTTTACCCTTAAGCTTACCCTTACCCTTACCCTTACCCTTACACTCACCCTTGCTTTTACCCTTAGGCTTACCCTTACCCTTACCCTTACCCTTACCCTTAAGCTTACCCTTACCCTTACCCTTACCCTTACCCTTACCCTTACCCTTACCCTTACCCTTACCCTTACCCTTACCCTTACCCTTACCCTTGCTTTTACCCTTAGGCTTACCCTTACCTTTAGCCTTACCCTTACCCTTACCCTTACCCTTACCCTTACCCTTACCCTTACCCTTGCTTTTACCCTTAAGCTTACCCTTACCCTTACCCTTACCCTTACCCTTACCCTTACCCTTACCCTTGCTTTTACCCTTAAGCTTACCCTTACCCTTACCCTTACCCTTACACTCACCCTTGCTTTTACCCTTACCCTTACTCTTACCCTTACCCTTACCCTTACCCTTACCCTTGCTTTTACCCTTAAGCTTACCCTTACCCTTACCTTTACCCTTACCCTTACCCTTAAACTTACCCTTACATTTACCCTTACCCTTACCCTTACCCTTACCCTTACCCTTGCTTTTACCCTTAGGCTTACCCTTACCTTTAGCCTTACCCTTACCCTTACCCTTACCCTTACCCTTACCCTTACCCTTACCCTTGCTTTTACCCTTAAGCTTACCCTTACCCTTACCCTTACCCTTACCCTTACCCTTACCCTTACCCTTGCTTTTACCCTTAAGCTTACCCTTACCCTTACCCTTACCCTTACACTCACCCTTGCTTTTACCCTTAGGCTTACCCTTACCCTTACCCTTACCCTTACCCTTAAGCTTACCCTTACCCTTACCCTTACCCTTACCCTTACCCTTACCCTTACCCTTACCCTTACCCTTACCCTTACCCTTACCCTTACCCTTGCTTTTACCCTTAAGCTTACCCTTACCCTTACCCTTACCCTTACCCTTACCCTTACCCTTACCCTTACCCTTACCCTTACCCTTACCCTTACCCTTGCTTTGACCCTTAGGCTTACCCTTACCTTTACCCTTACCCTTACCCTTACCCTTACCTTTACCCTTACCCTTACCCTTACCCTTACCCTTACCCTTACCCTTGCTTTTACCCTTAAGCTTACCCTTACCCTTACCCTTACCCTTACCCTTACCCTTACCCTTACCCTTGCTTTTACCCTTAAGCTTACCCTTACCCTTACCCTTACCCTTACCCTTACCCTTGCTTTTACCCTTAGGCTTACCCTTACCCTTACCCTTAAACTTACCCTTGCTTTTACCCTTAAGCTTACCCTTACCCTTACCCTTACCCTTACCCTTACCCTTACCCTTACCCTTACCCTTACCCTTACCCTTACCCTTACCCTTACCCTTACCCTGACCCTTACCCTTACCGTTGCTTTTACCCTTAGGCTTAACCTTACCTTTACCCTTACCCTTACCCTTACCCTTACCCTTACCCTTACCCTTACCCTTTCCCTTACCCTTACCCTTACCCTTACCCATACCCTTACCCTTGCTTTTACCCTTAAGCTTACCCTTACCCTTACCCTTACCCTTACCCTTACCCTTGCTTTTACCCTTAAGCTTACCCTTACCCTTACCCTTACCCTTACCCTTACCCTCACCCTTACCCTTACCCTTACCCTTGCTTATACCCTTAAGCTTACCCTTACCCTTACCCTTACCCTTACCCTTACCCTTACCCTTACCCTTACCCTTACCCTTACCCTTACCCTTACCCTTACCCTTACCCTTACCCTTACCCTTACCCTTGCTTTTACCCTTAAGCTTACCCTTACCCTTACCCTTACCCTTTCCCTTACCCTTGCTTTTACCCTTAGGCTTACCCTTACCCTTACCCTTACCCTTGCTTTTACCCTTAAGCTTAACCTTACCCTTACCCTTACCCTTACTCTTACCCTTACCCTTACCCTTACCCTTACCCTTGCTTTTACCCTCAGGCTTACCCTTACCTTTACCCTTACCCTTACCCTTACCCTTACCCTTACCCTTACCCTTACCCTTACCCTTACCCTTACCCTTACCCTTACCCTTACCCTTGCTTTTACCCTTAAGCTAACCCTTACCCTTACCCTTACCCTTACCCTTACTCTTAACCTTACCCTTACCCTTGCTTTTACCCTTAAGCTCACCCTTACCCTTACCCTTACCCTTACCCTTACACTTACCCTTACCCTGACCCTTACCCTTGCTTTTACCCTTAAGCTTACCCTCACCCTTACCCTTACCCTTAAGCTTACCCTTACCCTTACCCTTACCCTTACCCTTACCCTTACCCTTACCCTTGCTTTTACCCTTAAGCTTACCCTTACCCTTACCCTTACCCTTACCCTTACCCTTACCCTTGCTTTTACCCTTAAGCTTACCCTTACCCTTACCCTTACCCTTACCCTTACCCTTAAGCTTACCCTTACCCTTACCCTTACCCTTACCCTTACCCTTACCCTTACCCTTGCTTTTACCCTTAAGCTTACCCTTACCCTTACCCTTACCCTTACCCTAACCCTTACCCTTAACCTTACCCTTACCCTTACCCTTACCCTTACCCTTACCCTTGCTTTTACCCTTAGGCTTACCCTTACCTTTACCCTTACCATTACCCTTACCCTTACCCTTACCCTTACCCTTACCCTTACCCTTACCCTTGCTTTTACCCTTAAGCTTACCCTTACCCTTACCCTTACCCTTACCCTTACCCTTACCCTTACCCTTACCCTTACCCTTACCCTTACCCTTACCCTTACCCTTACCCTTGCTTTTACCCTTAAGCTTACCCTTACCCTTACCCTTACCCTTACCCCTACCCTTACCCTTACCCTTACCCTTACCCTTACCCTTACCCTTGCTTTTACCCTTAAGCTTACCCTTACCCTTACCCTTACTCTTACCCTTACCCTTACCCTTACCCTTGCTTTTACCCTTAAGCTTAACCTTACCCTTACCTTTACCCTTACCCTTACCCTTACCCTTACCCTTACCCTTACCCTTACCCTTACCCTTACCCTTACCCTTACCCTTACCCTTACAATTGCTTTTACCCTTAGGCTTACCCTTACCTTTAGCCTAACCCTTACCCTTACCCTTACCCTTACCCTTACCCTTACCCTTGCTTTTACCCTTAAGCTTACCCTCACCCTTACCCTTACCCTTACCCTTACCCTTGCTTTTACCCTTAAGCTTACCCTTACCCTTACCCTTACACTTACCCTTGCTTTTACCCTTAGGCTTACCCTTACCCTTACCCTTACACTTACCCTTAAGCTTACCCTTACCCTTACCCTTACCCTTACCCTTACCCTTACCCTTACCCTTACCCTTACCCTCACCCTTACCCTTGCTTTTACCCTTAAGCTTACCCTTACCCTTACCCTTACCCTTACCCTTACCCTTACCCTTACCCTTACCCTTACCCTTACCCTTGCTTTGACCCTTAGGCTTACCCTTACCTTTACCCTTACCCTTACCCTTACCCTTACCCTTACCCTTACCCTTACCCTTGCTTTTACCCTTAAGCTTACCCTTACCCTTACCCTTACCCTTACCCTTGCTTTTACCCTTAGGCTTACCCTTACCCTTACCCTTACCCTTACCCTTGCTTTTACCCTTAAGCTTACCCTTACCCTTACCCTTACCCTCACCCTTACCCTTACCCTTACCCTTACCCTTACCCTTACCCTTACCCTTACCCTTACCCTTACCCTTACCCTTACCCTTACCCTTTCCCTTGCTTTTACCCTTAGGCTTAACCTTACCTTTACCCTTACCCTTACCCTTACCTTTACCCTTACCCTTACCCTTACCCTTACCCTTACCCTTACCCTTACCCTTACCCTTGCTTTTACCCTTATGCTTACCCTTACCCTTACCCTTACCCTTACCCTTACCCTTACCCTTACCCTTGCTTTTACCCTTAAGCTTACCCTTACCCTTACCCTTACCCTTACCCTCACCCTTACCCTTACCCTTACCCTTGCTTATACCCTTAAGCTTACCCTTACCCTTACTCTTACCCTTACCCTTACCCTTACCCTTACCCTTACCCTTACCCTTACCCTTACCCTTACCCTTACCCTTACCCTTACCCTTACCCTTGCTTTTACCCTTAAGCTTACCCTTACCTTTACCCTTACCCTTACCCTCACCCTTACCCTTACCCTTACCCTTACCCTTACCCTTACCCTTACCCTTGCTTTTACCCTTAAGCTTACCCTTACCCTTACCCTTACCCTTACCCTTACCCTAACCCTTACCCTTGCTTTTACCCTTAAGCTTACCCTTACCCTTACCCTTACCCTTACCCTTACCCTTACCCTTACCCTTACCCTTACCCTTACCCTTACCCTTACCCTTACCCTTACCCTTACCCTTACCCTTACCCTTACCCTTACCCTTACCCTTACCCTTGCTTTTACTCTTAGGCTTACCCTTACCTTTACCCTTACCCTTACCCTTACCCTCACCCTCACCCTTACCCTTACCCATGCTTTTACCCTTAAGCTTACCCTTACCCTTACCCTTACCCTTACCCTTACCCTTGCTTTTACCCTTAAGCTTACCCTTACCCTTACCCTTAACCTTACCCTTACCCTTGCTTTTACCCTTAGGCTTACCCTTACCCTTACCCTTGCTTTTACCCTTAAGCTTACCCTTACCCTTACCCTTACTCTTACCCTTACCCTTACCCTTACCCTTACCCTTACCCTTACCCTTACCCTTACCCTTACCCTTACCCTTGCTTTTACCCTTAGGCTTACCCTTACCTTTACCCTTACCCTTACCCTAACCCTTACCCTTACCCTTACCCTTACCCTTACCCTTGCTTTTACCCTTAAGCTTACCCTTACCCTTACCCTTACCCTTACCCTTACCCTTACCCTTACCCTTACCCTTACCCTTGCTTTTACCCTTAAGCTTACCCTTACCCTTACCCTTACCCTTACCCTTACCCTTACCCTTACCCTTGCTTTTACCCTTGAGCTTACCCTTACCCTTACCCTTACCCTTACCCTTACCCTTACCCTTACCCTTACCCTTACCCTTACCCTTACCCTTACCCTTACCCTTACCCTTACCCTTGCTTTAACCCTTAGGCTTACCCTTACCTTTACCCTTACCCTTACCCTTACCCTTACCCTTGCTTTTACCCTTAAGCTTACCCTTACCCTTACCCTTACCCTTAAGCTTACCCTTACCCTTACCCTTACCCTTACCCTTACCCTTACCCTTACCCTTACCCTTACCCTTACCCTTGCTTTTACCCTTAAGCTTACCCTTACCCTTACCCTTACCCTTACCCTTGCTTTTACCCTTAAGCTTACCCTTACCCTTACCCTTACCCTTAAGCTTACCCTTACCCTTACCCTTACCCTTACCCTTACCCTTACCCTTACCCTTACCCTTACCCTTACCCTTACCCTTACCCTTACCCTTACCCTTACCCTTACCCTTCCTTTTACCCTTAAGCTTACCCTTACCCTTACCCTTACCCTTACCCTTAAGCTTACCCTTACCCTTACCCTTACCCTTACCCTTACCCTTACCCTTACCCTTACCCTTAACCTTACCCTTGCTTTTACCCTTAAGCTTACCCTTACCCTTACCCTTACCCTTACCCTTAAGCTTACCCTTACCCTTACCCTTACCCTTACCCTTACCCTTGCTTTTACCCTTAAGCTTACCCTTACCCTTACCCTTACCCTTACCCTTAAGCTTACCCTTACCCTTACCCTTACCCTTACCCTTACCCTTACCCTTACCCTTACCCTTGCTTTTACCCTTAAGCTTACCCTTACCCTTACCCTTACCCTTACCCTTGCTTTTACCTTTAAGCTTACCCTTACCCTTACCCTTACCCTTACCCTTAAGCTTACCCTTACCCTTACCCTTACCCTTACCCTTACCCGTACCCTTACCCTTAACCTTACCCTTACCCTTGCTTTTACCCTTAAGCTTACCCTTACCCTTACCCTTACCCTTACCCTTACCCTTACCCTTACCCTTACCCTTGCTTTTACCCTTAGGCTTACCCTTACCTTTACCCTTACCCTTACCCTTACCCTTACCCTTACCCTTACCCTTACCCTTGCTTTTACCCTTAAGCTTACCTTTACCCTTACCCTTACCCTCACCCTTACCCTTGCTTTTATCCTTAAGCTTACCCTTACCCTTACCCTTACCCTTACCCTTACCCTTGCTTTTACCCTTAGGCTTACCCTTACCCTTACCCTTACCCTTACCCTTGCTTTTACCCTTAAGCTTACCCTTACCCTTACCCTTACCCTTACCCTTACCCTTACCCTTACCCTTACCCTTACCCTTACCCTTACCCTTACCCTTACCCTTACCCTTACCCTTACCCTTACCCTTACCCTTACCCTTACCCTTACCCTTACCCTTACCCTTACCCTTACCCTTACCCTTACCCTTACCCTTACCCTTACCCTCACCCTTGCTTTTACCCTTAAGCTTACCCTTACCCTTACCCTTACCCTTACCCTTACCCTTACCCTTACCCTTGCTTTTACCCTTAAGCTTACCCTTACCCTTACCCTTACCCTTACCCTTGCTTTTACCCTTAGGCTTACCCTTACCCTTACCCTTACCCTTACCCTTGCTTTTACCCTTAAGCTTACCCTTACCCTTACCCTTACCCTTACTCTTACCCTTACCCTTACCCTTACCCTTACCCTTGCTTTTACCCTTAGGCTTACCCTTACCTTTACCCTTACCCTTACCCTTACCCTTACCCTTACCCTTACCCTTACCCTTATCCTTACCCTTACCCTTGCTTTTACCCTTAAGCTTACCCTTACCCTTACCCTTACCCTTACCCTTACCCTTACCCTTACCCTTACCCTTACCCTTACCCTTGCTTTTACCCTTAAGCTCACCCTTACCCTTACCCTTACCCTTACCCTTACCCTTACCCTTACTCTTACCCTTACCCTTGCTTTTACCCTTAAGCTTACCCTTACCCTTACCCTTACCCTTACCCTTAAGCTTACCCTTACCCTTACCCTTACCCTTACCATTACCCTTACCCTTACCCTTGCTTTTACCCTTAAGCTTACCCTTACCCTTACCCTTACCCTTACCCTTACCCTTACCCTTGCTTTTACCCTTACGCTTACCCTTACCCTTACCCTTACCCTTACCCTTAAGCTTACCCTTACCCTTACCCTTACCCTTACCCTTACCCTTACCCTTACCCTTACCCTTACCCTTACCCTTACCCTTACCCTTGCTTTTACCCTTAAGCTTACCCTTACCCTTACCCTTACCCTTACCCTTACCCTTACCCTTACCCTTACCCTTACCCTTACCCTTACCCTTACCCTTGCTTTTACCCTTAGGCTTACCCTTACCTTTACCCTTACCATTACCCTTACCCTTACCCTTACCCTTACCCTTACCCTTACCGTTACCCTTACCCTTGCTTTTACCCTTAAGCTTACCCTTACCCTTACCCTTACCCTTACCCTTACCCTTACCCTTACCCTTACCCTTACCCTTACCCTTACCCTTACCCTTACCCTTACCCTTACCCTTACCCTTACCCTTACCCTTACCCTTACCCTTGCTTTTACCCTTAAGCTTACCCTTACCCTTACCCTTACCCTTACCCTTACCCTTACCCTTGCTTTTACCCTTAAGCTTACCCTTACCCTTACTCTTACCCCTACCCTTACCCTTACCCTTACCCTTACCCTTACCCTTACCCTTACCCTTACCCTTACCCTTGCTTTTACCCTTAGGCTTACCCTCACCTTTACCCTTACCCTTACCCTTACCCTTACCCTTACCCTCACCCTTGCTTTTACCCTTAAGCTTACCCTTACCCTTACCCTTACCCTTACCCTTAGCCTTACCCTTACCCTTGCTTTTACCCTTAAGCTTACCCTTACCCTTACCCTTACCCTTACCCTTGCTTTTACCCTTAGGCTTACCCTTACCCTTACCCTTACCCTTACCCTTAAGCTCACCCTTACCCTTACCCTTACCCTTACCCTTACCCTTACCCTTAACCCTTACCCTTACCCTTACCCTTACCCTTACCCTTACCCTTACCCTTACCCTTACCCTTACCCTTACCCTTGCTTTTACCCTTAAGCTTACCCTTACCCTTACCCTTACCCTTACCCTTACCCTTACCCTTACCCTTACCCTTACCCTTACCCTTACCCTTACCCTTACCCTTACCCTTACCCTTGCTTTTACCCTCAAGCTTACCCTTACCTTTACCCTTACCCTTACCCTTACCCTTACCCTTACCCTTACCCTTACCCTTACCCTTACCCTTGCTTTTACCCTTGCTTTTACCCTTAAGCTTACCCTTACCCTTACCCTTACCCTTACCCTTACCCTTGCTTTTACCCTTAAGCTTACCCTTACCCTTACCCTTACCCTTAAGCTTACCCTTACCCTTACCCTTACCCTTACCCTTACCCTTACCCTTACCCTTACCCTTACCCTTACCCTTACCCTTACCCTTACCCTTGCTTTTACCCTTAAGCTTACCCTTACCCTTACCCTTACCCTTACCCTTAAGCTTACCCTTACCCTTACCCTTACCCTTACCCTTACCCTTAACCTTACCCTTGCTTTTACCCTTAAGCTTACCCTTACCCTTACCCTTACCCTTAAGCTTACCCTTACCCTTACCCTTACCCTTACCTTGCTTTTACCCTTAAGCTTACCCTTACCCTTACCCTTACCCTTACCCTTAAGCTTACCCTTACCCTTACCCTTACCCTTACCCTTACCCTTGCTTTAAACCCTTAAGCTTACCCTTACCCTTACCCTTACCCTTGCTTTTACCCTTAAGCTTACCCTTACCCTTACCCTTACCTTACCCTTAAGCTTACCCTTACCCTTACCCTTACCCTTACCCTTACCCTTACCCTTACCCTTACCCTTACCCTTACCCTTACCCTTACCCTTACCCTTGCTTTTACCCTTAAGCTTACCCTTACCCTTACCCTTACCCTTACCCTTACCCTTACCCTTGCTTTTACCCTTAGGCTTACCCTTACCTTTACCCTTACCCTTACCCTTACCCTTACCCTTACCCTTACACTTACCCTTGCTTTTGCCCTTAAGCTTACCCTTACCCTTACCCTTGCTTTTACCCTTAAGCTTACCCTTACCCTTACCCTTACCCTTACCCTTACCCTTGCTTTTACCCTTAGGCTTACCTTACCCTTACCCTTACCCTTACCCTTGCTTTTACCCTTAAGCTTACCCTTACCCTTACCCTTACCCTTACCCTTACCCTTACCCTTACCCTTACCCTTACCCTTACCTTACCCTTACCTACCCTTACCCTTACCCTTACCCTTACCCTTACCCTTACCTTACCCTTACCTTACCCTTACCCTTACCCTTACCCTTGCTTTTTACCCTTAGGCTTACCTTACCTTTACCCTTACCCTTACCCTTACCCTTACCCTTACCCTTGCTTTTACCCTTAAGCTTACCCTTACCCTTACCCTTACCCTTACCCTTACCCTTACCCTTACCCTTACCCTTACCCTTACCCTTGCTTTTACCCTTAAGCTTACCCTTACCCTTACCCTTACCCTTACCCTTACCCTTACCCTTGCTTTTACCCTTAAGCTTACCCTTACCCTTACCCTTACCCTTACCCTTACCCTTACCCTTGCTTTTACCCTTAAGCTTACCCTTACCCTTACCCTTACCCTTACCCTTACCCTTACCCTTACCCTTGCTTTTACCCTTAGGCTTACCCTTACCCTTACCCTTACCCTTACCCTTGTTTTACCCTTAAGCTTACCCTTACCCTTACCCTTACCCTTACTCTTACCCTTACCCTTACCCCTTACCCTTACCCTTGCTTTTACCCTTAGGCTTACCCTTACCTTTACCCTTACCCTTACCCTTACCCTTACCCTTACCCTTACCCTTACCCTTACCCTTACCTTACCCTTGCTTTTACCCTTAAGCTTACCCTTACCCTTACCCTTACCCTTACCCTTACCCTTACCCTTACCCTTACCCTTACCCTTAACCCTTGCTTTTACCCTTAAGCTCACCCTTACCCTTTCCCTTACCCTTACCCTTACCCTTACCCTTACCCTTACCCTTACCCTTACCCTTACTCTTACCCTTACCCTTGCTTTTACCCTTAAGCTTACCCTTACCCTTACCCTTACCCTTACCCTTAAGCTTACCCTTACTCTAACCCTTACCCTTACCCTTACCCTTACCCTTACCCTTGCTTTTACCCTTAAGCTTACCCTTACCCTTACCCTTACCCTTACCCTTACCCTTGCTTTTACCCTTACGCTTACCCTTACCCTTACCCTTACCCTTACCCTTAAGCTTACCCTTACCCTTACCCTTACCCTTACCCTTACCCTTACCCTTACCCTTACCTTTGCTTTTACCCTTAAGCTTACCCCTACCCTTACCCTTACCCTTACCCTTACCCTTACCCTTACCCTTACCCTTACCCTTACCCTTACCCTTACCCTTACCCTTACCCTTGCTTTTACCCTTAGGCTTACCCTTACCTTTACCCTTAGGCTTACCCTTACCTTTACCCTTACCATTACCCTTACCCTTACCCTTACCCTTACCCTTACCCTTACCCTTGCTTTTACCCTTAAGCTTACCTTACCCTTACCCTTACCCTTACCCTTACCCTTACCCTTACCCTTACCCTCACCCTTACCCTTACCCTTACCCTTACCCTTACCCTTACCCTTGCTTTTACCCTTAAGCTTACCCTTACCCTTACCCTTACCCTTACCCTTACCCTTACCCTTGCTTTTACCCTTAAGCTTACCCTTACCCTTACTCTTACCCTACCCTTACCCTTACCCTTACCCTTACCCTTACCCTTACCCTTACCCTTACCCTTACCTTGCTTTTACCCTTAGCTTACCCTCACCTTTACCCTTACCCTTATCCTTACCCTTACCCTTACCCTTACCCTTACCCTTGCTTTTACCCTTAAGCTTACCCTTACCCTTACCCTTACCCTTACCCTTAGCCTTACCCTTACCCTTGCTTTTACCCTTAAGCTTACCCTTCCCCTTACCCTTACCCTTACCCTTGCTTTTACCCTTAGGCTTACCCTTACCCTTACCCTTACCCTTACCCTTAAGCTTACCCTTACCCTTACCCTTACCCTTACCCTTACCTTACCCTTACCCTTACCCTTACCCTTACCCTTACCCTTACCCTTACCCTTACCCTTACCCTTACCCTTACCCTTACCCTTACCCTTACCCTTACCCTTACCCTTACCCTTGCTTTTACCATTAAGCTTACCCTTACCCTTACCCTTACCCTTACCCTTACCCTTACCCTTACCCTTACCCTTACCCTTACCCTTACCCTTACCCTTACTTAGGGTAAGGGTAAGGTAAGCTTAAGGGTAAAAGCAAGGTAAGGGTAAGGGTAAGGGTAAGGGTAAAGGTAAGGGTAAGGGTAAGGGTAAGGGTAAGCTTAAGGGTAAGGGTAAGGGTAAGGGTAAGGGTAAGCTTAAGGGTAAAAGCAAGGGTAAGGGTAAGGGTAAGGGTAAGGGTAAGGGTAAGCTTAAGGGTAAGGGTAAGGGTAAGGGTAAGGGTAAGCTTAAGGGTAAAAGCAAGGGTAAGGTTAAGGGTAAGGGTAAGGGTAAGGGTAAGGGTAAGCTTAAGGGTAAGGGTAAGGGTAAGGGTAAGGGTAAGCTTAAGGGTAAAAGCAAGGGTAAGGGTAAGGGTAAGGGTAAGGGTAAAGGTAAGGGTAAGGGTAAGGGTAAGGGTAAGGGTAAGGGTAAGGGTAAGGGTAAGGGTAAGGGTAAAGGTAAGCTTAAGGGTAAGGGTAAGGGTAAGGGTAAGCTTAAGGGTAAAAGCAAGGGGTAAGGGTAAGGGTAAGGGTTAGGGTAAGCTTAAGGGTAAAAGCAAGGGTAAGGGTAAGGGTAAGGGTAAGGGTAAGGTTAAGGGTAAGGGTAAGGGTAAGGGTAAGGGTAAGGGTAAGCTTAAGGGTAAGGGTAAGGGTAAGGTTAAGCTTAGGGGTAAAAGCAAGGGTAAGGGTAAGGGTAAGGGTAAGGGTAAGGGTAAGGGTAAAGGTAAGGGTAAGCCTAAGGGTAAAAGCAAGGGTAAGGGTAAGGGTAAGGGTAAGGGTAAGGGTAAGGGTAAGGGTAAGGGTAAGGGTAAGTGTAAGGGTAAGCTTAAGGGTAAAAGCAAGTGTAAGGGTAAGGGTAAGGGTAAGGGTAAGAGTAAGGGTGAGGGTAAGGGTAAGGGTAAGCTTAAGGGTAAAAGCAAGGGTAAGGGTAAGGGTAAGGGTAAGGGTAAGGGTAAGGGTAAGGGTAAGGGTAAGGGTAAGGGTAAGGGTAAGCTTAAGGGTAAAAGCAAGGGTAAGGGTAAGGGTAAGGGTAAGGGTAAGGGTTAGGGTAAGGGTAAAGGTAAGGGTAAGCCTAAGGGTAAAAGCAAGGGTAAGGGTAAGGGTAAGGGGTAAGGGTAAGGGTAAGGGTAAGGGTAAGGGTAAGGGTAAGGGTAAGGGTAAGGGTAAGAGTAAGGGTAAGGGTAAGGGTAAGCTTAAGGGTAAAAGCAAGGGTAAGGGTAAGGGTAAGGGTAAGGGTAAGCCTAAGGGTAAAAGCAAGGGTAAGGGTAAGGTTAAGGGTAAGGGTAAGGGTAAGCTTAAGGGTAAAAGCAAGGGTAAGGGTAAGGGTAAGGGTAAGGGTAAGGGTAAGGGTAAGCTTAAGGGTAAAAGCAAGGGTAAGGGTAAGGGTGAGGGTAAGGGTAAGGGTAAGGGTAAGGGTAAGGGTAAAGGTAAGGGTAAGCCTAAGAGTAAAAGCAAGGGTAAGGGTAAGGGTAAGGGTAAGGGTAAGGGTAAGGGTAAGGGTAAGGGTAAGGGTAAGGGTAAGGGTAAGTTTAAGGGTAAAAGCAAGGGTAAGGATAAGGGTAAGGGTAAGGGTAAGGGTAAGGGTAAGGGTAAGGGTGAGGGTAAGGGTAAGGGTAAGCTTAAGGGTAAAAGCAAGGGTAAGGGTAAGGGTAAGGGTAAGGGTAAGGGTAAGGGTAAGGGTAAGGGTAAGGGTAAGGGTAAGGGTAAGGGTAAGGGTAAGCTTAAGGGTAAAAGCAAGGGTAAGGGTTAGGGTAAGGGTAAGGGTAAGGGTAAGGGTAAGGGTAAGGGTAAGCTTAAGGGTAAAAGCAAGGGTAAGGGTAAGGGTAAGGGTAAGGGTAAGGGTAAGGGTAAGGGTAAGGGTAAGGGTAAGGGTAAAGGTAAGGGTAAGCCTAAGGGTAAAAGCAAGGGTAAGGGTAAGGGTAAGGGTAAGGGTAAGGGTAAGGGTAAGGGTAAGGGTTAGGGTAAGGGTAAGGGTAAGGGTAAGGGTAAGGGTAAGCTTAAGGGTATAAGCAAGGGTAAGGGTAAGGGTAAGGGTGAGGGTAAGGGTAAGGGTAAGGGTAAGGGTAAGCTTAAGGGTAAAAGCAAGGGTAAGGGTAAGGGTAAGGGTAAGGGTAAGGGTAAGCTTAAGGGTAAAAGCAAGGGTAAGGGTAAGGGTAAGGGTAAGGGTAAGGGTAAGGGTAAGGGTAAGGGTAAGGGTAAGGGTAAGGGTATGGGTAAGGGTAAAGGTAAGGTTAAGCCTAAGGGTAAAAGCAAGGGTAAGGGTAAGGGTAAGGGTAAGGGTAAGGGTAAGGGTAAGGGTAAGGGTAAGGGTAAGGGTAAGGGTAAGGGTAAGGGTAAGGGTAAGGGTAAGGGTAAGGGTAAGGGTAAGGGTAAGGGTAAGGGTAAGGGTAAGGGTAAGGGTAAGGGTAAGCTTAAGGGTAAAAGCAAGGGTAAGGGTAAGGGTAAGGGTAAGGGTAAGCCTAAGGGTAAAAGCAAGGGTAAGGGTAAGGGTAAGGGTAAGGGTAAGCTTAAGGGTAAAAGCAAGGGTAAGGGTAAGGGTAAGGGTAAGGGTAAGGGTAAGGGTAAGGGTAAGCTTAAGGGTAAAAGCAAGGGTAAGGGTAAGGGTAAGGGTAAGGGTAAGGGTAAGGGTAAGGGTAAGGGTAAGGGTAAAGGTAAGGGTAAGCCTAAGGGTCAAAGCAAGGGTAAGGGTAAGGCTAAGGGTAAGGGTAAGGGTAAGGGTAAGGTTAAGGGTAAGGGTAAGCTTAAGGGTAAAAGCAAGGGTAAGGGTAAGGGTAAGGGTAAGGGTAAGGGTAAGGGTAAGGGTAAGGGTAAGGGTAAGTGTAAGGGTAAGCTTAAGGGTAAGGGTAAGGGTAAGGGTAAGCCTAAGGGTAAAAGCAAGGGTAAGTGTAAGGGTAAGGGTAAGGGTAAGGGTAAGCTTACCCTTACCCTTACCCTTACCCTTACCCTTACCCTTGCTTTTACCCTTAAGCTTACCCTTACCCTTACCCTTACCCTTACCCTTACCCTTACCCTTACCCTTATCCTTACCCTTGCTTTTACCCTTAAGCTCACCCTTACCCTTACCCTTACCCTTACCCTTACCCTTACCCTTGCTTTTACCCTTAAGCTTACCCTTACCTTTATCCTTACCCTTACCCTTACCCTTACCCTCACCCTTACCCTTACCCTTGCTTTTACCCTTAAGCTTACCCTTACCCTTACCCTTACCCTTACCCTTACCCTTGCTTTTACCCTTAAGCTTACCCTTACCCTTACCCTTAACCTTACCCTTACCCTTGCTTTTACCCTTAGGCTTACCCTTACCCTTACCCTTACCCCTACCCTTGCTTTTACCCTTAAGCTCACCCTTACCCTTACCCTTACTCTTACCCTTACCCTTACCCTTACCCTTACCCTTACCCTTACACTTACCCTTACCCTTGCTTTTACCCTTAAGCTTACCCTTACCCTTACCCTTACCCTTACCCTTACCCTTACCCTTACCCTTACCCTTACCCTTACCCTTACCCTTACCCTTACCCTTGCTTTTACCCTTAAGCTTACCCTTACCCTTACCCTTACCCTTACCCTTACCCTTACCCTTACCCTTACCCTTACCCTTACCCTTGCTTTTACCCTTAAGCTTACCCTTACCCTTACCCTTACCCTTACCCTTACCCTTACCCTTACCCTTACCCTTACCCTTACCCTTACCCTTACCCTTACCCTTACCCTTACCCTTGCTTTTACCCTTAGGCTTACCCTTACCTTTACCCTTACCCTTACCCTTACCCTTACCCTTACCCTTGCTTTTACCCTTAAGCTTACCCTTACCCTTACCCTTACCCTTAAGCTTACCCTTATCCTTACCCTTACCCTTACCCTTACCCTTACCCTTACCCTTACCCTTACCCTTACCCTTACCCTTACCCTTACCCTTACCCTTGCTTTTACCCTTAAGCTTACCCTTACCCTTACCCTTACCCTTACCCTTACCCTTGCTTTTACCCTTAAGCTTACCCTTACCCTTACCCTTACCCTTAAGCTTACCCTTACCCTTACCCTTATCCTTACCCTTACCCTTACCCTTACCCTTACCCTTACCCTTACCCTTACCCTTACCCTTACCCTTACCCTTACCCTTACCCTTGCTTTTACCCTTAAGCTTACCCTTACCCTTACCCTTACCCTTACCCTTAAGCTTACCCTTACCCTTACCCTTACCCTTACCCTTACCCTTACCCTTACCCTTAACCTTACCCTTGCTTTTACCCTTAAGCTTACCCTTACCCTTACCCTTACCCTTACCCTTAAGCTTACCCTTACCCTTACCCTTACCCTTACCCTTACCCTTACCCTTGCTTTTACCCTTAAGCTTACCCTTACCCTTACCCTTACCCTTACCCTTAAGCTTACCCTTACCCTTACCCTTACCCTTACCCTTACCCTTACCCTTACCCTTACCCTTGCTTTTACCCTTAAGCTTACCCTTACCCTTACCCTAAGTAAGGGTAAGGGTAAGGGTAAGGGTAAGGGTAAGGGTAAGGGTAAGGGTAAGGGTAAGGGTAAGGGTAAGGGTAAGGGTAAGGGTAAGGGTAAGGGTAAGGGTAAGGGTAAGGGTAAGCTTAAGGGTAAGGGTAAGGGTAAGGGTAAGGGTAAGCCTAAGGGTAAAAGCAAGGGTAAGGGTAAGGGTAAGGGTAAGGGTAAGGGTAAGCTTAAGGGTAAAAGCAAGGGTAAGGGTAAGGCTAAGGGTAAGGGTAAGGGTAAGGGTAAGGGTAAGCTTAAGGGTAAAAGCAAGGGTAAGGGTAAGGGTAAGGGTAAGGGTAAGGGTAAAGGTGAGGGTAAGCCTAAGGGTAAAAGCAAGGGTAAGGGTAAGGGTAAGGGGGTAAGGGGGTAAGGGTAAGGGTAAGGGTAGGGGTAAGAGTAAGGGTAAGGGTAAGCTTAAGGGTAAAAGCAAGGGTAAGGGTAAGGGTAAGGGTAAGGGTAAGGGTAAGGGTAAGCTTAAGGGTAAAAGCAAGGGTAAGGGTAAGGGTAAGGGTAAGGGTAAGGTAAGGTAAGGGTAAGGGTTAAGGGTAAGGGAAAGGGTAAGGGTAAGGGTAAGGGTAAGGGTAAGGGTAAGGGTAAGGGTAAGGGTAAGCTTAAGGGTAAAAGCAAGGGTAAGGGTAAGGGTAAGGGTAAGGGTAAGGGTAAGGGTAAGGGTAAGCTTAAGGGTAAAAGCAAGGGTAAGGGTAAGGGTAAGGGTAAGGGTAAGGGTAATGGTAAGGGTAAAGGTAAGGGTAAGCCTAAGGTAAAAGCAAGGGTAAGGGTAAGGGTAAGGGTAAGGGTAAGGGTAAGGGTAAGGGTAAGGGTAAGGGTAAGGGTAAGGGTAAGGTAAGGGTAAGGGTAAGGGTAAGCTTAAGGGTAAAAGTAAGGGTAAGGGTAAGGGTAAGGGGTAAGGGTAAGGGTAAGGGTAAGGGTAATGGTAAGGGTAAGCTTAAGGGTAAGGGTAAGGGTAAGGGTAAGGGTAAGCTTAAGGGTAAAAGCAAGGGTAAGGGTAAGGGTAAGGGTAAGGGTAAGGGTAAGCTTAAGGGTAAAAGCAAGGGTAAGGGTAAGGGTAAGGGTAAGGGTAAGGGTAAGGGTAAGGGTAAGCTTAAGGGTAAGGGTAAGGGTAAGGGTAAGGGTAAGCTTAAGGGTAAAAGCAAGGGTAAGGGTAAGAGTAAGGGTAAGGGTAAGGGTAAGGGTAAGGGTAAGGGTAAGGGTAAGGGTAAGGGTGAGCTTAAGGTAAAAGCAAGGGTAAGGGTAAGGGTAAGGGTAAGGGTAAGGGTAAGGGTAAGGGTAAGCTTAAGGGTAAAAGCAAGGGTAAGGGTAAGGGTAAGGGTAAGGGTAAGGGTAAGGGTAAGGGTAAGGGTAAGGGTAAAGGTAAGGGTAAGCCTAAGGTAAAAGCAAGGGTAAGGGTAAGGGTAAGGGTAAGGGTAAGGGTAAGGGTAAGGGTAAGCTTAAGGGTAAAAGCAAGGGTAAGGGTGAGGGTAAGGGTAAGGGTAAGGGTAAGGGTAAGGGTAAGGGTAAGGGTAAGGGTAAGGGTAAGGGTAAGCTTAAGGGTAAGGGTAAGGGTAAGGGTAAGGGTAAGCTTAAGGGTAAAAGCAAGGTTAAGGGTAAGGGTAAGGGTAAGGGTAAGCTTAAGGGTAAAAGCAAGGGTAAGGGTAAGGGTAAGGGTAAGGGTAAGGGTAAGGGTAAGCTTAAGGGTAAGGGTAAGGGTAAGGGTAAGGGTAAGCTTAAGGGTAAAAGCAAGGGTAAGGGTAAGGGTAAGGGTAAGGGTAAGGGTAAGCTTAAGGGTAAGGGTAAGGGTAAGGGTAAGGGTAAGCTTAAGGGTAAAAGCAAGGGTAAGGTTAAGGGTAAGGGTAAGGGTAAGGGTAAGGGTAAGGGTAAGCTTAAGGGTAAGGGTAAGGGTAAGGGTAAGCTTAAGGGTAAAAGCAAGGGTAAGGGTAAGGGTAAGGGTAAGGGTAAGGGTAAGGGTAAGGGTAAGGGTAAGGGTAAGGGTAAGGGTAAGGGTAAGGGTAAGGGTAAGGGTAAGGGTAAGGGTAAGGGTAAGGGTAAGGGTAAGGGTAAGGGTAAGGGTAAGGGTAAGGGTAAGCTTAAGGGTAAGGGTAAGGGTAAGGGTAAGCTTAAGGGTAAAAGCAAGGGTAAGGGTAAGGGTAAGGGTAAGGTTAAGGGTAAGCTTAAGGGTAAAAGCAAGGGTAAGGGTAAGGGTAAGGGTAAGGGTAAGGGTAAGGGTAAGGGTAAGGGTAAGGGTAAGGTTAAGGGTAAGGGTAAGGGTAAGGGTAAGCTTAAGGGTAAGGGTAAGGGTAAGGGTAAGCTTAAGGGTAAAAGCAAGGGTAAGGGTAAGGGTAAGGGTAAGGGGTAGGGTAAAGGTAAGGGTAAGCCTAAGGGTAAAAGCAAGGGTAAGGGTAAGGGTAAGGGTAAGGGTAAGGGTAAGGGTAAGGGTAAGGGTAAGGGTAAGGGTAAGGGTAAGGGTAAGGGTAAGGGTAAGGGTAAGCTTAAGGGTAAAAGCAAGGGTAAGGGTAAGGGTAAGGGTAAGGGTAAGGGTAAGGGTAAGGGTAAGGGTAAGGGTAAGGGTAAGCTCAAGGGTAAAAGCAAGGGTAAGGGTAAGGGTAAGGGTAAGGGTAAGGGTAAGGGTAAGGGTAAGGGTAAGGGTAAGGGTGAGGGTAAGGGTAAGGGTAAGCTTAAGGGTAAAAGCAAGGGTAAGGGTAAGGGTAAGGGTAAGGGTAAGGGTTAGGGTAAGGGTAAAGGTAAGGGTAAGCCTAAGGGTAAAAGCAAGGGTAAGGGTAAGGGTAAGGGTAAGGGTAAGGGTAAGGGTAAGGGTAAGGGTAAGGGTAAGGGTAAGGGTAAGGGTAAGGGTAAGCTTAAGGGTAAAAGCAAGGGTAAGGGTAAGGGTAAGGGTAAGGGTTAGCCTGAAGGGAAAAGCAAGGGTAAGGGTAAGGTTAAGGGTAAGGGTAAGGGTAAGCTTAAGGGTAAAAGCAAGGGTAAGGGTAAGGGTAAGGGTAAGGGTAAGGGTAGGTAAGCTTAAGGGTAAAAGCATGGGTAAGGGTAAGGGTAAAAGCAAGGGTAAGGATAAGGGTAAGGGTAAGGGTAAGGGTAAGGGTAAGGGTAAGGGTAAGGGTAAGGGTAAGGGTAAGCTTTAGGGTAAAAGCAAGGGTAAGGGTAAGGGTAAGGGTAAGGGTAAGGGTAAGCTTAAGGGTAAAAGCAAGGGTAAGGGTAAGGGTAAGGGTAAGGGTAAAGGTAAGGGTAAGCCTAAGGGTAAAAGCAAGGGTAAGGGTAAGGGTAAGGGTAAAGGTAAGGGTAAGGGTAAGGGTAAGGGTAAGGGAAAGGGTAAGGGTAAGGGTAAGGGTAAGGGTAAGGGTGAGGGTAAGGGTAAGAGTAAGGGTAAGCTTAAGGGTAAAAGCAAGGGTAAGGGTAAGGGTAAGGGTAAGCCTTACCCTTACCCTTACCCTTACCCTTGCTTTTACCCTTAAGCTTACCCTTACCCTTACCCTTACCCTTACCCTTACCCTTACCCTTACCCTTACCCTTACCCTTACCCTTACCCTTGCTTTTACCCTTAGGCTTACCCTTACCCTTACCCTTACCCTTACCCTTGCTTTTACCCTTAAGCTTACCCTTACCCTTACCCTTACCCTTACCCTTACCCTTACCCTTACCCTTACCCTTACCCTTACCCTTACCCTTACCCTTACCCTTGCTTTTACCCTTAGGCTTACCCTTACCTTTACCCTTACCCTTACCCTTACCCTTACCCTTACCCTAACCCTTACCCTTACCCTTGCTTTTACCCTTAAGCTTACCCTTACCCTTACCCTTACCCTAACCCTTACCCTTACCCTTACCCTTACCCTTACCCTTACCCTTACTTTTACCCTTAAGCTTACCCTTACCCTTACCCTTACCCTTACCCTTTCCCTTACCCTTACCCTTACCCTTACCCTTGCTTTTACCCTTAAGCTTACCCTTACCCTTACCCTTACCCTTACCTTTAAGCTTACCCTTACCCTTACCCTTACCCTTACCCTTACCCTTACCCTTACCCTTACCCTTACCCTTACCCTTGCTTTTACCCTTAAGCTTACCCTTACCCTTACCCTTACCCTTACCCTTACCCTTGCTTTTACCCTTAAGCTTACCCTTACCCTTACCCTTACCCTTACCCTTACCCTTAAGCTTACCCTTACCCTTACCCTTACCCTTTCCCTTACCCTTACCCTTACCCTTACCCTTACCCTTACCCTTGCTTTTACCCTTAAGCTTACCCTTACCCTTACCCTTACCCTTACCCTTAAGCTTACCCTTACCCTTACCCTTACCCTTACCCTTACCCTTGCTTTTACCCTTAAGCTTACCCTTACCCTTACCCTTACCCTTACCCTTAAGCTTACCCTTACCCTTACCCTTACCCTTACCCTTACCCATACCCTTACCCTTACCCTTACCCTTGCTTTTACCCTTAAGCTTACCCTTACCCTTACCCTTACCCTTACCCTTACCCTTACCCTTACCCTTACCCTTACCCTTGCTTTTACCCTTAAGCTTACCCTTACCCTTACCCTTACCCTTACCCTTACCCTTGCTTTTACCCTTGAGCTTACCCTTACCCTTACCCTTAACCTTACCCCTAAGCTTACCCTTACCCTTACCCTTACCCTTACTCTTACCCTTACCCTTACCCTTACCCTTACCCTTGCTTTTACCCTTAAGCTTACCCTTACCCTTACCCTTACCCTTACCCTTACCCTTACCCTTACTCTTACCCTTACCCTTGCTTTTACCCTTAGGCTTACCCTTACCTTTACCCTTACCCTTACCCTTACCCTTACCCTTACCCTTACCCTTACCCTTACCCTTGCTTTTACCCTTAAGCTTACCCTTACCCTTACCCTTTCCCTTACCCTTACCCTTACCCTTGCTTTTACCTTTAAGCTTACCCTTACCCTTACCCTTACCCTTACCCTTACCCTTGCTTTTACCCTTAGGCTTACCCTTACCCTTACCCTTACCCTTGCTTTTACCCTTAAGCTTACCCTTACCCTAACCCTTACCCTTACCCTTACCCTTACCCTTACCCTTACCCTTACCCTTACCCTTACCCTTACCCTTACCCTTACCCTTACCTTTACCCTTACCCTTACCCTTACCCCTACCCTTACCCTTACCCTTACCCTTACCCTTGCTTTTACCCTTAAGCTTACCCTTACCCTTACCCTTACCCTTACCCTTACCCTCACCCTTGCTTTTACCCTTAAGCTTACCATTACCCTTACCCTTACCCTTACCCTTACCCTTACCCTTACCCTTGCTCTTACCCTTAAGCTTACCCTTACCCTTACCCTTACCCTTACCCTTACCCTTGCTTTTACCCTTAGGCTTACCCTTACCCTTACCCTTACCCTTGCTTTTACCCTTAAGCTTACCCTTACCCTTAGGGTGAGCTTAAGGGTAAAAGCTTAAGTTACCCTTACCCTTACCCTTACCCTTACCCTTACCCTTACCCTTACCCTTACCCTTACCCTTACCCTTACCCTTGCTTTTACCCTTAGGCTTACCCTTACCTTTACCCTTACCCTTACCCTTACCCTTACCCTTACCCTTACCCTTACCCTTACCCTTGCTTTTACCCTTAAGCTTACCCTTACCCTTACCCTTTCCCTTACCCTTACCCTAACCCTTGCTTTTACCTTTAAGCTTACCCTTACCCTTACCCTTACCCTTACCCTTACCCTTGCTTTTACCCTTAGGCTTACCCTTACCCTTACCCTTGCTTTTACCCTTAAGCTTACCCTTACCCTTACCCTTACCCTTACCCTTACCCTTACCCTTACCCTTACCCTTACCCTTACCCTTACCCTTACCCTTACCTTTACCCTTACCCTTACCCTTACCCTTACCCTTACCCTTACCCTTACCCTTACCCTTACCCTTACCCTTGCTTTTACCCTTAAGCTTACCCTTACCCTTACCCTTACCCTTACCCTTACCCTTACCCTTACCCTTACCCTCACCCTTGCTTTTACCCTTAAGCTTACCCTTACCCTTACCCTTACCCTTACCCTTACCCTTACCCTTACCCTTGCGTTTACCCTTAAGCTTACCCTTACCCTTACCCTTACCCTTACCCTTACCCTTGCTTTTACCCTTAGGCTTACCCTTACCCTTACCCTTACCCTTACCCTTGCTTTTACCCTTAAGCTTACCCTTACCCTTACCCTTACCCTTACTCTTACCCTTACCCTTACCCTTACCCTTACCCTTGCTTTTACCCTTAGGCTTACCCTTACCTTTACCCTTACCCTTAATCTTACCCTTACCCTTACCCTTACCCTTACCCTTACCCTTACCCTTGCTTTATCCCTTAAGCTTACCCTTACCCTTACCCTTACCCTTACCCTTACCCTTACCCTTACCCTTACCCTTACCCTTACCCTTGCTTTATCCCTTAAGCTTACCCTTACCCTTACCCTTACCCTTACCCTTACCCTTACCCTTACCCCTACCCTAACCCTTACCCTTACCCTTGCTTTTACCCTTAAGCTTACCCTTACCCTTACCCTTACCCTTACCCTTACCCTCACCCTTACCCTTACCCTTACCCTTACCCTTACCCTTACCCTTACCCTTACCCTTACCCTTACCCTTACCCTTGCTTTTACCCTTAAGCTTACCCTTACCCTTACCCTTACCCTTACCCTTAAGCTTACCCTTACCCTTACCCTTACCCTTACCCTTACCCTTACCCTTACCCTTACCCTTACCCTTACCCTTACCCTTACCCTTACCCTTGCTTTTACCCTTAAGCTTACACTTACCCTTACCCTTACCCTTACCCTTACCCTTGCTTTTACCCTTACCCTTATCCTTACCCTTAAGCTTACCCTTACCCTTACCCTTACCCTTACCCTTACCCTTACCCTTACCCTTACCCTTACCCTTACCCTTACCCTTTCCCTTGCTTTTACCCTTAAGCTTACCCTTACCCTTACCCTTACCCTTACCCTTACCCTTACCCTTGCTTTTACCCTTAGGCTTACCCTTACCTTTACCCTTACCCTTACCCTTACCCTTACCCTTACCCTTACCCTTACCCTTACCCTTACCCTTGCTTTCACCCTTAAGCTTACCCTTACCATTACCCTTACCCTTACCCTTACCCTTACCCTTACCCTTACCCTTACCCTTACCCTTACCCTCACCCTTGCTTTTACCCTTAAGCTTACCCTTACCCTTACCCTTACCCTTACCCTTACCCTTACCCTTACCCTTACCCTTACCCTTACCCTTACCCTTACCCTTACCCTTACCCATACCCTTACCCTTACCCTTACCCTTGCTTTTACCCTTAAGCTTACCCTTACCCTTACCCTTACCCTTACCCTTACCCTTACCCTTACCCTTACCCTTACCCTTACCCTTACCCTTACCCTTGCTTTTACCCTTAGGCTTACCCTTACCTTTACCCTTACCCTTACCCTTACCCTTACCCTTACCCTTACCCTTACCCTTGCTTTTACCCTTAAGCTTACCCTTACCCTTACCCTTACCCTTACCCTTACCCTTACCCTTGCTTTTACCCTTAAGCTTACCCTTACCCTTACCCTTACCCTTACCCTTACCCTTACCCTTGCTTTTACCCTTAGGCTTACCCTTACCCTTACCCTTACCCTTACCCTTAAGCTTACCCTTACCCTTACCCTTACCCTTACCCTTACCCTTACCCTTACCCTTAACCTTACCCTTACCCTTGCTTTTACCCTTAAGCTTACCCTTACCCTTACCCTTACACTTACCCTTGCTTTTACCCTTAAGCTTACCCTTACCCTTACCCTTACACTTACCCTTACCCTTACCCTTACCCTTACCCTTACCCTTACCCTTACCCTAACCCGTACCCTTACCCTTGCTTTTACCCTTAGGCTTACCCTTACCTTTACCCTTACCCTTACCCTTACCCTTAAGCTTACCCTTACCCTTACCCTTACCCTTACCCTTACCCTTACCCTTACCCTTACCCTTACCCTTACCCTTACCCTTGCTTTTACCCTTAAGCTTACCCTTACCCTTACACTTACCCTTACCCTTACCCTTACCCTTACCCTTACCCTTACCCTTACCCTTAACCTAACCCTTACCCTTACCCTTGCTTTTACCCTTAGGCTTACCCTTACCTTTACCCTTACCCTTACCCTTACCCTTACCCTCACCCTTACCCTTACCCTTACCCTTGCTTTTACCCTTAAGCTTACCCTTACCCTTACCCTTACCCTTACCCTTACCCTTACCCTTACCCTCACCCTTGCTTTTACCCTTAAGCTTACCCTTACACTTACCCTTACCCTTACCCTCACCCTTACACTTACCCTTACCCTTGCTTTTACCCTTAAGCTTACCCTTACCCTTACCCTTACCCTTACCCTTACCCTTACCCTTACCCTTACCCTTACCCTTACCCTTACCCTTACCCTTACCCTTACCCTTGCTTTTACCCTTAAGCTTACCTTTACCCTTACCCTTACCCTTACCCTTACCCTTACCCTTACCCTTGCTTTAACCCTTAAGCTTACCCTTACCCTCACCCTTACCCTTACCCTTACCCTTGCTTTTACCCTTAAGCTTACCCTTACCCTTACCCTTACCCTTACCCTTACCCTTGTTTTACCCTTAGGCTTACCCTTACCCTTACCCTTACCCTTACCCTTGCTTTTACCCTTAAGCTTAACCTTACCCTTACCCTTACCCTTACCCTTACCCTTACCCTTACCCTTACCTTTACCCTTACCCTTGCTTTTACCCTTAGGCTTACCCTAACCTTTACCCTTACCCTTACCCTAACCCTTACCCTTACCCTTACCCTTACCCTTTCTTTTACCCTTAAGCTTACCCTTACCCTTACCCTTACCCTTACCCTTACCCTTACCCTTACCCTTACCCTTACCCTTGCTTTTACCCTTAAGCTTACCCTTACCCTTACCCTTACCCTCACCCTTACCCTTACCCTTATCCTTGCTTATACCCTTAAGCTTACCCTTACCCTTACCCCTACCCTTACCCTTACCCTTAACCTTACCCTTACCCTTACCCTTACCCTTACCCTTACCCTTGCTTTTACCCTTAGGCTTACCCTTACCTTTATCCTTACCCTTACCCTTACCCTTACCCTTGCTTTTACCCTCAAGCTTACCCTTACCCTTACCCTTACCCTTACCCTAACCCTTACCCTTGCTTTTACCCTTAAGCTTACCCTTACCCTTACCCTTACCCTTAAGCTTACCCTTACCCTTACCCTTACCCTTACCCTTACCCTTACCCTTACCCTTACCCTTACCCTTACCCTTACCCTTACCCTTACCCTTACCCTTGCTTTTACCCTTAAGCATACCCTTACCCTTACCCTTACCCTTACCCTTACCCTTACCCTTGCTTTTACCCTTAAGCATACCCTTACCCTTACCCTTACCCTTACCCTTACCCTTAACCTTACCCTTACCCTTACCCTTGCTTTTACCCTAAGCAAGGGTAAGGGTAAGGGTAAGGGTAAGGGTAAGGGTAAGGGTAAGCTTAAGGTTAAAAGCAAGGGTGAGGGTAAGGGTGAGGGTAAGGGTAAGGGTAAGGGTAAGGGTAAGGGTAAGGGTAAGGGTAAGGGTAAGCTTAAGGGTAAAAGCAAGGGTAAGGGTAAGGGTAAGGGTAAGGGTAAGGGTGAGGGTAAGGGTAAGCTTAAGGGTGAAAGCAAGGGTAAGGGTAAGGGTAAGGGCAAGGGTAAGGGTAAGGGTAAGGGTAAGGGTAAGGGTAAAGGTAAGGGTAAGCCTAAGGGTAAAAGCAAGGGTAAGGGTAAGGGTAAGGGTAAGGGTAAGGGTAAGGGTAAGGGTAAGGGTAAGGGTAAGGGTAAGGGTAAGGGTAAGGGTAAGGGTAAGGGTAAGGGTAAGGGTAAGGGTAAGGGTAAGGGTAAGCTTAAGGGTAAAAGCAAGGGTAAGGGTAAGGGTAAGGGTAAGGGTAAGCCTAAGGGTAAAAGCAAGGGTAAGGGTAAGGGTAAGGGTAAGGGTAAGGGTAAGCTTAAGGGTAAAAGCAAGGGTAAGGGTAAGGGTAAGGGTAAGGGTAAGGGTAAGGGTAAGCTTAAGGGTAAAAGCAATGGTAAGGGTAAGGGTAAGGGAAAGGGTAAGGGTAAGGGTAAGGGTAAGGGTAAGGGTAAAGGTAAGGGTAAGCCTAAGGGTAAAAGCAAGGGTAAGGGTAAGGGTAAGGGTAAGGGTAAGGGTAAGGGTAAGCTTTAGGGTAAAAGCAAGGGTGAGGGTAAGGGTAAGGGTAAGGGTAAGGGTAAGGGTAATGGTAAGGGTAAGCTTCAGGGTAAAAGCAAGGGTAAGGGTAAGGGTAAGGGTAAGGGTAAGGGTAAGGGTAAGGGTAAGGGTAAGCTTAAGGGTAAAAGCAAGGGAAAGGGTAAGGGTAAAGGTAAGGGAAAGGGTAAGGGTAAGGGTAAGGGTAAGGGTAAGGGTAAGCTTAAGGGTAAAAGCAAGGGTAAGGGTAAGGGTAAGGGTAAGGGTAAGGGTAAGGGTGAGGGTAAAGGTAAGGGTAAGCCTAAGGGTAAAAGCAAGGGTAAGGGTAAGGGTAAGGGTAAGGGTAAGGGTAAGGGTAAGGGTAAGGGTAAGGGTAACGGTAAGGGTAAGCTCAAGGGTAAAAGCAAGGGTAAGGGTGAGGGTAAGGGTAAGGGTAAGGGCACCCTTACCCTTACCCTTATCCTTACCCTTGCTTTTACCCTTAAGCTTACCCTTACCCTTACCCTTACCCTTACCCTTACCCTTACCCTTACCCTTACCCTTACCCTTACCCTTACCCTTACCCTTACCCTTACCCATACCCTTACCCTTACCCTTACCCTTGCTTTTACCCTTTAGCTTACCCTTACCCTTACCCTTACCCTTACCCTTACCCTTACCCTTACCCTTACCCTTACCCTTACCCTTACCCTTACCCTTACCCTTACCCTTGCTTTTACCCTTAGGCTTACCCTTACCTTTACCCTTACCCTTACCCTTACCCTTACCCTTACCCTTACCCTTACCCTTGCTTTTACCCTTAAGCTTACCCTTACCCTTACCCTTACCCTTACTCTTACCCTTACCCTTGCTTTTACCCTTAAGCTTACCCTTACCCTTACCCTTACCCTTACCCTTACCCTTACCCTTGCTTTTACCCTTAGGCTTACCCTTACCCTTACCCTTACCCTTACCCTTAAGCTTACCCTTACCCTTACCCTTACCCTTACCCTTACCCTTACCCTTACCCTTACCCTTACCCTTACCCTTACCCTTGCTTTTACCCTTAAGCTTACCCTTACCCTTACCCTTACACTTACCCTTGCTTTTACCCTTAAGCTTACCCTTACCCTTACCCTTACACTTACCCTTACCCTTACCCTTACCCTTACCCTTACCCTTACCCTTACCCTAACCCTTACCCTTACCCTTGCTTTTAACCTTAGGCTTACCCTCACCTTTACCCATACCCTTACCCTTACCCTTAAGCTTACCCTTACCCTTACCCTTACCCTTACTCTTACCCTTACCCTTACGCTTACCCTTACCCTTACCCTTACCCTTGCTTTCACCCTTAAGCTTACCCTTACCCTTACACTTACCCTTACCCTTACCCTTACCCTTACCCTTACCCTTACCCTTAACCTTAACCTAACCCTTACCCTTACCCTTGCTTTTACCCTTAGGCTTACCCTTACCTTTACCCTTACCCTTACTCTTACCCTTACCCTTACCCTTACCCTTACCCTTACCCTTACCCTTGCTTTTACCCTTAAGCTTACCCTTACCCTTACCCTTACCCTTACCCTTACCCTTACCCTTACCCTTACCCTTACCCTTGCTTTTACCCTTAAGCTTACCCTTACCCTTACCCTTACCCTTACCCTCACCCTTACCCTTACCCTTACCCTTGCTTTTACCCTTAAGCTTACCCTTACCCTTACCCTTACCCTTACCCTTACCCTTACCCTTACCCTTACCCTTACCCTTACCCTTACCCTTGCTTTTACCCTCAAGCTTACCCTTACCCTTACCCTTACCCTTACCCTTACCCTTACCCTTACCCTTACCCTTACCCTTACCCTTACCCTTTCCCTTACACTTACACTTACCCTTACCCTTACCCTTACCCTTGCTTTTACCCTTAGGCTTACCCTTACCTTTACCCTTACCCTTACCCTTACCCTTACCCTTACCCTTACCCTTGCTTTAACCCTTAAGCTTACCCTTACCCTCACCCTTACCCTTACCCTTACCCTTGCTTTTACCCTTAAGCTTACCCTTACCCTTACCCTTACCCTTACCCTTACCCTTACCCTTGTTTTACCCTTAGGCTTACCCTTACCCTTACCCTTACCCTTACCCTTGCTTTTACCCTTAAGCTTAACCTTACCCTTACCCTTACCCTTACCCTTACCCTTACCCTTACCCTTACCTTTACCCTTACCCTTGCTTTTACCCTTAGGCTTACCCTAACCTTTACCCTTACCCTTACCCTTACCCTTACCCTTACCCTTACCCTTACCCTTACCCTTGCTTTTACCCTTAAGCTTACCCTTACCCTTACCCTTACCCTTACCCTTACCCTTACCCTTACCCTTACCCTTACCCTTGCTTTTACCCTTAAGCTTACCCTTACCCTTACCCTTACCCTCACCCTTACCCTTACCCTTATCCTTGCTTATACCCTTAAGCTTACCCTTACCCTTACCCTTACCCTTACCCTTACCCTTACCCTTACCCTTACCCTTACCCTTACCCTTACCCTTACCCTTACCCTTGCTTTTACCCTTAGGCTTACCCTTACCTTTACCCTTACCCTTACCCTTACCCTTACCCTTGCTTTTACCCTCAAGCTTACCCTTACCCTTACCCTTACCCTTACCCTAACCCTTACCCTTGCTTTTACCCTTAAGCTTACCCTTACCCTTACCCTTACCCTTACCCTTACCCTTACCCTTACCCTTACCCTTACCCTTACCCTTACCCTTACCCTTACCCTTGCTTTTACCCTTAAGCTTACCCTTACCCTTACCCTTACCCTTACCCTTACCCTTACCCTTACCCTTACCCTTACCCTTACCCTTACCCTTACCCTTGCTTTTACCCTTAAGCATACCCTTACCCTTACCCTTACCCTTACCCTTACCCTTAACCTTACCCTTACCCTTACCCTTGCTTTTACCCTAAGCAAGGGTAAGGGTAAGGGTAAGGGTAAGGGTAAGGGTAAGGGTAAGCTTAAGGTTAAAAGCAAGGGTGAGGGTAAGGGTGAGGGTAAGGGTAAGGGTAAGGGTAAGGGTAAGGGTAAGGGTAAGGGTAAGCTTAAGGGTAAAAGCAAGGGTAAGGGTAAGGGTAAGGGTAAGGGTAAGGGTAAGGGTAAGGGTAAGCTTAAGGGTAAAAGCAAGGGTAAGGGTAAGGGTAAGGGCAAGGGTAAGGGTAAGGGTAAGGGTAAGGGTAAGGGTAAAGGTAAGGGTAAGCCTAAGGGTAAAAGCAAGGGTAAGGGTAAGGGTAAGGGTAAGGGTAAGGGTAAGGGTAAGGGTAAGGGTAAGGGTAAGAGTAAGGGTAAGGGTAAGGGTAAGGGTAAGGGTAAGGGTAAGGGTAAGGGTAAGGGTAAGCTTAAGGGTAAAAGCAAGGGTAAGGGTAAGGGTAAGGGTAAGGGTAAGCCTAAGGGTAAAAGCAAGGGTAAGGGTAAGGGTAAGGGTAAGGGTAAGGGTAAGCTTAAGGGTAAAAGCAAGGGTAAGGGTAAGGGTAAGGGTAAGGGTAAGGGTAAGGGTAAGCTTAAGGGTAAAAGCAAGGGTAAGGGTAAGGGTAAGGGTAAGGGTAAGGGTAAGGGTAAGGGTAAGGGTAAGGGTAAAGGTAAGGGTAAGCCTAAGGGTGAAAGCAAGGGTAAGGGTAAGGGTAAGGGTAAGGGTAAGGGTAAGGGTAAGGGTAAGGGTAAGGGTAAGGGTAAGGGTAAGGGTAAGCTTTAGGGTAAAAGCAAGGGTGAGGGTAAGGGTAAGGGTGAGGGTAAGGGTAAGGGTAAGGGTAAGGGTAAGCTTCAGGGTAAAAGCAAGGGTAAGGGTAAGGGTAAGGGTAAGGGTAAGGGTAAGGGTAAGGGTAAGGGTAAGGGTAAGGGTAAGGGTAAGCTTAAGGGTAAAAGCAAGGGAAAGGGTAAGGGTAAAGGTAAGGGAAAGGGTAAGGGTAAGGGTAAGGGTAAGGGTAAGCTTAAGGGTAAAAGCAAGGGTAAGGGTAAGGGTAAGGGTAAGGGTAAGGGTAAGGGTGAGGGTAAAGGTAAGGGTAAGCCTAAGGGTAAAAGCAAGGGTAAGGGTAAGGGTAAGGGTAAGGGTAAGGGTAAGGGTAACGGTAAGGGTAAGCTCAAGGGTAAAAGCAAGGGTAAGGGTGAGGGTAAGGGTAAGGGTAAGGGCATCCTTACCCTTACCCTTACCCTTACCCTTACCCTTGCTTTTACCCTTAGGCTTACCCTTACCCTTACCCTTACCCTTACCCTTGCTTTTACCCTTAAGCTTACCCTTACCCTTACCCTTACCCTTACCCTTACCCTTACCCTTACCCTTACCCTTGCTTTTAACCTTAGGCTTAACCTTACCTTTACCCTTACCCTTACCCTTACCCTTACCCTTACCCTTACCCTTACCCTTACCCTTACCCTTACCCTTACCCTTGCTTTTACTCTTAAGCTTACCCTTACCCTTACCCTTACCCTTACCCTTACCCTTACCCTTACCCTTACCCTTGCTTTTACCCTTAAGCTTACCCTTACCCTTACCCTTACCCTTACCCTCACCCTTACCCTTACCCTTACCCTTGCTTATACCCTTAAGCTTACCCTTACCCTTACCCTTACCCTTACCCTTACCCTTACCCTTACCCTTACCCTTACCCTTACCCTTACCCTTACCCTTACCCTTGCTTTTACCCTTAGGCTTACCCTTACCTTTACCCTTACCCTTACCCTTACCCTTACCCTTACCCTTACCCTTACCCTTACCCTTGCTTTTACCCTTAAGCTTACACTTACCCTTACCCTTACCCTTACCCTTACCCTAACCCTTACCCTTGCTTTTACCCTTAAGCTTACCCTTACCCTTACCCTTACCCTTACCCTTACCCTTACCCTTACCCTTACCCTTACCCTTACCCTTACCCTTGCTTTTACCCTTAAGCTTACCCTTACCCTTACCCTTACCCTTACCCTTACCCTTACCCTTACCCTTACCCTTATCCTTACCCTTGCTTTTACCCTTAAGCTTACCCTTACCCTTACCCTTACCCTTACCCTTACCCTTACCCTTACCCTTACCCTTGCTTTTACTCTTAGGCTTACCCTTACCTTTACCCTTACCCTTACCCTTACTCTTACCCTCACCCTTACCCTTACCCTTGCTTTTACCCTTAAGCTTACCCTTACCCTTACCCTTACCCTTACCCTTACTTTTACCCTTAAGCTTACCCTTACCCTTACCCTTAACCTTACCCTTACCCTTGCTTTTACCCTTAGGCTTACCCTTACCCTTACCCTTACCCTTACCCTTGCTTTTACCCTTAAGCTTACCCTTACCCTTACCCTTACTCTTACCCTTACCCTTACCCTTACCCTTACCCTTACCCTTACCCTTACCCTTACCCTTACCCTTACCCTTACCCTTACCCTTACCCTTACCCTTGCTTTTACCCTTAGGCTTACCCTTACCTTTACCCTTACCCTAACCCTTACCCTTACCCTTACCCTTACCCTTACCCTTGCTTTTACCCTTAAGCTTACCCTTACCCTTACCCTTACCCTTACCCTTACCCTTACCCTTACCCTTACCCTTACCCTTACCCTTACCCTTACCCTTACCCTTACCCTTGCTTTTACCCTTAAGCTTACCCTTTCCCTTACCCTTACCCTTACCCTTACCCTTACCCTTACCCTTACCCTTACCCTTACCCTTGCTTTTACCCTTAAGCTTACCCTTACCCTCACCCTTACCCTTACCCTTACCCTTACCTTTACCCTTACCCTTACCCTTGCTTTTACCCTTAGGCTTACCCTTACCTTTACCCTTACCCTTACCCTTACCCTTACCCTTACCCTTGCTTTTACCCTTAAGCTTACCCTTACCCTTACCCTTACCCTTAAGCTTACCCTTACCCTTACCCTTACCCTTACCCTTACACTTACCCTTACCCTTACCCTTACCCTTTCTTTTACCCTTAAGCTTACCCTTACCCTTACCCTTACCCTTACCCTTGCTTTTACCCTTAAGCTTACCCTTAAGCTTACCCTTACCCTTACCCTTACCCTTACCCTTACCCTTACCCTTACCCTTACCCTTACCCTTACCCTTACCCTTACCCTTACCCTTACCCTTACCCTTGCTTTTACCCTTAAGCTTACCCTTACCCTTACCCTTACCCTTACCCTTAAGCTTACCCTTACCCTTACCCTTACCCTTACCCTTACCCTTACCCTTAACCTTACCCTTGCTTTTACCCTTAAGCTTACCCTTACCCTTACCCTTACCCTTAAGCTTACCCTTACCCTTACCCTTACCCTTACCCTTACCCTTGCTTTTACCCTTAAGCTTACCCTTACCCTTACCCTTACCCTTACCCTTAAGCTTACCCTTACCCTTACCCTTACCCTTACCCTTACCCTTACCCTTACCCTTACCCTTACCCTTACCCTTACCCTTACCCTTACCCTTACCCTTGCTTTTACCCTTAAGCTTACCCTTACCCTTAACCTTACCCTTACCCTTGCTTTTACCCTTAAGCTTACCCTTACCCTTACCCTTACCCTTACCCTTAAGCTTACCCTTACCCTTACCCTTACCCTTACCCTTACCCTTACCCTTACCCTTACCCTTACCCTTACCCTTGCTTTTACCCTTAAGCTTACCCTTACCCTTACCCTTACCCTTACCCTTACCCTTACCCTTACCCTTACCCTTACCCTTACCCTTACCCTTGCTTTCTTTTACCCTTAGGCTTACACTTACCTTTACCCTTACCCTTACCCTTACCCTTACCTTACCCTTACCCTTACCCTTACCCTTACCCTTACCCTTGCTTTTACCCTTAAGCTTACCCTTACCCTTACCCTTACCCTTACCCTTACCCTTACCCTTACCCTTGCTTTTACCCTTAAGCTTACCCTTACCCTTACCCTTACCCTTACCCTAACCCTTGCTTTTACCCTTAGGCTTACCCTTACCCTTACCCTTACCCTTACCCTTGCTTTTACCCTTAAGCTTACCCTTACCCTTACCCTTACCCTTACCCTTACCCTTACCCTTACCCTTACCCTTACCCTTACCCTTACCCTTACCCTTACCCTTACCCTTACCCTTACCCTTACCCTTACCCTTACCCTTATCCTTACCCTTGCTTTTACCCTTACCTTTACCCTTACCCTTACCCTTACCCTTACCCTTACCCTTACCCTTGCTTTTACCCTTAAGCTTACCCTTACCCTTACCCTTACCCTTACCCTTACCCTTACCCTTACCCTTACCCTTACCCTTACCCTTACCCTTGCTTTTACCCTTAAGCTTACCCTTACCCTTACCCTTACCCTTACCCTTGCTTTTACCCTTAAGTTTACCCTTACCCTTAACCTTACCCTTACCCTTGCTTTTACCCTTAAGCTTACCCTTACCCTTACCCTTACCCTTACCCTTAAGCTTACCCTTACCCTTACCCTTACCCTTACCCTTACCCTTACCCTTACCCTTACCCTTACCCTTACCCTTGCTTTTACCCTTAAGCTTACCCTTACCCTTACCCTTACCCTTACCCTTACCCTTACCCTTACCCTTACCCTTACCCTTACCCTTACCCTTGCTTTTACCCTTAGGCTTACCCTTACCTTTACCCTTACCCTTACCCTTACCCTTACCCTTACCCTTACCCTTACCCTTACCCTTACCCTTACCCTTACCCTTACCCTTGCTTTTACCCTTAAGCTTACCCTTACCCTTACCCTTACCCTTACCCTTACCCTTACCCTTACCTTGTAAGGGTAAGGGTAAGCTTAAGGGTAAGGGTAAGGGTAAGGGTAAGGGTAAGCTTAAGGGTAAAAGCAAGGGTAAGGGTAAGGGTAAGGGTAAGGGTAAGGGTAAGGGTAAGGGTAAGGGTAAGGGTAAGGGTAAGGGTAAGGGTAAGGGTAAGGGTAAGGGTAAGGGTAAGCTTAAGGGTAAGGGTAAGGGTAAGGGTAAGCTTGAGGGTAAAAGCAAGGGTAAGGGTAAGGGTAAGGGTAAGGGTAAGGGTAAGCTTAAGGGTAAAAGCAAGGGTAAGGGTAAGGGTAAGGGTAAGGGTAAGGGTAAGGGTAAGGGTAAGGGTAAGGGTAAGGGTAAGGGTAAGGGTAAGGGTAAGGGTAAGGGTAAGCTTAAGGGTAAGGGTAAGGGTAAGGGTAAGCTTAAGGGTAAAAGCAAGGGTAAGGGTAAGGGTAAGGGTAAGGGTAAGGGTAAGGGTAAAGGTAAGGGTAAGCCTAAGGGTAAAAGCAAGGGTAAGGGTAAGGGTAAGGGTAAGGGTAAGGGTAAGGGTAAGGGTAAGGGTAAGGGTAAGGGTAAGGGTAAGGGTAAGGGTAAGGGTAAGGGTAAGCTTAAGGGTAAAAGCAAGGCTAAGGGTAAGGGTAAGGGTAAGGGTAAGGGTAAGGGTAAGGGTAAGGGTAAGCTTAAGGGTAAAAGCAAGGGTGAGGGTAAGGGTAAGGGTAAGGGTAAGGGTAAGGGTAAGGGTAAGGGTAAGGGTAAGGGTAAGGGTAAGAGTAAGGGTAAGGGTAAGGGTAAGGGTAAGCTTAAGGGTAAAAGCAAGGGTAAGGGTAAGGGTAAGGGTAAGGGTAAGGGTTAGGGTAAGGGTAAAGGTAAGGGTAAGCCTAAGGGTAAAAGCAAGGGTAAGGGTAAGGGTAAGGGTAAGGGTAAGTGTGAGGGTAAGGGTATGGGTAAGAGTAAGGGTAAGGGTAAGGGTAAGCTTAAGGGTAAAAGCAAGGGTAAGGGTAAGGGTAAGGGTAAGGGTAAGCTTAAGGGTAAAAGCAAGGGTAAGGTTAAGGGTAAGGGTAAGGGTTAGGGTAAGGGTAAGGGTAAGCTTAAGGGTAAAGGTAAGGGTAAGGGTAAGGGTAAGCTTAAGGGTAAAAGCAAGGGTAAGGGTAAGGGTAAGGGTAAGGGTAAGGGTAAGGGTAAGGATAAGGGTAAGGGTAAGGGTAAGGGTAGGTAAGGGTAAGGGTAAGGGTAAGCTTAAGGATAAGGGTAAGGGTAAGGGTAAGCTTAAGGGTAAAAGCAAGGGTAAGGGTAAGGGTAAGGGTAAGGGTAAGCTTAAGGGTAAAAGCAAGGGTAAGGGTAAGGGTAAGGGTAAGGGTAAGGGTAAGGGTAAGGGTAAGGGTAAGGGTAAGCTTAAGGGTAAGGGAAAGGGTAAGGGTAAGCTTAAGGGTAAAAGCAAGGGTAAGGGTAAGGGTAAGGGTAAGGGTAAGGGTAAAGGTAAGGGTAAGCCTAAGGGTAAAAGCAAGGGTAAGGGTAAGGGTAAGGGTAAGGGTAAGGGTAAGGGTAAGGGTAAGGGTAAGGGTAAGGTAAGGGTAAGGGTAAGGGTAAGCTTAAGGGTAAAAGCAAGGGTAAGGGTAAGGGTAAGAGTAAGGGTAAGGGTAAGGGTAAGGGTAAGGGTAAAGGTGAGCTTAAGGGTAAAAGCAAGGGTAAGGGTAAGGGTAAGGGTAAGGGTAAGGGTAAGGGTAAGGGTAAGGGTAAGGGTAAGGGTAAGGGTAAGGGTAAGCTTAAGGGTAAAAGCAAGGGTAAGGGTAAGGGTAAGGGTAAGGGTAAGGGTTAGGGTAAGGGTAAAGGTAAGGGTAAGCCTAAGGGTAAAAGCAAGGGTAAGGGTAAGGGTAAGGGTAAGGGTAAGGGTAAGGGTAAGGGTAAGGGTAAGAGTAAGGGTAAGGGTAAGGGTAAGCTTAAGGGTAAAAGCAAGGGTAAGGGTAAGGGTAAGGGTAAGGGTGAGCCTAAGGGTAAAAGCAAGGGTAAGGGTAAGGTTAAGGGTAAGGGTAAGGGTAAGCTTAAGGGTAAAAGCAAGGGTAAGGGTAAGGGTAAGGGTAAGGGTAAGCTTAAGGGTAAAAGCAAGGGTAAGGGTAAGGGTGAGGGTAAGGGTAAGGGTAAGGGTAAGGGTAAAGGTAAGGGTAAGCCTAAGAGTAAAAGCAAGGGTAAGGGTAAGGGTTAGGGTAAGGGTAAAGGTAAGGGTAAGGGTAAGGGTAAGCTTAAGGGTAAAAGCAAGGGTAAGGATAAGGGTAAGGGTAAGGGTAAGGGTAAGGGGGTAAGGGTAAGGGTAAGGGTAAGGGTAAGCTTAAGGGTAAAAGCAAGGGTAAGGGTAAGGGGTAAGGGTAAGGGTAAGGGTAAGCTTACCCTTACCCTTACCCTTACCCTTACACTTACCCTTGCTTTTACCCTTAGGCTTACCCTTACCCTTACCCTTACCCTTACCCTTACCCTTAAGCTTACCCTTACCCTTACCCTTACCCTTACCCTTTCCCTTACCCTTACCCTTACCCTTACCCTACCCTTGCTTTTACCCTAAGCTTACCCTTACCCTTACCCTTACCCTTACCCTTACCTTTACCCTTGCTTTGACCCTTAGGCTTACCCTTACCTTTACCCTTACCCTTACCCTTACCACTTACCCTTACCCTTACCCTTACCCTTACCCTTACCCTTACCCTTACCCTTGCTTTTACCCTTAAGCTTACCCTTACCCTTACCCTTACCCTTACCCTTACCCTTACCCTTACCCTTACCCTACCCTTACCCTTACCCTTGCTTTTACCCTTAAGCTTACCCTTACCCTTACCCTTACCCTTACCCTTACCCTTGCTTTTACCCTTAGGCTTACCCTCACCCTTACCCTTACCCTTACCTTGCTTTTACCCTTAAGCTTACCCTTACCCTTACCCTTACCCTTACCCTTACCCTTACCCTTACCCTTACCCTTACCCTTACCCTTACCCTTACCTTACCCTTACCCTTACCCTTGCTTTTACCCTTAGGCTTAACCTTACCTTTACCCTTACCCTTACCCTTACCCTTACCCTTACCCTTACCCTTACCCTTACCCTTACCCTTACCCTTACCCTTACCCTTACCCTTACCCTTGCTTTTACCCTTAAGCTTACCCTTACCCTTACCCTTACCCTTACCCTTACCCTTACCCTTACCCTTACCCTTACCCTTACCCTTGCTTTTACCCTTAAGCTTACCCTTACCCTTACCCTTACCCTTTCCCTCACCCTTACCCTTACCCTTACCCTTGCTTATACCCTTAAGCTTACCCTTACCCTTACCCTTACCCTCACCCTTACCCTTACCCTTACCCTTACCCTTACCCTTACCCTTACCCTTACCCTTACCCTTGCTTTTACCTTAAGGCTTACCCTTACCTTTACCCTTACCCTTAAAATTTGAAAAAAAAGATTTCCTTCAAAATTGGTATAATCGAAGAGGGTTCGATGTTGAATTATAATTGCAATTTTCAATCGATTCCGTCAGTCGAGAGGGAAAATAAATGATTTCGAAATTTCACATTTTGGAAATTTCCCATTTGACAGGTGAAAATCTAAACGGTAGGAGATATCGATGAGATAATGTCTTAGTCATGTCAGCGACCTCGAAAACCTATGTTTGCATACCAAACTTGGCCGGTAACTCTGGTATTTTCGAAACTATTTCAATTTGAAACTTTCGCGTTTTTCATTTACGAGTTTTGTTTAAAGGGGCTCTACAAGGAAGAATTGATGAGTGGCGATTTTATTATTGCTTCTTATCATTCACACTAACGAGCTCAAGAACTTCACATCGAAAAACTACGCTCGGGTACCCCTGAATTATTTAAAATAAGCCAAATATAGCGTTTTTGGGGGGTCTAGACCCTTAGTAAAATTTCGATGAAAATTTGAAAAAATAGATTGCCCTCAAAATTGGTATAATCGAAAAGGGTTCGATGATGAATTATAATCTTCAATTCATAATCGATTCCGTCAGTCGAGAGGGAAAATAAATGATTTCGAAATTTCACATTTTGGAAATTTCCCATTTGACAGGTGAAAATCTAAACGGTAGGAGATATCGATGAGATAATGTCTAAGTCATGTTCAGCGACCTCGAAAAACCTATGTTTGCATACCAAGCTTGGCCGGTAACTCTGGTATTTTCGAAACTATTTCAATTTGAAACTTTCGCGTTTTTCGTTTACGAGTTTTGTTTGAAGGGCTCTACAAGGAAGAATTGATGAGTGGGCGATTTTATTATTGCTTCTTATCATTCACACTAACGAGCTCAAGAACTTCACATCGAAAAACTACGTTCGGGTACCCCTGAATTCTTTAAAATAAGCCAAATATAGCGTTTTTGGGGGGTCTAGACCCTTAGTAAAATTTCGATGAAAATTTGAAAAAATAGATTTCCTTCAAAATTGGTATAATCGAAGAGGGTTCAATGTTGAATTATAATCTGCAATTCCCAATCGATTCCGTCAGTCGAGAGGGAAAATAAATGATTTCGAAATTTCACATTTTGGAAATTTCCCATTTGACAGGTGAAAATCTAAACGGTAGGAGATATCGATGAGATAATGTCTAAGTCATGTTCAGCGACCTCGAAAACCTATGTTTGCATACCAAACTTGGCCGGTAACTCTGGTATTTTCGAAACTATTCCAATTTGAAACTTTCGCGTTTTTCGTTTACGAGTTTTGTTTGAAGGGCTCTACAAGGAAGAATTGATGAGTGGGCGATTTTATTATTGCTTCTTATCAATCACACTAACGAGCTCAAGAACTTCACATCGAAAAACTACGCTCAGGTACCCCTGAATTCTTTAAAATAAGCCAAATATAGCGTTTTTGGGGGGTCTAGACCCTTAGTAAAATTTCGATGAAAATTTGAAAAAATAGATTGCCCTCAAAATTGGTATAATCGAAGAGGGTTCGATGATGAATTATAATCTGCAATTCCCAATCGATTCCGTCAGTCGAGAGGGAAAATAAATGATTTCGAAATTTCACATTTTGGAAATTTCCCATTTGACAGGTGAAAATCTAAACGGTAGGAGATATCGATGAGATAATGTCTTAGTCATGTTCAGCGACCTCGAAAACCCATGTTTGCATACCAAACTTGGCCGGTAACTTTGGTATTTTCGAAACTATTTCAATTTGAAACTTTCGCGTTTTTCGTTTACGAGTTTTGTTTGAAGGGCTCTACAAGGAAGAATTGATGAGTGGGCGATTTTATTATTGCTTCTTATCATTCACACTAACGAGCTCAAGAACTTCACATCGAAAAACTACGCTCGGGTACCCCTGAATTCTTTAAAATAAGCCAAATATAGCGTTTTTGGGGGTCTAGACCCTTAGTAAAATTTCGATGAAAATTTGAAAAAATAGATTGCCCTCAAAATTGGTATAATCGAAGAGGGTTCGATGATGAATTATAATCTTCAATTCCCAATCGATTCCGTCAGTCGAGAGGGAAAATAAATGATTTCGAAATTTCACATTTTGGAAATTTCCCATTTGACAGGTGAAAATCTAAACGGTAGGAGATATCGATGAGATAATGTCTTAGTCATGTTCAGCAACCTCGAAAACCTATGTTTGCATACCAAACTTGGCCGGTAACTCTGGTATTTTCGAAACTATTTCAATTTGAAACTTTCGCGTTTTTCGTTTACGAGTTTTGTTTGAAGGGCTCTACAAGGAAGAATTGATGAGTGGGCGATTTTATTATTGCTTCTTATCATTCACACTAACGAGCTCAAAAACTTCACATCGAAAAACTACGCTCGGGTACCCCTGAATTCTTTAAAATAAGCCAAATATAGCGTTTTTGGGGGGTCTAGACCCTTAGTAAAATTTCGATGAAAATTTGGAAAAATAGATTTCCTTCGAAATTGGTATAATCGAAGAGGGTTCGATGTTGAATTATAATCTGCAATTCCCAATCGATTCCGTCAGTCGAGAGGGAAAATAAATGATTTCGAAATTTCACATTTTGGAAATTTCCCATTTGAGAGGTGAAAATCTAAACGGTAGGAGATATTGATGAGATAATGTCTTAGTCATGTTCAGCGACCTCGAAAACCTATGTTTGCATACCAAACTTGGCCGGTAACTCTGGTATTTTCGAAACTATTTCAATTTGAAACTTTCGCGTTTTTCGTTTACGAGTTTTGTTTGAAGGGCTCTACAAGGAAGAATTGATGAGTGGGCGATTTTATTATTGCTTCTTATCATTCACACTAACGAGCTCAAGAACTCCACATCGAAAAACTACGCTCGGGTACCCCTGAATTCTTTAAAATAAGCCAATATAGCGTTTTTGGGGGGTCTAGACCCTTAGTAAAATTTCGATGAAAATTTGAAAAAATAGATTTCCTTCAAAATTGGTATAATCGAAGAGGGTTCGATGTTGAATTTTAATCTTCAATTCCCAATCGATTCCGTCAGTCGAGAGGGAAAATAAATGATTTCGAAATTTCACATTTTGGAAATTTCCCATTTGACAGATGAAAATCTAAACGGTAGGAGATATCGATGAGATAATGTCTTAGTCATGTTCAGCGACCTAGAAAACCTATGTTTGCATACCAAACTTGGCCGGTAACTCTGGTATTTTCGAAACTATTTCAATTTGAAACTTTCGCGTTTTTCGTTTACGAGTTTTGTTTGAAGGGCTCTACAAGGAAGAATTGATGAGTGGGCGATTTTATTATTGCTTCTTATCATTCACACTAACGAGCTCAAGAACTTTACATCGAAAAACTACGCTTGGGTACCCCTGAATTCTTTAAAATAAGCCAAATATAGCGTTTTTGGGGGGTCTAGACCCTTAGTAAAATTTCGATGAAAATTTGAAAAAATAGATTTCCTTCGAAATTGATATAATCGAAGAGGGTTCGATGTTGAATTATAATCTGCAATTCCCAATCGATTCCGTCAGTCGAGAGGGAAAATAAATGATTTCGAAATTTCACATTTTGGAAATTTCCCATTTGAAAAGTGAAAATCTAAACGGTAGGAGATATCGATGAGATAATGTCTTAGTCATGTTCAGCGACCTCGAAAACCTATGCTTGCATACCAAACTTGGCCGGTAACTCTGGTATTTTCGAAACTATTTCAATTTGAAACTTTCGCGTTTTTCGTTTACGAGTTTTGTTTGAAGGGCTCTACAAGGAAGAATTGATGAGTGGGCGATTTTATTATTGCTTCTTATCATTCACACTAACGAGCTCAAGAACTTCACATCGAAAAACTACGCTCGGGTACCCCTGAATTCTTTAAAATAAGCCAAATATAGCGTTTTTGGGGCGTCTAGACCCTTAGTAAAATTTCGATGAAAATTTGAGAAAATAGATTTCCTTCAAAATTGGTATAATCGAAGAGGGTTCGATGTTGAAATATAATCTGCAATTCCCAATCGATTCCGTCAGTCGAGAGGGAAAATAAATGATTTCGAAATTTCACATTTTGGAAATTTCCCATTTGACAGGTGAAAATCTAAACGGTAGGAGATATCGATGAGATAATGTCTTAGTCATGTTCAGCGACCTCGAAAACCTATGTTTGCATACCAAACTTGGCCGGTAACTCTGGTATTTTCGAAACTATTTCAATTTGATACTTTTGCGTTTTTCGTTTACGAGTTTTGTTTGAAGGGCTCTACAAGGAAGAATTGATGAGTGGGCGATTTTATTATTGCTTCTTATCATTCACACTAACGAGCTCAAAAACTTCACATCGAAAAACTACGCTCGGGGACCCCTGAATTCTCTAAAATAAGCCAAATATAGCGTTTTTGGGGGGTCTAGACCCTTAGTAAAATTTCGATGAAAATTTGAAAAAATAGATTTCCTTCAAAATTGGTATAATCGAAGAGGGTTCGATGTTGAATTATAATCTGCAATTCCCAATCGATTCCGTCAGTCGAGAGGGAAAATAAATGATTTCGAAATTTCACATTTTGGAAATTTCCCATTTGACAGGTGAAAATCTAAACGGTAGGAGATATCGATGAGATAATGTCTTAGTCATATTCAGCGACCTCGAAAACCTATGTTTGCATACCAAACTTGGCCGGTTATCCTGGTATTTTCGAAACTATTTCAATTTGAAACTTTCGCGTTTTTCGTTTACGAGTTTTGTTTGAAGGGCTCTACAAGGAAGAATTGATGAGTGGGCGATTTTATTATTGCTTCTTATCATTCACACTAACGAGCTCAAGAACTTCACATCAAAAAACTACGCTCGGGTACCCCTGAATTCTTTAAAATAAGCCAAATATAGCGTTTTTGGGGGGTCTAGACCCTTAGTAAAATTTCGATGAAAATTTGAAAAATAGATTTCCTTCAAAATTGGTATAATCGAAGAGGGTTCGATGTTGAATTATAATCTGCAATTCCCAATCGATTCCGTCAGTCGAGAGGGAAAATAAATGATTTCGAAATTTCACATTTTGGAAATTTCCCATTTGACAGGTGAAAATCTAAACGGTAGGAGATATCGATGAGATAATGTCATGGTCATGTTCAGCGACCACGAAAACCTATGTTTGCATACCAAACTTGGCCGGTAACTCTGGTATTTTCGAAACTATTTCAATTTGAAACTTTCGCGTTTTTCGTTTACGAGTTTTGTTTGAAGGGCTCTACAAGGAAGAATTGATGAGTGGGCGATTTTATTATTGCTTCTTATCATTCACACTTACGAGCTCAAGAACTTTACATCGAAAAACTACGCTCGGGTACCCCTGAATTCTTTAAAATAAGCCAAATATATCGTTTTTGGGGGGTCTAGACCCTTAGTAAAATTTCGATGAAAATTTGAAAGAATAGATTTCCTTTAAAATTGGTATGATCGAAGAGGGTTCGATGTTTAATTATAATCTGCAATTTCCAATCGATTCCGTCAGTCGAGAGGGAAAATAAATGATTTCGAAATTTCACATTTTGGAAATTTCCCATTTGACAGGTGAAAATCTAAACGGTAAGAGATATCGATGAGATAATGTCTTAGTCATGTTCAGCGACCTCTAAAACCTATGTTTGCATACCAAACTTGGCCGGTAACTCTGGTATTTTCGAAACTATTTCAATTTGAAACTTTCGCGTTTTTCGTTTACGAGTTTTGTTTGAAGGGCTCTACAAGGAAGAATTGATGAGTGGGCGATTTTATTATTGCTTCTTATCATTCACACTAACGAGCTCAAGAACTCCACATCGAAAAACTACGCTCGGGTACCCCTGAATTCTTTAAAATAAGCCAATATAGCGTTTTTGGGGGGTCTAGACCCTTAGTAAAATTTCGATGAAAATTTGAATAAATAGATTTCCTTCAAAATTGGTATAATCGAAGAGGGTTCGATGTTGAATTTTAATCTTCAATTCCCAATCGATTCCGTCAGTCGAGAGGGAAAATAAATGATTTCGAAATTTCACATTTTGGAAATTTCCCATTTGACAGGTGAAAATCTAAACGGTAGGAGATATCGATGAGATAATGTCTTGGTCATGTTCAGCGACCTCGAAAACCTATGTTTGCATACCAAACTTGGCCGGTAACTCTGGTATTTTTGAAACTATTTCAATTTGAAACTTTCGCGTTTTTCGTTTACGAGTTTTGTTTGAAGGGCTCTACAAGGAAGAATTGATGAGTGGGCGATTTTATTATTGCTTCTTATCATTCACACTAACGAGCTCAAGAACTTCACATCGAAAAACTACGCTCGGGTACCCTTACCCTTACCCTCGGTTACCCTTACCCTTACCCTTACCCTTACCCTTACCCTTACCTTTACCCTTACCCTTGCTTTTACCCTTAGGCTTACCCTTACCTTTACCCTTACCCTTACCCTTACCCTTACCCTTACCCTTACCCTTACCCTTGCTTTTACCCTTAAGCTTACCCTTACCCTTACCCTTACCCTTACCCTTACCCTTACCCTTACCCTTACCCTTGCTTTTACCCTTAAGCTTACCCTTACCCTTACCCTTATCCTTACCCTTACCCTTACCCTTACCCTTACCCTTACCCTTACCCTTACCCTTACCCTTACCCTTGCTTTTACCCTTAAGCTTACCCTTACCCTTACCCTTACCCTTAAGCTTACCCTTACCCTTACCCTTACCCTTACCCTTACCCTTACCCTTACCCTTACCCTTACCCTTACCCTTGCTTTTACCCTTAAGCTTACCCTTACCCTTACCCTTACCCTTACCCTTGCTTTTACCCTTAAGCTTACCCTTACCCTTACCCTTAAGCTTACCCTTACCCTTACCCTTACCCTTACCCTTACCCTTACCCTTACCCTTACCCTTACCCTTACCCTTACCCTTACCCTTACCCTTGCTTTTACCCTTAAGCTTACCCTTACCCTTACCCTTACCCTTACCCTTACCCTTACCCTTACCCTTACCCTTACCCTTACCCTTACCCTTACCCTTACCCTTACCCTTACCCTTACCCTTACCCTTACCCTTACCCTTACCCTTACCCTTACCCTTACCCTTGCTTTTACCCTTAAGCTTACCCTTACCCTTACCCTTACCCTTACCCTTACCCTTACCCTTACCTTTACTTATACCCTTAAGCTTACCCTTACCCTTACCCTTACCCTTACCCTTACCCTTACCCTTACCCTTGCTTTTACCCTTAAGCTTACCCTTACCCTTACCCTTACTCTTACCCTTACCCTTACCCTTGCTTTTACCCTTCAGCTTACCCTTACCCTTACCCTTACCCTTACCCTTACCCTTACCCTTACCCTTACCCTTACCCTTACCCTTACCCTTACCCTTACCCTTACCCTTACCCTTGCTTTTACCCTTAGGCTTACCCTTACCTTTACCCTTACCCTTACCCTTACCCTTACCCTTACCCTTACCCTTACCCTTACCCTTGCTTTTACCCTTAAGCTTACCCTTACCCTTACCCTTACCCTTACCCTTACCCTTACCCTTGCTTTTACCCTTAAGCTTACCCTTACCCTTACCCTTACCCTTACCCTTACCCTTGCTTTTACCCTTAGGCTTACCCTTAGCCTTACCCTTACCCTTACCCTTGCTTTTACCCTTAAGCTTACCCTTACCCTTACCCTTACCCTTACCCTTACCCTTACCCTTACCCTTACCCTTACCCTTACCCTTACCCTTACCCTTACCCTTACCCTTACCCTTGCTTTTACCCTTAAGCTTACCCTTACTCTTACCCTTACCCTTACCCTTACCCTTACCCTTTCCCTTGCTTTTACCCTTAAGCTTACCCTTACCCTTTCCCTTACCCTTACCCTTACCCTTACCCTTACCCTTACCCTTACCCTTAGCCTTACCCTTTCCTTGCTTTTACCCTTAAGCTTACCCTTACCCTTACCCTTACCCTTACCCTTGCTTTTACCCTTAGGCTTACCCTTACCCTTACCCTTACCCTTACCCTTACCCTTACCCTTACCCTTACCCTTACCCTTACCCTTACCCTTACCCTTGCTTTTACCCTTAAGCTTACCCTTACCCTTACCCTTACCCTTACCCTTACCCTTGCTTTTACCCTTAAGCTTACCCTTACCCTTACCCTTACCCTTACCCTTAAGCTTACCCTTACCCTTACCCTTACCCTTACCCTTACCCTTACCCTTACCCTTGCTTTTACCCTTAAGCTTACCCTTACCCTTACCCTTACCCTTACCCTTACCCTTGCTTTTACCCTTAGGCTTACCCTTACCTTTACCCTTACCCTTACCCTTACCCTTACCCTTACCCTTACCCTTACCCTTACCCTTACCCTTACCCTTACCCTTACCCTTACCCTTACCCTTGCTTTTACCCTTAAGCTTACCCTTACCCTTACCCTTACCCTTACCCTTACCCTTACCCTTACCCTTGCTTTTACCCTTAAGCTTACCCTTACCCTTACCCTTACCCTTACCCTTACCCTTACCCTTACCCTTACCCTCACCCTTACCCTTACCCTTACCCTTACCCTTGCTTTTAACCTTAAGCTTACCCTTACCCTTACCCTTACCCTTACCCTTACCCTTGCTTTTACCCTTAAGCTTACCCTTACCCTTACCCTTACCCTTACCCTTACCCTTACCCTTACCCTTACCCTTACCCTTGCTTTTACCCTTAGGCTTACCCTTACCTTTACCCTTACCCTTACCCTTACCCTTACCCTTACCCTTACCCTTGCTTTTACCCTTAAGCTTACCCTTACCCTTACCCGTACCCTTACCCTTACCCATACCCTTGCTTTTACCCTTAAGCTTACCCTTACCCTTACCCTTACTCTTACCCTTACCCTTGCTTTTACCCTTAGGCTTACCCTTACCCTCACCCTTACCCTTACCCTTGCTTTTACCCTTAAGCTTACCCTTACCCTTACCCTTACCCTTACCCTTACCCTTACCCTTACCCTTACCCTTACCCTTACCCTTACCCTTACCCTTACCCTTACCCTTACCCTTACCCTTACCCTTACCCTTACCCGTACCCTTACCCTTACCCTTACCCTTACCCTTACCCTTACCCTTAACCTTGCTTTTACCCTTAAGCTTACCCTTACCCTTACACTCACCCTCACCCTTACCCTTACCCTTACCCTTACCCTTACCCTTACCCTTACCCTTGCTTTTACCCTAAGGCTTACCCTTTACCTTTACCCTTACCCTTACCCTTACCCTTACCCTTACCCTTACTCTTACCCTTACCCTTGCTTTTACCCTTAAGCTTACCCTTACCCTTACCCTTACCCTTACCCCTACCCTTACCCTTGCTTTTACCCTTAGGCTTACCCTTACCCTTACCCTTACCCTTACCCTTGCTTTTACCCTTAAGCTTACCCTTACCCTTACCCTTAACCTTACCCTTACCCTTACCCTTACCCTTACCCTTGCTTTTACCCTTAGGCTTACCCTTACCCTTACCCTTACCCTTACCCTTACCCTTGCTTTTACCCTTAAGCTTACCCTTACCCTTAACCTTACCCTTACCCTAACCCTTACCCTTACCCTTTCCCTTACCCTTAACCTTACCCTTACCCTTACCCTTACCCTTACCCTTAACCTTGCTTTTACCCTTAAGCTTACCCTTACCCTTACCCTTACCCTCACCCTTACCCTTACCCTTACCCTTACCCTTACCCTTACCCTTACCCTTACCCTTACCCTTACCCTTACCCTTACCCTTACCCTTACCCTTACCCTTACCCTTACCCTTACCCTTGCTTTTACCCTTAAGCTTACCCTTACCCTTACCCTTACCCTTACCCTTACCCTTGCTTTTACCCTTAAGCTTACCCTTACCCTTACCCTTACCCTTACCCTTACCCTTGCTTTTACCCTCAGGCTTACCCTTACCCTTACCCTTACCCTTACCCTTGCTTTTACACTTAAGCTTACCCTTACCCTTACCTTTACCATTACCCTTACCCTTATCCTTACCCTTACCCTTACCCTTACCCTTACCCTTACCCTTAAGCTTACCCTCACCCTTACCCTTACCCTTACCCTTACCCTTACCCTTACCCTTACCCTTACCCTTACCCTTACACTTGCATTTACCCTTAAGCTTACCCTTACCCTTACCCTTACCCTTACCCTTACCCTTACCCTTGCTTTTACCCTTAAGCTTACCCTTACCCTTACCCTTAGCCTTACCCTTAAGCTTACCCTTACTCTTACCCTTACCCTTACCCTTACCCTTACCCTTACCCTTACCCTTACCCTTACCCTTACCCTTACCCTTGCTTTTACCCTTAAGCTTACCCTTACCCTTACCCTTACCCTTACCCTTACCCTTACCCTTACCCTTACCCTTACCCTTACCCTTACCCTTACCCTTACCCTTGCTTTTACCCTTAGGCTTACCCTTACCTTTACCCTTACCCTTACCCTTACCCTTACCCTTACCCTTACCCTTACCCTTGCTTTTACCCTTAAGCTTACCCTTACCCTTACCCTTACCCTTACCCTTACCCTTACCCTTACCCTTACTCTTACCCTTGCTTTTTATCTTAAGCTTACCCTTACCCTTACCCTTATCCTTACCCTTACCCTTACCCTTACCCTTACCCTTACCCTTACCCTTACCCTTACCCTTACCCTTGCTTTTACCCTTAAGCTTACCCTTACCCTTACCCTTACCCTTAAGCTTACCCTTACCCTTACCCTTACCCTTACCCTTACCCTTACCCTTACCCTTACCCTTACCCTTACCCTTACCCTTACCCTTGCTTTTACCCTTAAGCTTACCCTTACCCTTACCCTTACCCTTACCCTTGCTTTTACCCTTAAGCTTACCCTTACCCTTACCCTTACCCTTACCCTTAAGCTAACCCTTACCCTTACCCTTACCCTTACCCTTACCCTTACCCTTACCCTTACCCTTACCCTTACCCTTACCCTTACCCTTGCTTTTACCCTTAAGCTTACCCTTACCCTTACCCTTACCCTTACCCTTACCCTTACCCTTACCCTTACCCTTACCCTTACCCTTACCCTTACCCTTACCCTTACCCTTACCCTTACCCTTACCCTTACCCTTACCCTTACCCTTACCCTTACCCTTACCCTTACCCTTACCCTTACCCTTACCCTTACCCTTACCCTTACCCTTGCTTTTACCCTTAAGCTTACCCTTACCCTTACCCTTACCCTTACCCTTACCCTTACCCTTACCTTTACTTTTACCCTTAAGCTTACCCTTACCCTTACCCTTACCCTTACCCTTACCCTTACCCTTACCCTTGCTTTTACCCTTAAGCTTACCCTTACCCTTACCCTTACTCTTACCCTTACCCTTACCCTTGCTTTTACCCTTCAGCTTACCCTTACCCTTACCCTTACCCTTACCCTTACCCTTACCCTTACCCTTACCCTTACCCTTACCCTTACCCCTACCCTTACCCTTGCTTTTACCCTTAGGCTTACCCTTACCTTTACCCTTACCCTTACCCTTACCATTACCCTTACCCTTACCCTTACCCTTACCCTTGCTTTTACCCTTAAGCTTACCCTTACCCTTACCCTTACCCTTACCCTTACCCTTACCCTTGCTTTTACCCTTAAGCTTACCCTTACCCTTACCCTTACCCTTACCCTTACCCTTGCTTTTACCCTTAGGCTTACCCTTAGCCTTACCCTTACCCTTACCCTTGCTTTTACCCTTAAGCTTACCCTTACCCTTACCCTTACCCTTACCCTTACCCTTACCCTTACCCTTACCCTTACCCTTACCCTTACCCTTACCCTTACCCTTACCCTTACCCTTACCCTTACCCTTACCCTTACCCTTACCCTTACCCTTACCCTTACCCTTACCCTTGCTTTTACCCTTAAGCTTACCCTTACTCTTACCCTTACCCTTACCCTTACCCTTACCCTTTCCCTTGCTTTTACCCTTAAGCTTACCCTAACCCTTTCCCTTACCCTTACCCTTACCCTTACCCTTACCCTTACCCTTACCCTTAGCCTTACCCTTTCCTTGCTTTTACCCTTAAGCTTACCCTTACCCTTACCCTTACCCTTACCCTTGCTTTTACCCTTAGGCTTACCCTTACCCTTACCCTTACCCTTACCCTTACCCTTACCCTTACCCTTACCCTTACCCTTACCCTTACCCTTGCTTTTACCCTTAAGCTTACCCTTACCCTTACCCTTACCCTTACCCTTACCCTTGCTTTTACCCTTAAGCTTACCCTTACCCTTACCCTTACCCTTACCCTTAAGCTTACCCTTACCCTTACCCTTACCCTTACCCTTACCCTTACCCTTACCCTTGCTTTTACCCTTAAGCTTACCCTTACCCTTACCCTTACCCTTACCCTTACCCTTGCTTTTACCCTTAGGCTTACCCTTACCTTTACCCTTACCCTTACCCTTACCCTTACCCTTACCCTTACCCTTACCCTTACCCTTACCCTTACCCTTACCCTTACCCTTACCCTTACCCTTGCTTTTACCCTTAAGCTTACCCTTACCCTTACCCTTACCCTTACCCTTACCCTTACCCTCACCCTTACCCTTACCCTTACCCTTACCCTTGCTTTTACCCTTAAGCTTACCCTTACCCTTACCCTTACCCTTACCCTTACCCTTACCCTTGCTTTTACCCTTAAGCTTACCCTTACCCTTACCCTTACCCTTACCCTTACCCTTACCCTTACCCTTACCCTTACCCTTGCTTTTACCCTTAGGCTTACCCTTACCTTTACCCTTACCCTTACCCTTACCCTTACCCTTACCCTTACCCTTGCTTTTACCCTTAAGCTTACCCTTACCCTTACCCGTACCCTTACCCTTACCCATACCCTTGCTTTTACCCTTAAGCTTACCCTTACCCTTACCCTTACTCTTACCCTTACCCTTGCTTTTACCCTTAGGCTTACCCTTACCCTCACCCTTACCCTTACCCTTGCTTTTACCCTTAAGCTTACCCTTACCCTTACCCTTACCCTTACCCTTACCCTTACCCTTACCCTTACCCTTACCCTTACCCTTACCCTTACCCTTACCCTTACCCTTACCCTTACCCTTACCCTTACCCTTACCCTTACCCTTACCCTTACCCTTACCCTTACCCTTACCCTTACCCTAACCCTTGCTTTAACCCTTAGGCTTACCCTTACCTTTACCCTTACCCTTACCCTTACCCTTACCCTTACCCTTACCCTTACCCTTACCCTTACCCTTACCCTTACCCTTGCTTTTACCCTTAAGCTTACCCTTACCCTTACCCTTACCCTTACCCTTACCCTTACCCTTACCCTTACCCTTAGCCTTGCTTTTACCCTTAAGCTTACCCTTACCCTTACCCTTACCCTTACCCTTACCCTTACCCTTAACCTTACCCTAACCCTTACCATTACCCTTGCTTTTATCCTTAAGCTTACCCTTACACTTACCCTTACCCTTACCCTTACCCTTGCTTTTACCCTTAGGCTTACCCTTACCCTTACCCTCACCCTTACCCTTGCTTTTACCCTTAAGCTTACCCTTACGCTTACACTTACCCTTACCCTTACCCTTACCCTTACCCTTACCCTTACCCTTACCCTTACCCTTACCCTTACCCTTACCCTTACCCTTACCCTTACCCTTACCCTTACCCTTACCCTTACCCTTACCCTTACCCTTACCCTTACCCTTACCCTTACCCTTACCCTTACCCTTACCCTTACCCTTACCCTTACCCTTACCCTTACCCTAACCCTTGCTTTTACCCTTAGGCTTACCCTTACCCTTACCCTTACCCTTACCCTTACCCTTACCCTTGCTTTTACCCTTAAGCTTACCCTTACCCTTACCCTCACCCTTACCCTTACCCTTACCCTTACCCTTACCCTTACCCTTACCCTTGCTTTTACCCTTAAGCTTACCCTTACCCTTACCCTAACCCATACCCTTACCCTTACCCTTGCTTTTACCCTTAAGCTTACCCTTACCCTTACCCTTACCCTTACCCTTACCCTAACCCTTACCCTTACCCTTACCCTTACCCTTACCCTTGCTTTTACCCTTAGGCTTACCCTTACCCTTACCCTTACCCTTACCCTTGCTTTTACCCTTAAGCTTACCCTTACCCTTACCCTTACCCTTACCCTTACCCTTACCCTTACCCTTACCCTTACCCTTACCCTTGCTTTTACCCTTAGGCTTACCCTTACCTTTACCCTTACCCTTACCCTTACCCTTACCCTTACCCTTACCCTTACCCTTACCCTTGCATTTACCCTTAAGCTTACCCTTACCCTTACCCTTACCCTTACCCTTACCCTTACCCTTACCCTTACCCTTACCCTTACCCTTACCCTTACCCTTACCCTTGCTTTTACCCTCAAGCTTACCCTTACCCTTACCCTTACCCTTACCCTTACCCTTACCCTTACCCTTGCTTTTACCCTTAAGCTTACCCTTACCCTTACCCTTACCCTTACCCTTAAGCTTACCCTTACCCTTACCCTTACCCTTACCCTTACCCTTACCCTTACCCTTACCCTTACCCTTACCCTTACCCTTACCCTTGCCTTTACCCTTAAGCTTACCCTTACCCTTACCCTTACCCTTACCTTTACCCTTGCTTTTACCCTTAAGCTTACCCTTACCCTTACCCTTACCCTTACCCTTAAGCTTACCCTTACCCTTACCCTTACCCTTACCCTTACCCTTACCCTTACCCTTACCCTTACCCTTACCCTAACCCTTACCCTTGCTTTTACCCTTAAGCTCACCCTTACCCTTACTCTTACCCTTACCCTTACCCTTACCCTTACCCTTACCCTTACCCTTACCCTTACCCTTACCCTTGCTTTTACCCTTAGGCTTACCCTTACCTTCACCCTTATCCTTACCCTTACCCTTACCCTTACCCTTGCTTTTACCCTTAAGCTTACCCTTACCCTCACCCTTACCCTTACCCTTACCCTTACCCTTACCCTTACCCTTACCCTTACCCTTACCCTTACCCTTACCCTTGCTTTTACCCTTAAGCTTACCCTTACCCTTACCCTTACCCTTACCCTTACCCTTACCCTTACCCTTACCCTTACCCTTACCCTTACCCTTGCTTTTACCCTTAAGCTTACCCTTACCCTTACCCTTACCCTTACCCTTACCCTTACCCTTACCCTTACCCCTACCCTTGCTTTTACCCTTAAGCTTAACCTTACCCTTAGCCTTACCCTTACCCTTACCCTTACCCTTACCCTTGCTTTTACCCTTAAGCTTACCCTTACCCTTACCCTTACCCTTACCCTTACCCTTACCCTTACCCTTGCTTTTACCCTTAAGCTTACCCTTACCCTTACCCTTACCCTCACCCTTACCCTTGCTTTTACCCTTAGGCTTACCCTTACCCTTACCCTTACCCTTACCCTTACCCTTACCCTTACCCTTACCTTTACCCTTACCCTTGCTTTTACCCTTAAGCTTACCCTTACCCTTACCCTTACCCTTACCCTCACCCTTACCCTTGCTTTTACCCTTAAGCTTACCCTTACCCTTACCCTTACCCTTACCCTTACCCTTACCCTTACCCTTACATTTACCCTTACCCTTACCCTAACCCTTGCTTTTACCCTTAAGCTTACCCTTACCCTTACCCTTACCCTTACCCTTAAGCTTACCCTTACCCTTACCCTTACCCTTACCCTTACCCTTACCCTTACCCTTACCCTTACCCTTGCTTTTACCCTTAAGCTTACCCTTACCCTTACCCTTACCCTTACCCTTACCTCTACCCTTGCTTTTACCCTTAAGCTTACCCTTACCTTTACCCTTACCCTTAAGCTTACCCTTACCCTTACCCTTACCCTTACCCTTACCCTTACCCTTACCCTTGCTTTTACACTTAAGCTTACCCTTACCCTTACCCTTACCCTTAACCTTACCCTTACCCTTACCCTTACCCTTGCTTTTACCCTTAGGCTTACCCTTACCTTTACCCTTATCCTTACCCTTACCCTTACCCTTACCCTTACCCTTACCCTTACCCTTGCTTTTACCCTTAAGCTTACCCTTACCCTTACCCTTACCCTTACCCTTACCCTTACCCTTACCCTTACCCTTACCCTTACCCTTACCCTTACCCTTACCCTTACCCTTACCCTTACCCTTACCCTTGCTTTTACCCTTAAGCTTACCCCTACCCTTACCCTTACCCTTACCCTTACCCTTACCCTTACCCCTACCCTTGCTTTTACCCTTAAGCTTAACCTTACCCTTACCCTTACCCTTACCCTTACCCTTACCCTTACCCTTGCTTTTACCCTTAAGCTTACCCTTACCCTTACCCTTACCCTTACCCTTACCCTTACCCTTACCCTTGCTTTTACCCTTAAGCTTACCCTTACCCTTACCCTTACCCTTACCCTTACCCTTGCTTTTACCCTTAGGCTTACCCTTACCCTTACCCTTACCCTTACCCTTGCTTTTACCCTTAAGCTTACCCTTACACTTACCCTTACCCTTACCCTTACCCTTACCCTTACCCTTACCCTTACCCTTACCCTTACCCTTACCCTTGTCCTTGCTTTTACCCTTAAGCTTACCCTTACCCTTACCCTTACCCTTACCCTCACCCTTACCCTTGCTTTTACCCTAAAGCTTACCCTTACCCTTACCCTTACCCTTACCCTTACCCTTACCCTTACCCTTACCCTTACCCTTACCCTTACCCTTACCCTAACCCTTGCTTTTACCCTTAAGCTTACCCTTACCCTTACCCTTACCCTTACCCTTAAGCTTACCCTTACCCTTACCCTTACCCTTACCCTTACCCTTACCCTTACCCTTACCCTTACCCTTGCTTTTACCCTTAAGCTTACCCTTGGCCTTACCCTTACCCTTAAGCTTACCCTTACCCTTACCCTTACCCTTACCCTTACCCTTACCCTTACCCTTACCCTTACCCTTACCCTTACCCTTGCTTTTACCCTTAAGCTTACCCTTACCCTTACCCTTACCCTTACCCTTAACCTTACCCTTACCCTTACCCTTACCCTTGCTTTTACCCTTAGGCTTACCCTTACCTTTACCCTTACCCTTACCCTTACCCTTACCCTTACCCTTACCCTTACCCTTACCCTTACCCTTACCCTTACCCTTGCTTTTACCCTTAAGCTTACCCTTACCCTTACCCTTACCCTTACCCTTACCCTTACCCTTGCTTTTACCCTTAAGCTTACCCTTACCCTTACCCTTACCCTTACCCTTACCCTTACCCTTACCCTTACCCTTGCTTTAACCCTTAAGCTTACCCTTACCCTTACCCTTACCCTTACCCTTAAGCTTACCCTTACCCTTACCCTTACCCTTACCCTCACCCTTACCCTTACCCTTGCTTTTACCCTTAAGCTTACCCTTACCCTTACCCTTACCCTTACCCTTAAGCTTACCCTTACCCTTACCCTTACCCTTACCCTTACCCTTACCCTTGCTTTTACCCTTAAGCTTACCCTTACCCTTACCCTTACCCTTACCCTTAAGCTTACCCTTACCCTTACCCTTACCCTTACCCTTACCCTTACCCTTACCCTTACCCTTACCCTTACCCTTGCTTTTACCCTTAAGCTTACCCTTACCCTTACCCTTACCCTTACCCTTGCTTTTACCCTAAAGCTTACCCTTACCCTTACCCTTACCCTTACCCTTAAGCTTACCCTTACCCTTACCCTTACCCTTACCCTTACCCTTACCCTTGCTTTTACCCTTAAGCTTACCCTTACCCTTACCCTTAACCTTACCCTTACCCTTACCCTTACCCTTACCCTTACCCTTGCTTTTACCCTTAGGCTTACCCTTACCTTTACCCTTACCCTTACCCTTACCCTTAGCCTTACCCTTACCCTTACCCTTACCCTTACCTTTACCCTTACCCTTGCTTTTACCCTTAAGCTTACCCTTACCCTTACCCTTACCCTTACCCTTACTCTTGCTTTTACCCTTAAGCTTACCCTTACCCTTACCCTTACCCTTACCCTTACCCTTACCCTTACTTTTACCCTTAGGCTTACCCTTACCCTTTCCCTTACCCTTACCCTTGCTTTTACCCTTAAGCTTACCCTTACCCTTACCCTTACCCTTACCCTTACCCTTACCCTTACCCTTACCCTTACCCTTACCCTTACCCTTACCCTTACCCTTACCCTAACCCTTACCCTTACCCTTACCCTAACCCTTACCCTTGCTTTTACCCTTAGGCTTACCCTTACCTTTACCCTTACCCTTACCCTTACCCTTACCCTTACCCTTACCCTTGCTTTTACCCTTAAGCTTACCCTCACCCTTACCCTTACCCTTACCCTTACCCTTACCCTTACCCTTACCCTTGCTTTTACCCTTAAGCTTACCCTTACCCTTACCCTTACCCTTACCCTTACCCTTGCTTTTACCCTTAGGCTTACCCTTACCCTTTCCCTTACCCTTACCCTTGCTTTTACCCTTAAGCTTACCCTTACCCTTACCCTTACCCTTACCCTTACCCTTACCCTTACCCTTACCCTTACCCTTACCCTTACCCTTACCCTTACCCTTACCCTTACCCTTACCCTTACTCTTACCCTAACCCTTACCCTTACCCTTACCCTTACCCTTACCCTTACCCTTGCTTTTACCCTTAGGCTCACCCTTACCTTTACCCTTACCCTTACCCTTACCCTTACCCTTACCCTTGCTTTTACCCTTAAGCTTTCCCTTACCCTTACCCTTACCCTTACCCTTACCCTTACCCTTACCCTTACCCTTACCCTTACCCTTACCATTACCCTTACCCTTACCCTTACCCTTGCTTTTACCCTTAAGCTTACCCTTACCCTTACCCTTACCCTTACCCTTACCCTTACCCTTACCCTTACCCTCACCCTTACCCTCACCCTTGCTTTTACCCTTAAGCTTACCCTTACCCTTACCCTTACCCTTACCCTTACCCTTACCCTTGCTTTTACCCTTAAGCTTACCCTTACCCTTACCCTTACCCTTACCCTTACCCTTGCTTTTACCCTTAGGCTTACCCTTACCCTTACCCTTACCCTTACCCTTGCTTTTACCCTTAAGCTTACCCTTACCCTTACCCTTACCCTTACTCTTACCCTTACCCTTACCCTTACCCTTACCCTTGCTTTTACCCTTAGGCTTACCCTTACCTTTACCCTTACCCTTACCCTTACCCTTACCCTTACCCTTACCCTTACCCTTACCCTTGCTTTTACCCTTAAGCTAACCCTTACCCTTACCCTTACCCTTACCCTTACCCTTAACCTTACCCTTACCCTTGCTTTTACCCTTAAGCTCACCCTTACCCTTACCCTTACCCTTACCCTTACACTTACCCTTACCCTGACCCTTACCCTTGATTTTACTCTTAAGCTTACCCTTACCCTTACCCTTACCCTTACCCTTAAGCTTACCCTTACCCTTACCCTTACCCTTACCCTTACCCTTACCCTTACCCTTACCCTTACCCTTACCCTTGCTTTTACCCTTAAGCTTACCCTTACCCTTACCCTTACCCTTACCCTTACCCTTGCTTTTACCCTTACCCTTAAGCTTACCCTTACCCTTACCCTTACCCTTAAGCTTACCCTTACCCTTACCCTTACCCTTACCCTTACCCTTACCCTTACCCTTACCCTTGCTTTTACCCTTAAGCTTACCCTTACCCTTACCCTAACCCTTACCCTTAACCTTACCCTTACCCTTACCCTTACCCTTACCCTTACCCTTGCTTTTACCCTTAGGCTTACCCTTACCTTTACCCTTACCATTACCCTTACCCTTACCCTTACCCTTACCCTTACCCTTACCCTTGCTTTTACCCTTAAGCTTACCCTTACCCTTACCCTTACCCTTACCCTTACCCTTACCCTTACCCTTACCCTTACCCTTACCCTTACCCTTACCCTTACCCTTGCTTTTACCCTTAAGCTTACCCTTACCCTTACCCTTACCCTTACCCTTACACTTACCCTTACCCTTACCCTTACCCTTACCCTTACCCTTGCTTTTACCCTTAAGCTTACCCTTACCCTTACCCTTACCCTTACCCTTACCCTTACCCTTACCCTTACCCTTACCCTTACCCTTACCCTTGCTTTTACCCTTAAGCTTACCCTTACCCTTACCCTTACCCTTACCCTTACACTTACCCTTACCCTTACCCTTACCCTTACCCTTACCTTGCTTTTACCCTTAAGCTTACCCTTACCCTTACCCTTACTATTACCCTTACCCTTACCCTTACCCTTACCCTTACCCTTACCCTTACCCTTACCCTTACCCTTACCCTTACCCTTGCTTTTACCCTTAGGCTTACCCTTACCTTTAGCCTTACCCTTACCCTTACCCTTACCCTTACCCTTACCCTTACCCTTACCCTTACCCTTACCCTTGCTTTTACCCTTAAGCTTACCCTTACCCTTACCCTTACCCTTACCCTTACCCTTACCCCTACCCTTACCCTTGCTTTTACCCTTAAGCTTACCCTTACCCTTACCCTTACCCTTACACTTACCCTTGCTTTTACCCTTAGGCTTACCCTTACCCTTACCCTTACCCTTAAGCTTACCCTTACCCTTACCCTTACCCTTACCCTTACCCTTACCCTTACCCTTACCCTTACCCTTACCCTTACCCTTACCCTTACCCTTACCCTTACCCTTACCCTTACCCTTGCTTTTACCCTTAAGCTTACCCTTACCCTTACCCTTACCCTTACCCTTACCCTTACCCTTACCCTTACCCTTGCTTTTACCCTTAGGCTTACCCTTACCTTTACCCTTACCCTTACCCTTACCCTTACCCTTACCCTTACCCTTGCTTTTACCCTCAAGCTTACCCTTACCCTTACCCTTACCCTTACCCTTACCCTTACCCTTACCCTAACCCTTACCCTTGCTTTTACCCTTAAGCTTACCCTTACCCTTACCCTCACCCTTACCCTTACCCTTACCCTTACCCTTACCCTTACCCTTACCCTTACCCTTGCTTTTACCCTTAAGCTTACCCTTACCCTTACCCTTACCCTTACCCTTGCCCTTACCCTTACCCTTACCCTTGCTTTTACCCTTAAGCTTACCCTTACCCTTACCCTTATCCTTACCCTTACCCTTACCCTTGCTTTTACCCTTACCCTTACCCTTACCCTTACCCTTACCCTTACCCTTACCCTTACCCTTACCCTTACCCTTACCCTTACCCTTACCCTTGCTTTCACCCTTAAGCTTACCCTTACCCTTACCCTTACCCTTACCCTTACCCTTACCCTTACCCTTACCCTTACCCTTACCCTTACCCTTGCTTTTACCCTTAAGCTTACCCTTACCCTTACCCTTACCCTTACCCTTACCCTTACCCTTACCCTTGCTTTTTCGCTTAAGCTTACCCTTACCCTTACCCTTACCCTTACCCTTACCCTTACCCTTACCCTTACCCATACCCTTGCTTTTACCCTTAGGCTTACCCTTACCTTTACCCTTACCCTTACCCTTACCCTTACCCTTACCCTTACCCTTACCCTTACCCTTGCTTTTACCCTTAAGCTTACCCTTACCCTTACCCTTACCCTTACCCTTACCCTTACCCTTGCTTTTACCCTTAAGCTTACCCTTACCCTTACCCTTACCCTTACCCTTACGCTTGCTTTTACCCTTAGGCTTACCCTTACCCTTACCCTTACCCTTACCCTTACCCTTACCCTTACCCTTACCCTTACCCTTACCCTTACCCTTACCCTTACCCTTACCCTTACCCTTACCCTTACCCTTACCCTCACCCTTGCTTTTACCCTTAAGCTTACCCTTACCCTTACCCTTACCCTTACCCTTACCCTTACCCTTACCCTTACCCTTACCCTTACCCTTACCCTTACCCTTGCTTTTACCCTTAGGCTTACCCTAACCTTTACCCTTACCCTTACCCTTACCCTTACCCTTACCCTTACCCTTACCCTTACCCTTACCCTTACCCTTACCCTTGCTTTTACCCTTAAGCTTACCCTTACCCTTACCCTTACCCTTACCCTTACCCTTACCCTTACCCTTGCTTTTACCCTTAAGCTTACCCTTACCCTTACCCTTACCCTTACCCTTACCCTTACCCTTAGCCTTACCCTTACCCTTACCCTTACCCTTACCCTTACCATAACCCTTACCCTTGCTTTTACCCTTAGGCTTACCCTTACCTTTACCCTTACCCTTACCCTTACCCTTACCCTTACCCTTACCCTTACCCTTACCCTTGCTTTTACCCTTAAGCTTACCCTTACCCTTACCCTTACCCTTACCCTTACCCTTACCCTTGCTTTTACCCTTAAGCTTACCCTTACCCTTACCCTTACCCTTACCCTTACCCTTGCTTTTACCCTTAGGCTTACCCTTACCCTTACCCTTACCCTTACCCTTGCTTTTACCCTTAAGCTTACCCTTACACTTACCCTTACCCTTACCCTTACCCTTACCCTTACCCTTACCCTTACCCTTTCCCTTACCCTTACCCTTGCTTTTACCCTTAGGCTTACCCTTACCTTTACCCTTACCCTTACCCTTACCCTTACCCTTACCCTTACCCTTACCCTTACCCTTACCCTTACCCTTACCCTTACCCTTACCCTTACCCTTGCTTTTACCCTTAAGCTTACCCTTACCCTTACCCTTACCCTTACCCTTACCCTTACCCTTACCCTTACCCTTGCTTTTACCCTTAAGCTTACCCTTACCCTTACCCTTACCCTTACCCTTAACCTCACCCTTACCCTTACCCTTACCCTTGCTTATACCCTTAAGCTTACCCTTACCCTTACCCTTACCCTTACCCTTACCCTTACCCTTACCCTTACCCTTACCCTTACCCTTACCCTTACCCTTGCTTTTACCCTTAGGCTTACCCTTACCTTTACCCTTACCCTTACCCTTACCCTTACCCTTACCCTTACCCTTACCCTTACACTTACCCTTACCCTTACCCTTGCTTTTACCCTTAAGCTTACCCTTACCCTTACCCTTACCCTTACCCTAACCCTTACCCTTGCTTTTACCCTTTAGCTTACCCTTACCCTTACCCTTACCCTTACCCTTACCCTTACCCTTACCCTTACCCTTACCCTTACCCTTACCCTTACCCTTATCCTTACCCTTGCTTTTACCCTTAAGCTTACCCTTACCCTTACCCTTACCCTTACCCTTACCCTTACCCTTACCCTTACCCTTACCCTTACCCTTACCCTTACCCTTACCCTTGCTTTAACCCTTAAGCTTACCCTTACCCTCACCCTTACCCTTACCCTTACCCTTGCTTTTACCCTTAGGCTTACCCTTACCTTTACCCTTACCCTTACCCTTACCCTTACCCTTACCCTTACCCTTACCCTTACCCTTACCCTTGCTTTTACCCTTAAGCTTACCCTTACCCTTACCCTTACCCTTACCCTTACCCTTACCCTTACCCTTGCTTTTACCCTTAAGCTTACCCTTACCCTTACCCTTACCCTTACCCTTACCCTTGCTTTTACCCTTAGGCTTACCCTTACCCTTACCCTTACCCTTACCCTTGCTTCTACCCTTAAGCTTACCCTTACCCTTACCCTTACTCTTACCCTTACCCTTACCCTTACCCTTACCCTTACCCTTACCCTTACCCTTACCCTTACCCTTACCCTTACCCTTACCCTTACCATTGCTTTTACCCTTAGGCTTACCCTTACCTTTACCCTTACCCTAACCCTTACCCTTACCCTTACCCTTACCCTTACCCTTGCTTTTACCCTTAAGCTTACCCTTACCCTTACCCTTACCCTTACCCTTACCCTTACCCTTACCCTTACCCTTACCCTTGCTTTTACCCTTAAGCTTACCCTTACCCTTACCCTTACCCTTACCCTTACCCTTACCCTTACCCTTACCCTTACCCTTACCCTTGCTTTTACCCTTAGGCTTACCCTAACCTTTACCCTTACCCTTACCCTTACCCTTACCCTTACCCTTACCCTTACCCTTACCCTTACCCTTACCCTTGCTTTTACCCTTAAGCTTACCCTTACCCTTACCCTTACCCTTACCCTTACCCTTACCCTTACCCTTGCTTTTACCCTTAAGCTTACCCTTACCCTTACCCTTACCCTTACCCTTACCCTTAGCCTTAGCCTTACCCTTACCCTTACCCTTACCCTTACCCTTACCATAACCCTTACCCTTGCTTTTACCCTTAGGCTTACCCTTACCTTTACCCTTACCCTTACCCTTACCCTTACCCTTACCCTTACCCTTACCCTTACCCTTGCTTTTACCCTTAAGCTTACCCTTACCCTTACCCTTACCCTTACCCTTACCCTTACCCTTACCCTTGCTTTTACCCTTAAGCTTACCCTTACCCTTACCCTTACCCTTACCCTTACCCTTGCTTTTACCCTTAGGCTTACCCTTACCCTTACCCTTACCCTTACCCTTGCTTTTACCCTTAAGCTTACCCTTACACTTACCCTTACCCTTACCCTTACCCTTACCCTTACCCTTACCCTTACCCTTACCCTTTCCCTTACCCTTACCCTTGCTTTTACCCTTAGGCTTACCCTTACCTTTACCCTTACCCTTACCCTTACCCTTACCCTTACCCTTACCCTTACCCTTACCCTTACCCTTACCCTTACCCTTACCCTTACCCTTGCTTTTACCGTTAAGCTTACCCTTACCCTTACCCTTACCCTTACCCTTACCCTTACCCTTACCCTTACCCTTGCTTTTACCCTTAAGCTTACCCTTACCCTTACCCTTACCCTTACCCTTAACCTCACCCTTACCCTTACCCTTACCCTTGCTTATACCCTTAAGCTTACCCTTACCCTTACCCTTACCCTTACCCTTACCCTTACCCTTACCCTTACCCTTACCCTTACCCTTACCCTTGCTTTTACCCTTAGGCTCACCCTTACCTTTACCCTTACCCTTACCCTTACCCTTACCCTTACCCTTACCCTTACCCTTACCCTTACCCTTACACTTACCCTTACCCTTACCCTTGCTTTTACCCTTAAGCTTACCCTTACCCTTACCCTTACCCTTACCCTTACCCTTACCCTAACCCTTACCCTTGCTTTTACCCTTTAGCTTACCCTTACCCTTACCCTTACCCTTACCCTTACCCTTACCCTTACCCTTACCCTTACCCTTACCCTTATCCTTACCCTTGCTTTTACCCTTAAGCTTACCCTTACCCTTACCCTTACCCTTACCCTTACCCTTACCCTTACCCTTACCCTTACCCTTACCCTTACCCTTGCTTTTACCCTTGAGCTTACCCTTACCCTCACCCTTACCCTTACCCTTACCCTTGCTTTTACCCTTAGGCTTACCCTTACCTTTACCCTTACCCTTACCCTTACCCTTACCCTTACCCTTACCCTTACCCTTACCCTTGCTTTTACCCTTAAGCTTACCCTTACCCTTACCCTTACCCTTACCCTTACCCTTACCCTTACCCTTACCCTTGCTTTTACCCTTAAGCTTACCCTTACCCTTACCCTTACCCTTACCCTTACCCTTGCTTTTACCCTTAGGCTTACCCTTACCCTTACCCTTACCCTTACCCTTGCTTCTACCCTTAAGCTTACCCTTACCCTTACCCTTACTCTTACCCTTACCCTTACCCTTACCCTTGCTTTTACCCTTAGGCTTACCCTTACCTTTACCCTTACCCTAACCCTTACCCTTACCCTTACCCTTACCCTTACCCTTACCCTTGCTTTTACCCTTAAGCTTACCCTTACCCTTACCCTTACCCTTACCCTTACCCTTACCCTTACCCTTACCCTTACCCTTGCTTTTACCCTTAAGCTTACCCTTACCCTTACCCTTACCCTTACCCTTACCCTTACCCTTACCCTTACCCTTACCCTTACCCTTACCCTTACCCTTGCTTTTACCCTTAGGCTTACCCTAACCTTTACCCTTACCCTTACCCTTACCCTTACCCTTACCCTTACCCTTACCCTTACCCTTGCTTTTACCCTTAAGCTTACCCTTACCCTTACCCTTACCCTTACCCTTACCCTTACCCTTACCCTTGCTTTTACCCTTAAGCTTACCCTTACCCTTACCCTTACCCTTACCCTTACCCTTAGCCTTAGCCTTACCCTTACCCTTACCCTTACCCTTACCCTTACCATAACCCTTACCCTTGCTTTTACCCTTAGGCTTACCCTTACCTTTACCCTTACCCTTACCCTTACCCTTACCCTTACCCTTACCCTTACCCTTACCCTTGCTTTTACCCTTAAGCTTACCCTTACCCTTACCCTTACCCTTACCCTTACCCTTACCCTTACCCTTGCTTTTACCCTTAAGCTTACCCTTACCCTTACCCTTACCCTTACCCTTACCCTTGCTTTTACCCTTAGGCTTACCCTTACCCTTACCCTTACCCTTACCCTTGCTTTTACCCTTAAGCTTACCCTTACACTTACCCTTACCCTTACCCTTACCCTTACCCTTACCCTTACCCTTTCCCTTACCCTTACCCTTGCTTTTACCCTTAGGCTTACCCTTACCTTTACCCTTACCCTTACCCTTACCCTTACCCTTACCCTTACCCTTACCCTTACCCTTACCCTTACCCTTACCCTTACCCTTACCCTTGCTTTTACCCTTAAGCTTACCCTTACCCTTACCCTTACCCTTACCCTTACCCTTACCCTTACCCTTACCCTTGCTTTTACCCTTAAGCTTACCCTTACCCTTACCCTTACCCTTACCCTTAACCTCACCCTTACCCTTACCCTTACCCTTGCTTATACCCTTAAGCTTACCCTTACCCTTACCCTTACCCTTACCCTTACCCTTACCCTTACCCTTACCCTTACCCTTAATCTTACCCTTGCTTTTACCCTTAGGCTTACCCTTACCTTTACCCTTACCCTTACCCTTACCCTTACCCTTACCCTTACCCTTACCCTTACCCTTACCCTTACCCTTACACTTACCCTTACCCTTACCCTTGCTTTTACCCTTAAGCTTACCCTTACCCTTACCCTTACCCTTACCCTTACCCTTACCCTAACCCTTACCCTTGCTTTTACCCTTTAGCTTACCCTTACCCTTACCCTTACCCTTACCCTTACCCTTACCCTTACCCTTACCCTTACCCTTACCCTTACCCTTACCCTTACCCTTATCCTTACCCTTGCTTTTACCCTTAAGCTTACCCTTACCCTTACCCTTACCCTTACCCTTACCCTTACCCTTACCCTTACCCTTACCCTTACCCTTACCCTTACCCTTGCTTTTACCCTTAAGCTTACCCTTACCCTCACCCTTACCCTTACCCTTACCCTTGCTTTTACCCTTAGGCTTACCCTTACCTTTACCCTTACCCTTACCCTTACCCTTACCCTTACCCTTACCCTTACCCTTGCTTTTACCCTTAAGCTTACCCTTACCCTTACCCTTACCCTAACCCTTACCCTTACCCTTACCCTTACCCTTGCTTTTACCCTTAAGCTTACCCTTACCCTTACCCTTACCCTTACCCTTACCCTTGCTTTTACCCTTAGGCTTACCCTTACCCTTACCCTTACCCTTACCCTTGCTTCTACCCTTAAGCTTACCCTTACCCTTACCCTTACTCTTACCCTTACCCTTACCCTTACCCTTACCCTTACCCTTACCCTTACCCTTACCCTTACCCTTACCCTTACCCTTACCCTTACCCTTGCTTTTACCCTTAGGCTTACCCTTACCTTTACCCTTACCCTAACCCTTACCCTTACCCTTACCCTTACCCTTGCTTTTACCCTTAAGCTTACCCTTACCCTTACCCTTACCCTTACCCTTACCCTTACCCTTACCCTTACCCTTACCCTTGCTTTTACCCTTAAGCTTACCATTACCCTTACCCTTACCCTTACCCTTACCCTTACCCTTACCCTTACCCTTACCTTTACCCTTACCCTTGCTTTTACCCTTAAGCTTACCCTTACCTTTACCCTTACCCTAACCCTTACCCTTACCCTTACCCTTACCCTTGCTTTTACCCTTAAGCTTACCCTTACCCTTACCCTTACCCTTACCCTTACCCTTACCCTTACCCTTACCCTTACCCTTGCTTTTACCCTTAGGCTTACCCTTACCTTTACCCTTACCCTAACCCTTACCCTTACCCTTACCCTTACCCTTGCTTTTACCCTTAAGCTTACCCTTACCCTTACCCTTACCCTTACCCTTACCCTTACCCTTACCCTTACCTTTACCCTTACCCTTACCCTTACCCTTACCCTTACCCTTACCCTTACCCTTGCTTTTACCCTTAAGCTTACCCTTACCCTTACCCCTACCCTTACCCTTACCCTTACCCTTACCCTTACCCTTACCCTTGCTTTTACCCTTAAGCTTACCCTTACCCTTACCCTTACCCTTACCCTTACCCTTACCCTTACCCCTGCTTTTACCCTTAGGCTTACCCTTACCTTTACCCTTACCCTTACCCTTACCCTTACCCTTACCCTTACCCTTACCCTTACCCTTACCCTTACCCTTACCCTTACCCTTGCTTTTACCCTTAAGCTTACCCTTACCCTTACCCTTACCCTTACCCTTACCCTTACCCTTACCCTTGCATTTACCCTTAAGCTTACCCTTACCCTTACCCCTACCCTTACCCTTACCCTTGCTTTTACCCTTAGGCTTACCCTTACCCTAACCCTTACCCTTACCCTTGCTTTTACCCTTAAGCTTACCCTTACCCTTACCCTTACTCTTACCCTTACCCTTACCCTTACCCTTACCCTTACCCTTACCCTTACCCTTACCCTTACCCTTACCCTTACCCTTACCCTTGCTTTTACCCTTAGGCTTACCCTTACCCTTACCCCTACCCTTACCCTTACCCTTACCCTTACCCTTACCCTTACCCTTACCCTTACCCTTACCATTACCCTTACCCTTACCCTTGCTTTTACCCTTAAGCTTACCCTTACCCTTACCCTTACCCTTACCCTTACCCTTACCCTTACCCTTACCCTTACCCTTGCTTTTACCCTTAAGCTTACCCTTACCCTCACCCTTACCCTTACCCTTACCCTTGCTTTTACCCTTAGGCTTACCCTTACCTTTACCCTCACCCTTACCCTTACCCTTACCCTTACCCTTACCCTTACCCTTACCCTTACCCTTACCCTTACCCTTACCCTTACCCTTACCCTTGCTTTTACCCTTAAGCTTACCCTTACCCTTACCCTTACCCTTACCCTTACCCTTACCCTTACCCTTGCTTTTACCCTTAAGCTTACCCTTACCCTTACCCTTACCCTTACCCTTACCCTTGCTTTTACCCTTAGGCTTACCCTTACCCTTACCCTTACCCTTACCCTTGCTTCTACCCTTAAGCTTACCCTTACCCTTACCCTTACTCTTACCCTTACCCTTACCCTTACCCTTACCCTTACCCTTACCCTTACCCTTACCCTTACCCTTACCCTTGCTTTTACCCTTAGGCTTACCCTTACCTTTACCCTTACCCTAACCCTTACCCTTACCCTTACCCTTACCCTTACCCTTGCTTTTACCCTTAAGCTTACCCTTACCCTTACCCTTACCCTTACCCTTACCCTTACCCTTACCCTTGCTTTTACCCTTAAGCTTACCATTACCCTTACCCTTATCCTTACCCTTACCCTTACCCTTACCCTTACCCTTACCCTTACCCTTGCTTTTACCCTTAAGCTTACCCTTACCCTTACCCTTACCCTTACCCTTACCCTAACCCTTACCCTTGCTTTTACCCTTAAGCTTACCCTTACCCTTACCCTTACCCTTACCCTTACCCTTACCCTTACCCTTACCTTTACCCTTACCCTTACCCTTACCCTTACCCTTACCCTTACCCTTACCCTTACCCTTGCTTTTACCCTTAAGCTTACCCTTACCCTTACCCCTACCCTTACCCTTACCCTTACCCTTACCCTTGCTTTTACCCTTAAGCTTACCCTTACCCTTACCCTTACCCTTACCCTTACTCTTACCCTTACCCTTGCTTTTACCCTTAGGCTTACCCTTACCTTTACCCTTACCCTTACCCTTACCCTTACCCTTACCCTTACCCTTACCCTTGCTTTTACCCTTAAGCTTACCCTTACCCTTACCCTTACCCTTACCCTTACCCTTACCCTTGCTTTTACCCTTAAGCTTACCCTTACCTTTACCCTTACCCTTACCCTTACCCTTGCTTTTACCCTTAGGCTTACCCTTACGCTAACCCTCACCCTTACCCTTGCTTTTACCCTTAAGCTTACCCTTACCCTTACCCTTACTCTTACCCTTACCCTTACCCTTACCCTTACCCTTACCCTTACCTTTACCCTTACCCTTACCCTTACCCTTACCCTTGCTTTTACCCTTAGGCTTACCCTTACCTTTACCCTTACCCTAACCCTTACCCTTACCCTTACCCTTACCCTTGCTTTTACCCTTAAGCTTACCCTTACCCTTACCCTTACCCTTACCCTTGCTTTTACCCTTAAGCTTACCCTTACCCTTACCCTTACCCTTACCCTTACCCTTACCCTTACCCTTACCCTTACCCTTACCCTTACCCTTGCTTTTACCCTTAAGCTTACCCTTACCCTTACCCTTACCCTTACCCTTACCCTTACCCTTACCCTTACCCTTACCCTTACCCTTACCCTTACCCTTACCCTTATCCTTACCCTTATCCTTGCTTTTACCCTTAGGCTTACCCTTACCTTTACCCTTACCCTTACCCTTACCCTTACCCTTACCCTTGCTTTTACCTTTAAGCTTACCCTTACCCTTACCCTTACCCTTACCCTTAAGCTTACCCTTACCCTTACCCTTACCCTTACCCTTACCCTTACCCTTACCCTTACCCTTACCCTTACCCTTACCCTTGCTTTTACCCTTAAGCTTACCCTTACCCTTACCCTTACCCTTACCCTTACCCTTGCTTTTACCCTTAAGCTTACCCTCACCCTTACCCTTACCCTTACCCTTAAGCTTTCCCTTACCCTTACCCTTACACTTACCCTTACCCTTACCCTTACCCTTACCCTTACCCTTACCCTTACCCTTACCCTTACCCTTACCCTTACCCTTACCCTTGCTTTAACCCTTAAGCTTACCCTTACCCTCACCCTTACCCTTACCCTTAAGCTTACCCTTACCCTTACCCTTACCCTTACCCTCACCCTTACCCTTACCCTTGCTTTTACCCTTAAGCTTACCCTTACCCTTACCCTTACCCTTACCCTTAAGCTTACCCTTACCCTTTCCCTTACCCTTACCCTTACCCTTACCTTTGCTTTTACCCTTAAGCTTACCCTTACCCTTACCCTTACCCTTACCCTTAAGCTTACCCTTACCCTTACCCTTACCCTTACCCTTACCCTTACCCTTACCCTTACCCTTACCCTTACCCTTGCTTTTACCCTTAAGCTTACCCTTACCCTTACCCTTACCCTTACCCTTGCTTTTACCCTTAAGCTTACCCTTACCCTTACCCTTACCCTTACCCTTAAGCTTACCCTTACCCTTACCCTTACCCTTACCCTTACCCTTACCCTTACCCTTACCCTTACCCTTACCCTTACCCTTGCTTTTACCCTTAAGCTTACCCTTACCCTTACCCTTAACCTTACCCTTACCCTTACCCTTACCCTTACCCTTACCCTTGCTTTTACCCTTAGGCTTACTCTTACCTTTACCCTTACCCTTACCCTTACCCTTACCCTTACCCTTACCCTTACCCTTACCCTTACCCTTACCTTTACCCTTACCCTTGCTTTTACCCTTAAGCTTACCCTTACCCTTACCCTTACCCTTACCCTTACCCTTACTCTTGCTTTTACCCTTAAGCTTACCCTTACCCTTACCCTTACCCTTACCCTTACTTTTACCCTTAGGCTTACCCTTACCCTTTCCCTTACCCTTACCCTTGCTTTTACCCTTAAGCTTACCCTTACCCTTACCCTTACCCTTACCCTTACCCTTACCCTTACCCTTACCCTTACCCTTACCCTTACCCTTACCCTTACCCTTACCCTTACCCTTACCCTTACCCTAACCCTTACCCTTACCCTTACCCTTACCCTTACCCTTGCTTTTACCCTTAGGCTTACCCTTACCTTTACCCTTACCCTTACCCTTACCCTTACCCTTACCCTTGCTTTTACCCTTAAGCTTACCCTTACCCTTACCCTTACCCTTACCCTTACCCTTACCCTTACCCTTACCCTTACCCTTACCCTTACCCTTACCCTTGCTTTTACCCTTAAGCTTACCCTTACCCTTACCCTTAACCTTACCCTTACCCTTGCTTTTACCCTTAGGCTTACCCTTACCCTTTCCCTCACCCTTACCCTTGCTTTTACCCTTAAGCTTACCCTTACCCTTACCCTTACCCTTACCCTTACCCTTACCCTTACCCTTACCCTTACCCTTACCCTTACCCTAACCCTTACCCTTACCCTTACCCTTACCCTTACCCTTGCTTTTACCCTTAGGCTTACCCTTACCTTTACCCTTACCCTTACCCTTACCCTTACCCTTGCTTTTACCCTTAAGCTTACCCTTACCCTTAACCTTACCCTTACCCTTACCCTTACCCTTACCCTTACCCTTACCCTTACCCTTACCCTTACCCTTACCCTTGCTTTTACCCTTAAGCTTACCCTTACCCTTACCCTTACCCTTACCCTTACCCTTACCCTTACCCTTACCCTTACCCTTACCCTTACCCTCACCCTTGCTTTTACCCTTAAGCTTACCCTTACCCTTACCCTTACCCTTACCCTTACCCTTGCTTTTACCCTTAAGCTTACGCTTACCCTTACCCTTACCCTTACCCTTACCCTTACCCTTGCTTTTACCCTTAGGCTTACCCTTACCCTTACCCTTACCCTTACCCTTACCCTTGCTTTTACCCTTAAGCTTACCCTTACCCTTACCCTTACCCTTACTCTTACCCTTACCCTTACCCTTACCCTTACCCTTGCTTTTACCCTTAGGCTTACCCTTACCTTTACCCTTACCCTTACCCTTACCCTTACCCTTACCCTTACCCTTACCCTAACCCTTACCCTTACCCTTACCCTTGCTTTTACCCTTAAGCTTACCCTTACCCTTACCCTTACCCTTACCCTTACCCTTACCCTTACCCTTACCCTTACCCTTACCCTTACCCTTACCCTTGCTTTTACCCTTAAGCTTACCCTTACCCTTACCCTTACCCTTACCCTTACACTTACCCTCACCCTTACCCTTACCCTTACCCTTACCCTTGCTTTTACCCTTAAGCTTACCCTTACCCTTACCCTTACCCTTACCCTTACCCTTACCCTTACCCTTACCCTTACCCTTACCCTTACCCTTGCTTTTACCCTTAAGCTTACCCTTACCCTTACCCTTACCCTTACCCTTACACTTACCCTTACCCTTACCCTTACCCTTACCCTTACCCTTACCCTTGCTTTTACCCTTAAGCTTACCCTTACCCTTACCCTTACTATTACCCTTACCCTTACCCTTACCCTTACCCTTACCCTTACCCTTACCCTTACCCTTACCCTTACCCTTACCCTTACCCTTACCCTTACCCTTACCCTTACCCTTGCTTTTACCCTTAGGCTTACCCTTACCTTTAGCCTTACCCTTACCCTTACCCTTACCCTTACCCTTACCCTTACCCTTACCCTTGCTTTTACCCTTAAGCTTACCCTTACCCTTACCCTTACCCTTACCCTTACCCTTACCCTTACCCTTACCCTTGCTTTTACCCTTAAGCTTACCCTCACCCTTACCCTTACCCTTACACTTACCCTTGCTTTTACCCTTAGGCTTACCCTTACCCTTACCCTTACCCATACCCTTAAGCTTACCCTTACCCTTACCCTTACCCTTACCCTTACCCTTACCCTTACCCTTACCCTTACCCTTACCCTTACCCTTACCCTTACCCTTACCCTTACCCTTACCCTTACCCTTACCCTTGCTTTTACCCTTAAGCTTACCCTTACCCTTACCCTTACCCTTACCCTTACCCTTACCCTTACCCTTACCCTCACCCTTGCTTTTACCCTTAGGCTTACCCTTACCTTTACCCTTACCCTTACCCTTACCCTTACCCTTGCTTTTACCCTCAAGCTTACCCTTACCCTTACCCTTACCCTTACCCTCACCCTTACCCTAACCCTTACCCTTGCTTTTACCCTTAAGCTTACCCTTACCCTTACCCTCACCCTTACCCTTACCCTTACCCTTACCCTTACCCTTACCCTTACCCTTACCCTTACCCTTGCTTTTACCCTTAAGCTTACCCTTACCCTTACCCTTACCCTTACCCTTACCCTTGCCCTTACCCTTACCCTTACCCTTGCTTTTACCCTTAAGCTTACCCTTACCCTTACCCTTACCCTTACCCTTACCCTTACCCTTACCCTTACCCTTACCCTTGCTTTTACCCTAAGGCTTACCCTTACCTTTACCCTTACCCTTACCCTTGCTTCTACCCTTAAGCTTACACTTACCCTTACCCTTACCCTTACCCTTACCCTTGCTTTTACCCTTACCCTTACCCTTACCCTTACCCTTACCCTTACCCTTACCCTTACCCTTACCCTTACCCTTGCTTTTACCCTTACCCTTACCCTTGCTTTTACCCTTAGGCTTACCCTTACCCTTACCCTTACCCTTACCCTTACCCTTACCCTTACCCTTACCCTTGCTTTCACCCTTAAGCTTACCCTTACCCTTACCCTTACCCTTACCCTTACCCTTACCCTTACCCTTACCCTTACCCTTACCCTTACCCTTGCTTTTACCCTTAAGCTTACCCTTACCCTTACCCTTACCCTTACCCTTACCCTTACCCTTACCCTTACCCTTACCCTTACCCTTACCCTTACCCTTGCTTTTACCCTTAAGCTTACCCTTACCCTTACCCTTACCCTTACCCTTACCCTTACCCTTACCCTTACCCTTACCCTTACCCTTGCTTTTTCGCTTAAGCTTACCCTTACCCTTACCCTTACCCTTACCCTTACCCTTACCCTTACCCTTACCCATACCCTTGCTTTTACCCTTAGGCTTACCCTTACCTTTACCCTTACCCTTACCCTTACCCTTACCCTTACCCTTACCCTTGCTTTTACCCTTAAGCTTACCCTTACCCTTACCCTTACCCTTACCCTTACCCTTACCCTTGCTTTTACCCTTAAGCTTACCCTTACCCTTACCCTTACCCTTACCCTTACGCTTGCTTTTACCCTTAGGCTTACCCTTACCCTTACCCTTACCCTTACCCTTACCCTTACCCTTACCCTTACCCTTACCCTTACCCTTACCCTTACCCTTACCCTTACCCTTACCCTTACCATCACCCTTGCTTTTACCCTTAAGCTTACCCTTACCCTTACCCTTACCCTTACCCTTACCCTTACCCTTACCCTTACCCTTACCCTTACCCTTACCCTTGCTTTTACCCTTAGGCTTACCCTTACCTTTACCCTTACCCTTACCCTTACCCTCACCCTTACCCTTACCCTTACCCTTACCCTTGCTTTTACCCTTAAGCTTACCCTTACCCTTACCCTCACCCTTACCCTTGCTTTTACCCTTAAGCTTACCCTTACCCTTACCCTTACCCTTACCCTTACCCTTACCCTTACCCTTGCTTTTACCCTTAAGCTTACCCTTACCCTTACCCTTACCCTTACCCTTACCCTTACCCTTACCCTTACCCTTACCCTTGCTTTTACCCTTAAGCTTACCCTTACCCTTACCCTTACCCTTACCCTTACCCTTAGCCTTACCCTTACCCTTACCCTTACCCTTACCCTTACCATAACCCTTACCCTTGCTTTTACCCTTAGGCTTGCCCTTACCTTTACCCTTACCCTTACCCTTACCCTTACCCTTACCCTTACCCTTACCCTTGCTTTTACCCTTAAGCTTACCCTTACCCTTACCCTTACCCTTACCCTTACCCTTACCCTTACCCTTGCTTTTACCCTTAAGCTTACCCTTACCCTTACCCTTACCCTTGCTTTTACCCTTAGGCTTACCCTTACCCTTACCCTTACCCTTACCCTTGCTTTTACCCTTAAGCTTACCCTTACACTTACCCTTACCCTTACCCTTACCCTTACCCTTACCCTTACCCTTACCCTTACCCTTACCCTTTCCCTTACCCTTACCCTTGCTTTTACCCTTAGGCTTACCCTTACCTTTACCCTTACCCTTACCCTTACCCTTACCCTTACCCTTAGCCTTACCCTTACCCTTACCCTTACCCTTGCTTTTACCCTTAAGCTTACCCTTACCCTTACCCTTACCCTTACCCTTACCCTTACCCTTACCCTTGCTTTTACCCCTAAGCTTACCCTTACCCCTACCCTTACCCTTACCCTTAACCTCACCCTTACCCTTACCCTTACCCTTGCTTATACCCTTAAGCTTACCCTTACCCTTACCCTTACCCTTACCCTTACCCTTACCCTTACCCTTACCCTTACCCTTACCCTTACCCTCACCCTTACCCTTACCCTTACCCTTGCTTTTACCCTTAGGCTTACCCTTACCTTTACCCTTACCCTTACCCTTACCCTTACCCTTACCCTTACCCTTACCCTTACCCTTACCCTTACCCTTACCCTTACCCTTACCCTTACCCTTGCTTTTACCCTTAAGCTTACCCTTACCCTTACCCTTACCCTTACCCTAACCCTTACCCTTGCTTTTACCCTTTAGCTTACCCTTACCCTTACCCTTACCCTTACCCTTACCCTTACCCTTACCCTTACCCTTACCCTTACCCTTACCCTTACCCTTACCCTTACCCTTACCCTTACCCTTACCCTTACCCTTACCCTTGCTTTTACCCTTAAGCTTACCCTTACCCTTACCCTTACCCTTACCCTTACCCTTACCCTTACCCTTACCCTTACCCTTACCCTTACCCTTACCCTTGCTTTTACCTTTAAGCTTACCCTTACCGTCACCCTTACCCTTACCCTTACCCTTGCTTTTACCCTTAGGCTTACCCTTACCTTTACCCTTACCCTTACCCTTACCCTTACCCTTACCCTTACCCTTACCCTTACCCTTACCCTTACCCTTACCCTTACCCTTACCCTTGCTTTTACCCTTAAGCTTACCCTTACCCTTACCCTTACCCTTACCCTTACCCTAACCCTTACCCTTGCTTTTACCCTTAAGCTTACCCTTACCCTTACCCTTACCCTTACCCTTACCCTTACCCTTGCTTTTACCCTTAGGCTTACCCTTACCCTTACCCTTACCCTTACCCTTGCTTCTACCCTTAAGCTTACCCTTACCCTTACCCTTACTCTTACCCTTACCCTTACCCTTACCCTTACCCTTACCCTTACCCTTAGCCTTACCCTTACCCTTACCCTTACCCTTGCTTTTACCCTTAGGCTTACCCTTACCTTTACCCTTACCCTAACCCTTACCCTTACCCTTACCCTTACCCTTACCCTTGCTTTTACCCGTAAGCTTACCCTTACCCTTACCCTTACCCTTACTCTTACCCTTACCCTTACCCTTACCCTTACCCTTGCTTTTACCCTTAAGCTTACCATTACCCTTACCCTTACCCTTACCCTTACCCTTACCCTTACCCTTACCCTTACCTTTACCCTTACCCTTGCTTTTACCCTTAAGCTTACCCTTACCCTTACCCTTACCCTTACCCTTACCCTAACCCTTACCCTTGCTTTTACCCTTAAGCTTACCCTTACCCTTACCCTTACCCTTACCCTTACCCTTACCCTTACCCTTACCTTTACACTTACCCTTACCCTTACCCTTACCCTTACCCTTACCCTTACCCTTACCCTTGCTTTTACCCTTAAGCTTACCCTTACCCTTACCCCTACCCTTACCCTTACCTCTACCCTTACCCTTACCCTTGCTTTTACCCTTAAGCTTACCCTTACCCTTACCCTTACCCTTACCCTTACCCTTACCCTTACCCTTACCCTTACCCTTACCCTTACCCTTACCCCTGCTTTTACCCTTAGGCTTACCCTTACCTTTACCCTTACCCTTACCCTTACCCTTACCCTTACCCTTACCCTTACCCTTACCCTTACCCTTGCTTTTACCCTTAAGCTTACCCTTACCCTTACCCTTACCCTTACCCTTACCCTTACCCTTACCCTTACCCTTGCATTTACCCTTAAGCTTACCCTTACCCTTACCCTTACCCTTACCCTTACCCCTGCTTTTACCCTTAGGCTTACCCTTACCCTAACCCTTACCCTTACCCTTGCTTTTACCCTTAAGCTTACCCTTACCCTTACCCTTACTCTTACCCTTACCCTTACCCTTACCCTTACCCTTACCCTTACCCTTACCCTTACCCTTACCCTTACCCTTACCCTTACCCTTACCCTTGCTTTTACCCTTAGGCTTACCCTTACCCTTACCCCTACCCTTACCCTTACCCTTACCCTTACCCTTACCCTTACCCTTACCCTTACCCTTACCCTTACCCTTACCCTTACCCTTGCTTTTACCCTTAAGCTTACCCTTACCCTTACCCTTACCCTTACCCTTACCCTTACCCTTACCCTTACCCTTACCCTTACCCTTACCCTTGCTTTTACCCTTAAGCTTACCCTTAAGCTTACCCTTACCCTCACCCTTACCCTTACCCTTACCCTTGCTTTTACCCTTAGGCTTACCCTTACCTTTACCCTTACCCTTACCCTTACCCTTACCCTTACCCTTACCCTTTCCCTTACCCTTACCCTTACCCTTGCTTTTACCCTTAAGCTTACCCTTACCCTTACCCTTACCCTTACCCTTACCCTTACCCTTACCCTTGCTTTTACCCTTAAGCTTACCCTTACCCTTACCCTTACCCATACCCTTACCCTTGCTTTTACCCTTAGGCTTACCCTTAGCCTTACCCTTACCCTTACCCTTGCTTCTACCCTTAAGCTTACCCTTACCCTTACCCTTACTCTTACCCTTACCCTTACCCTTACCCTTACCCTTACCCTTACCCTTACCCTTACCCTTACCCTTACCCTTACCCTCACCCTTACCCTTACCCTTGCTTTTACCCTTAGGCTTACCCTTACCTTTACCCTTACCCTAACCCTTACCCTTACCCTTACCCTTACCCTTACCCTTGCTTTTACCCTTAAGCTTACCCTTACCCTTACCCTTACCCTTACCCTTACCCTTACCCTTACCCTTGCTTTTACCCTTAAGCTTACCATTACCCTTACCCTTATCCTTACCCTTACCCTTACCCTTACCCTTACCCTTACCCTTACCCTTGCTTTTACCCTTAAGCTTACCCTTACCCTTACCCTTACCCTTACCCTTACCCTTACCCTAACCCTTACCCTTGCTTTTACCCTTAAGCTTACCCTTACCCTTACCCTTACCCTTACCCTTACCCTTACCCTTACCTTTACCCTTACCCTTACCCTTACCCTTACCCTTACCCTTGCTTTTACCCTTAAGCTTACCCTTACCCTTACCCCTACCCTTACCCTTACCCTTACCCTTACCCTTGCTTTTACCCTTAAGCTTACCCTTACCCTTACCCTTACCCTTACCCTTACCCTTACCCTTACCCTTGCTTTTACCCTTAGGCTTACCCTTACCTTTACCCTTACCCTTACCCTTACCCTTACCCTTACCCTTACCCTTGCTTTTACCCTTAAGCTTACCCTTACCCTTACCCTTACCCTTACCCTTACCCTTACCCTTGCTTTTACCCTTAAGCTTACCCTTACCTTTACCCTTACCCTTACCCTTACCCTTGCTTTTACCCTTAGGCTTACCCTTACCCTAACCCTTACCCTTACCCTTGCTTTTACCCTTAAGCTTACCCTTACCCTTACCCTTACTCTTACCCTTACCCTTACCCTTACCCTTACCCTTACCCTTACCCTTACCCTTACCCTTACCCTTACCCTTACCCTTACCCTTACCCTTACCCTTGCTTTTACCCTTAGGCTTACCCTTACCTTTACCCTTACCCTAACCCTAACCCTTACCCTTACCCTTACCCTTACCCTTGCTTTTACCCTTAAGCTTACCCTTACCCTTACCCTTACCCTTACCCTTGCTTTTACCCTTAAGCTTACCCTTACCCTTACCCTTACCCTTACCCTTACCCTTACCCTTACCCTTACCCTTACCCTTACCCTTACCTTTACCCTTACCCTTACCCTTGCTTTTACCCTTAAGCTTACCCTTACCCTTACCCTTACCCTTACCCTTACCCTTACCCTTACCCTTACCCTTACCCTTATCCTTGCTTTTACCCTTAGGCTTACCCTTACCTTTACCCTTACCCTTACCCTTACCCTTACCCTTACCCTTGCTTTTACCCTTAAGCTTACCCTTACCCTTACCCTTACCCTTACCCTTAAGCTTACCCTTACCCTTACCCTTACCCTTACCCTTACCCTTACCCTTACCCTTGCTTTTACCCTTAAGCTTACCCTTACCCTTACCCTTACCCTTACCCTTACCCTTGCTTTTACCCTTAAGCTTACCCTCACCCTTACCCTTACCCTTACCCTTAAGCTTTCCCTTACCCTTACCCTTACACTTACCCTTACCCTTACCCTTACCCTTACCCTTACCCTTACCCTTACCCTTACCCTTACCCTTACCCTTACCCTTACCCTTACCCTTGCTTTAACCCTTAAGCTTACCCTTACCCTTAACCTTACCCTTACCCTTAAGCTTACATTTACCCTTACCCTTACCCTTACCCTCACCCTTACCCTTACCCTTGCTTTTAACCTTAAGCTTACCCTTACCCTTACCCTTACCCTTACCCTTAAGCTCACCCTTACCCTTACCCTTACCCTTACCCTTACCCTTACCCTTGCTTTTACCCTTAAGCTTACCCTTACCCTTACCCTTACCCTTACCCTTAAGCTTACCCTTACCCTTACCCTTACCCTTACCCTTACCCTAACCCTTACCCTTACCCTTACCCTTACCCTTGCTTTTACCCTTAAGCTTACCCTTACCCTTACCCTTACCCTTACCCTTGCTTTTACCCTTAAGCTTACCCTTACCCTTACCCTTACCCTTACCCTTAAGCTTACCCTTACCCTTACCCTTACCCTTACCCTTACCCTTACCCTTACCCTTACCCTTACCCTTACCCTTACCCTTACCCTTGCTTTTACCCTTAAGCTTACCCTTACCCTTACCCTTAACCTTACCCTTACCCTTACCCTTACCCTTACCCTTACCCTTGCTTTTACCCTTAGGCTTACCCTTACCTTTACCCTTACCCTTACCCTTACCCTTACCCTCACCCTTACCCTTACCCTTACCTTTACCCTTACCCTTGCTTTTACCCTTAAGCTTACCCTTACCCTTACCCTTACCCTTACCCTTACCCTTACTCTTGCTTTTACCCTTAAGCTTACCCTTACCCTTACCCTTACCCTTACCCTTACTTTTACCCTTAGGCTTACCCTTACCCTTTCCCTTACCCTTACCCTTGCTTTTACCCTTAAGCTTACCCTTACCCTTACCCTTACCCTTACCCTTACCCTTACCCTTACCCTTACCCTTACCCTTACCCTTACACTTACCCTTACCCTTACCCTTACCCTTACCCTTACCCTAACCCTTACCCTTACCCTTACCCTTACCCTTACCCTTGCTTTTACCCTTAGGCTTACCCTTACCTTTACCCTTACCCTTACCCTTACCCTTACCCTTACCCTTGCTTTTACCCTTAAGCTTACCCTTACCCTTACCCTTACCCTTACCCTTACCCTTACCCTTACCCTTACCCTTACCCTTACCCTTACCCTTGCTTTTACCCTTAAGCTTACCCTTACCCTTACCCTTACCCTTACCCTTACCCTTGCTTTTACCCTTAGGCTTACCCTTACCCTTTCCCTTACCCTTACCCTTGCTTTTACCCTTAAGCTAACCCTTACCCTTACCCTTACCCTTACCCTTACCCTTACCCTTACCCTTACCCTTACCCTTACCCTTACCCTTACCCTTACCCTAACCCTTACCCTTACCCTTACCCTTACCCTTACCCTTGCTTTTACCCTTAGGCTTACCCTTACCTTTACCCTTACCCTTACCCTTACCCTTACCCTTACCCTTGCTTTTACCCTTAAGCTTACCCTTACCCTTAACCTTACCCTTACCCTTACCCTTACCCTTACCCTTACCCTTACCCTTACCCTTGCTTTTACCCTTAAGCTTACCCTTACCCTTACCCTTACCCTTACCCTTACCCTTACCCTCACCCTTGCTTTTACCCTTAAGCTTACCCTTACCCTTACCCTTACCCTTACCCTTACCCTTACCCTTGCTTTTACCCTTAAGCTTACCCTTACCCTTACCCTTACCCTTACCCTTACCCTTGCTTTTACCCTTAGGCTTACCCTTACCCTTACCCTTACCCTTACCCTTACCCTTGCTTTTACCCTTAAGCTTACCCTTACCCTTACCCCTACCCTTACTCTTACCCTTACCCTTACCCTTACCCTTACCCTTGCTTTTACCCTTAGGCTTACCCTTACCTTTACCCTTACCCTTACCCTTACCCTTACCCTTACCCTTACCCTAGCCCTAACCCTTACCCTTACCCTTACCCTTGCTTTTACCCTTAAGCTAACCCTTACCCTTACTCTTACCCTTACCCTTACCCTTAACCTTACCCTCACCCTTGCTTTTACCCTTAAGCTCACCCTTACCCTTACCCTTACCCTTACACTTACCCTTACCCTGACCCTTACCCTTGCTTTTACTCTTAAGCTTACCCTTACCCTTACCCTTACCCTTACCCTTAAGCTTACCCTTACCCTTACCCTTACCCTTACACTTACCCTTACCCTTACCCTTGCTTTTACCCTTAAGCTTACCCTTACCCTTACCCTTACCCTTACCCTTACCCTTGCTTTTACCCTTAAGCTTACCCTTACCCTTACCCTTACCCTTACCCTTAAGCTTACCCTTACCCTTACCCTTACCCTTACCCTTACCCTTACCCTTACCCTTGCTTTTACCCTTAAGCTTACCCTTACCCTTACCCTTACCCTTACCCTAACCCTTACCCTTAACCTTACCCTTACCCTTACCCTTACCCTTACCCTTACCCTTGCTTTTACCCTTAGGCTTACCCTTACCTTTACCCTTACCATTACCCTTACCCTCACCCTTACCCTTACCCTTACCCTTACCCTTACCCTTGCTTTTACCCTTAAGCTTATCCTTACCCTTACCCTTACCCTTACCCTTACCCTTACCCTTACCCTTACCCTTACCCTTACCCTTACCCTTACCCTTACCCTTACCCTTGCTTTTACCCTTAAGCTTACCCTTACCCTTACCCTTACCCTTACCCTTACCCATACCCTTACCCTTACCCTTACCCTTACCCTTACCCTTACCCTTACCCTTGCTTTTACCCTTAAGCTTACCCTTACCCTTACCCTTACTCTTACCCTTACCCTTACCCTTACCCTTACCCTTGCTTTTACCCTTAAGCTTACCCTTACCCTTACCTTTACCCTTACCCTTACCCTTACCCTTACCCTTACCCTTACCCTTACCCTTACCCTTACCCTTACCCTTACCCTTACCCTTGCTTTTACCCTTAGGCTTACCCTTACCTTTAGCCTTACCCTTACCCTTACCCTTACCCTAACCCTTACCCTCACCCTTACCCTTGCTTTTACCCTTAAGCTTACCCTTACCCTTACCCTTACCCTTACCCTTACCCTTACCCTTACCCTTACCCTTACCCTTACCCTTGCTTTTACCCTTAAGCTTACCCTTACCCTTACCCTTACCCTTACCCTTACACTTACCCTTGCTTTTACCCTTAGGCTTACCCTTACCCTTACCCTTACCCTTACCCTTGAGCTTACCCTTACCCTTACCCTTACCCTAACCCTTACCCTTACCCTTACCCTTACCCTTACCCTTACCCTTACCCTTGCTTTTACCCTTAAGCTTACCCTTACCCTTACCCTTACCCTTACCCTTACCCTTACCCTTACCCTTACCCTTACCCTTACCCTTACCCTTACCCTTACCCTTACCCTTACTCTTACCCTTGCTTTGACCCTTAGGCTTACCCTTACCTTTACCCTTACCCTTACCCTTACCCTTACCCTTACCCTTACCCTTACCCTTACCCTTACCCTTACCCTTGCTTTTACCCTTAAGCTTACCCTCACCCTTACCCTTACCCTTACCCTTACCCTTACCCTTACCCTTGCTTTTACCCTTAAGCTTACCCTTACCCTTACCCTTACCCTTACCCTTACCCTTGCTTTTACCCTTAGGCTTACCCTTACCCTTACCCTTACCCTTACCCTTACCCTTGCTTTTACCCTTAAGCTTACCCTTACCCTTACCCTTACCCTTACCCTTACCCTTACCCTTACCCTTACCCTTACCCTTACCCTTACCCTTACCCTTGCTTTTACCCTTAGGCTTAACCTTACCTTTACCCTTACCCTTACCCTTACCCTTACCCTTACCCTTACCCTTACCCTTACCCTTACCCTCACCCTTACCCTTGCTTTTACCCTTAAGCTTACCCTTACCCTTACCCTTACCCTTACCCTTACCCTTACCCTTACCCTTGCTTTTACCCTTAAGCTTACCCTCACCCTTACCCTTACCCTTACCCTCACCCTTACCCTTACCCTTACCCTTGCTTATACCCTTAAGCTTACCCTTACCCTTACCCTTACCCTTACCCTTACCCTTACCCTTACCCTTACCCTTACCCTTACCCTTACCCTCACCCTTACCCTTGCTTTTACCCTTAGGCTTACCCTTACCTTTACCCTTACCCTTACCCTTACCCTTACCCTTACCCTTACCCTTACCCTTACCCTTACCCTTGATTTTACCCTTAAGCTTACCCTTACCCTTACCCTTACCCTTACCCTTACCCTTACCCTAACCCTTACCCTTGCTTTTACCCTTAAGCTTACCCTTACCCTTACCCTTACCCTTACCCTTACCCTTACCCTTACCCTTACCCTTACCCTTACCCTTACCCTTGCTTTTACCCTTAAGCTTACCCTTACCCTTACCCTTACCCTTACCCTTACCCTTACCCTTACCCTTATCCTTACCCTTGCTTTTACCCTTAAGCTTACCCTTACCCTTACCCTTACCCTTACCCTTACCCTTACCCTTACCCTTACCCTTACCCTTGCTTTTACTCTTAGGCTTACCCTTACCTTTACCCTTACCCTTACCCTTACCCTTACCCTCACCCTTACCCTTACCCTTGCTTTTACCCTTAAGCTTACCCTTACCCTTACCCTTACCCTTACCCTTACCCTTGCTTTTACCCTTAAGCTTACCCTTACCCTTACCCTTAACCTTACCCTTACCCTTGCTTTTACCCTTAAGCTTACCCTTACCCTTACTCTTACCCTTACCCTTACCCTTACCCTTAACCTTACCCTTACCCTTACCCTTACCCTTGCTTTTACCCTTAGGCTTACCCTTACCTTTACCCTTACCCTAACCCTTACCCTTACCCTTACCCTTACCCTTACCCTTACCCTTGCTTTTACCCTTAAGCTTACCCTTACCCTTACCCATACCCTTACCCTTACCCTTACCCTTACCCTTACCCTTACCCTTACCCTTACCCTTACCCTTGCTTTTACCCTTAAGCTTACCCTTACCCTTACCCTTACCCTTACCCTTACCCTTACCCTTACCCTTACCCTTACCCTTACCCTTGCTTTTACCCCTAAGCTTACCCTTACCCTTACCCTTACCCTTACCCTTACCCTTACCCTTACCCTTACCCTTACCCTTACCCTTACCCTTACCCTTACCCTTAACCTTACCCTTACCCTTACCCTTGCTTTTACCCTTAGGCTTACCCTTACCTTTACCCTTACCCTTACCCTTACCATTACCCTTATCCTTGCTTTTACCCTTAAGCTTACCCTTACCCTTACCCTTACCCTTAAGCTTACCCTTACCCTTACCCTTACCCTTACCCTTACCCTTACCCTTACCCTTACCCTTACCCTTACCCTTACCCTTACCCTTACCCTTACCCTTACCCTTACCCTTACCCTTACCCTTGCTTTTACCCTTAAGCTTACCCTTACCCTTACCCTTACCCTTACCCTTGGTTTTACCCTTAAGCTTACCCTTACCCTTACCCTTACCCTTAAGCTTACCCTTACCCTTACCCTTACCCTTACCCTTACCCTTACCCTTACCCTTACCCTTACCCTTACCCTTACCCTTACCCTTACCCTTACCCTTACCCTTACCCTTACCCTTACCCTTGCTTTTACCCTTAAGCTTACCCTTACCCTTACCCTTACCCTTACCCTTAAGCTTACCCTTACCCTTACCCTTACCCTTACCCTTAACCTTACCCTTGCTTTTACCCTTAAGCTTACCCTTACCCTTACCCTTACCCTTACCCTTACCCTTACCCTTAAGCTTACCCTTACCCTTACCCTTACCCTTACCCTTACCCTTGCTTTTACCATTAAGCTTACCCTTACCCTTACCCTTACCCTTACCCTTAAGCTTACCCTTACCCTTACCCTTACCCTTACCCTTACCCTTACCCTTACCCTTGCTTTTACCCTTAAGCTTACCCTTACCCTTACCCTTACCCTTACCCTTGCTTTTACCCTTAAGCTTACCCTTACCCTTACCCTTACCCTTAAGCTTACCCTTACCCTTACTCTTACCCTTACCCTTACCCTTACCCTTACCCTTACCCTTACCCTTACCCTTACCCTTACCCTTACCCTTGCTTTTACCCTAAAGCTTACCCTTACCCTTACCCTTACCCTTACCCTTACCCTTACCCTTACCCTTACCCTTACCCTTGCTTTTACCCTTAGGCTTACCCTTACCTTTACCCTTACCCTTACCCTTACCCTTACCCTTACCCTTACCCTTACCCTTACCCTTGCGTTTACCCTTAAGCTTACCCTTACCCTTACCCTTACCCTTACCCTTACCCTTACCCTTACCCTTACCCTTGCTTTTACCCTTAAGCTTACCCTTACCCTTACCCTTACCCTTACCCTTGCTTTTACCCTTAGGCTTACCCTTACCCTTACCCTTACCCTTACCCTTGCTTTTACCCTTAAGCTTACCCTTACCCTTACCCTTACCCTTACCCTTACCCTTACCCTTACCCTTACCCTTACCCTTACCCTTACCCTTGCTTTTACCCTTAGGCTTACCCTTACCTTTACCCTTACCCTTACCCTTACCCTTACCCTTACCCTTACCCTTACCCTTACCCTTGCGTTTACCCTTAAACTTACCCTTACCCTTACCCTTACCCTTACCCTTACCCTTACCCTTACCCTTACCCTTGCTTTTACCCTTAAGCTTACCCTTACCCTTACCCTTACCCTTACCCTTACCCTTGCTTTTACCCTTAGGCTTACCCTTACCCTTACCCTTACCCTTACCCTTGCTTTTACCCTTAAGCTTACCCTTACCCTCACCCTTACCCTTATCCTTACCCTTACCCTTACCCTTACCCTTACCCTTACCCTTACCCTTACCCTTACCCTTGCTTTTACCCTTAAGCTTACCCTTACCCTTACCCTTACCCTTACCCTTACCCTTTCCCTTACCCTTGCTTTTACCCTTAAGCTTACCCTTACCCTTACCCTTACCCTTACCCTTAACCTCACCCTTACCCTTACCCTTACCCTTGCTTATACCCTTAAGCTTACCCTTACCCTTACCCTTACCCTTACCCTTACCCTTACCCTTACCCTTACCCTTGCTTTTACCCTTAAGCTTACCCTTACCCTTACCCTTACCCTTACCCTTACCCCTACCCTTACCCTAACCCTTACCCTTGCTTTTACCCTTTAGCTTACCCTTACCCTTACCCTTACCCTTACCCTTACCCTTACCCTTACCCTTACCCTTACCCTTACCCTTACCCTTACCCTTACCCTTACCCTTACCCTTGCTTTTACCCTTAAGCTCACCCTTACCCTTACCTTTACCCTTACCCTTACCCTTACCCTTACCCTTACCCTTACCCTTGCTTTTACCCTTAAGCTTACCCTTACCCTTACCCTTACCCTTACCCTTACCCTTGCTTTTACCCTTAGGCTTACCCTTACCTTTACCCTTACCCTTACCCTTACCCTTACCCTTACCCTTACCCTTACCCTTACCCTTACCCTTACCCTTACCCTTGCTTTTACCCTTAAGCTCACCCTTACCCTTACCCTTACCCTTACCCTTACCCTTACCCTTGCTTTTAACCTTAAGCTTACCCTTACCCTTACCCTTACCCTTACCCTTACCCTTGCTTTTACCCTTAGGCTTACCCTTACCCTTACCCTTACCCTTACCCTTGCTTTTACCCTTAAGCTTACCCTTACCCTTACCCTTACCCTTACCCTTACCCTTACCCTTACCCTTACCCTTACCCTTACCCTTACCCTTACCCTTACCCTTGCTTTTACCCTTAGGCTTACCCTTACCTTTACCCTTACCCTAACCCTTACCCTTACCCTTACCCTTACCCTTACCCTTACCCTTGCTTTTACCCTTAAGCTTACCCTTACCCTTACCCTTACCCTTACCCTTACCCTTACCCTTACCCTTACCCTTACCCTTACCCTTGCTTTTACCCTTAAGCTTACCATTACCCTTACCCTTACCCTTACCCTTACCCTTACCCTTACCCTTACCCTTACCCTTACCCTTACCCTTGCTTTTACCCTTAAGCTTACCCTTACCCTTACCCTTACCCTTACCCTTACCCTAAACCTTACCCTTGCTTTTACCCTTAAGCTTACCCTTACCCTTACCCTTACCCTTACCCTTACCCTTACCCTTACCTTTACCCTTACCCTTACCCTTACCCTTACCCTTACCCTTACCCTTACCCTTACCCTTACCCTTGCTTTTACCCTTAAGCTTACCCTTACCCTTACCCCTACCCTTACCCTTACCCTTACCCTTACCCTTACCCTTGCTTTTACCCTTAAGCTTACCCTTACCGTTACCCTTACCCTTACCCTTACCCTTACCCTTACCCTTACCCTTGCTTTTACCCTTAGGCTTACCCTTACCTTTACCCTTACCCTTACCCTTACCCTTACCCTTACCCTTACCCTTACCCTTGCTTTAACCCTTAAGCTTACCCTTACCCTTACCCTTACCCTTACCCTTACCCTTACCCTTACCCTTACCCTTGCTTTTACCCTTAAGCTTACCCTTACCCTTACCCTTACCCTTGCTTTTACCCTTAGGCTAACCCTTACCCTAACCCTTACCCTTACCCTTGCTTTTACCCTTAAGCTTACCCTTACCCTTACCCTTACTCTTACACTTACCCTTACCCTTACCCTTACCCTTACCCTTACCCTTACCCTTACCCTTACCCTTACCCTTGCTTTTACCCTTAGGCTTATCCTTACCTTTACCCTTACCCTAACCCTTACCCTAACCCTTACCCTTACCCTTACCCTTACCCTTGCTTTTACCCTTAAGCTTACCCTTACCCTTACCCTTACCCTTACCCTTACCCTTACCCTTACCCTTGCTTTTACCCTTAAGCTTACCCTTACCCTTACCCTTACCCTTACCCTTACCCTTACCCTTACCCTCACCCTTACCCTTACCCTTACCCTTGCTTTTACCCTTAAGCTTACCCTTACCCTTACCCTTACCCTTACCCTTACCCTTACCCTTACCCTTACCCTTACCCTTATCCTTGCTTTTACCCTTAGGCTTACCCTTACCTTTACCCTTACCCTTACCCTTACCCTTACCCTTACCCTTGCTTTTACCCTTAAGCTTACCCTTACCCTTACCCTTACCCTTACCCTTAAGCTTACCCTTACCCTTACCCTTACCCTTACCCTTACCCTTACCCTTACCCTTACCCTTACCCTTACCCTTACCCTTACCCTTGCTTTTACCCTTAAGCTTACCCTTACCCTTACCCTTACCCTTACCCTTACCCTTGCTTTTACCCTTAAGCTTACCCTCACCCCTACCCTTACCCTTACCCTTAAGCTTTCCCTTACCCTTACCCTTACACTTACCCTTACCCTTACCCTTACCCTTACCCTTACCCTTACCCTTACCCTTACCCTTACCCTTGCTTTAACCCTTAAGCTTACCCTTACCCTTACCCTTACCCTTACCCTTAAGCTTACCCTTACCCTTACCCTTACCCTTACCCTCACCCTTACCCTTACCCTTGCTTTTACCCTTAAGCTTACCCTTACCCTTACCCTTACCCTTACCCTTAAGCTTACCCTTACCCTTACCCTTACCCTTACCCTTACCCTTACCCTTGCTTTTACCCTTAAGCTTACCCTTACCCTTACCCTTACCCTTACCCTTACGCTTACCCTTACCCTTACCCTTACCCTTACCCTTACCCTTACCCTTACCCTTACCCTTACCCTTACCCTTACCCTTACCCTTGCTTTTACCCTTAAGCTTACCCTTACCCTTACCCTTACCCTTACCCTTGCTTTCACCCTTAAGCTTACCCTTACCCTTACCCTTACCCTTACCCTTAAGCTTACCCTTACCCTTACCCTTACCCTTACCCTTACCCTTACCCTTACCCTTACCCTTGCTTTTACCCTTAAGCTTACCCTTACCCTTACCCTTAACCTTACCCTTACCCTTACCCTTACCCTTACCCTTACCCTTGCTTTTACCCTTAGGCTTACCCTTACCTTTACCCTTACCCTTACCCTTACCCTTACCCTTACCCTTACCCTTACCCTTACCTTTACCCTTACCCTTGCTTTTACCCTTAAGCTTACCCTTACCCTTACCCTTACCCTTACCCTTACCCTTACTCTTGCTTTTACCCTTAAGCTTACCCTTACCCTTACCCTTACCCTTACCCTTACCCTTACCCTTACCCTTACTTTTACCCTAAGGCTTACCCTTACCCTTTCCCTTACCCTTACCCTTGCTTTTACCCTTAAGCTTACCCTTACCCTTACCCTTACCCTTACCCTTTCCCTTACCCTTATCCTTACCCTTACCCTTACCCTTACCCTTACCCTTACCCTTACCCTAACCCTTACCCTTACCCTTACCCTTACCCTTACCCTTGCTTTTACCCTTAGGCTTACCCTTACCTTTACCCTTACCCTTACCCTTACCCTTACCCTTACCCTTGCTTTTACCCTTAAGCTAACCCTTACCCTTACCCTTACCCTTACCCTTACCCTTACCCTTACCCTTACCCTTACCCTTACCCTTGCTTTTACCCTTAAGCTTACCCTTACCCTTACCCTTACCCTTACCCTTACCCTTGCTTTTACCCTTAGGCTTACCTTTACCCTTTCCCTTACCCTTACCCTTACCCTTACCCTTACCCTTACCCTTACCCTTACCCTTACCCTTACCCTTACCCTAACCCTTACCCTTACCCTTACCCTTACCCTTACCCTTGCTTTTACCCTTAGGCTTACCCTTACCTTTACCCTTACCCTTACCCTTACCCTTACCCTTACCCTTGCTTTTACCCTTAAGCTTACCCTTACCCTTACCCTTACCCTTACCCTTACCCTTACCCTTACCCTTACCCTTACCCTTACCCTTACCCTTACCCTTACCCTTGCTTTTACCCTTAAGCTTACCCTTACCCTCACCCTTACCCCTACCCTTACCCTTACCCTTACCCTTACCCTCCCCAGTAGCACACAATCTTGGCTAAACATTGATTCAATATTGGCCCAATATAGATTCATCGTACATCGAAAAACGAGTATACGCCAATGTTGGCCCAATATCGAAATTTGTGATAAGGCCAATATTGTGAATTAGTACTTTTGCCAATATTGGCCCAATATTGGGATGAGTGGATTGTGCCAATATTGTTTATCAATGGTAATGCCAATATTGGTCCAATATTGGGCATAAGTTATTAGCCAATATTGTAAATCACATTGCTACCAATATTGGCCCATTATCGGGATAAGTGGATTGCGCCAATATTGTTTATCAATGGTATCGCCAATATTGGTCCAATATTCGGCATAGTTTTTTAGCCAATATTGTGAATAACATTGGTACCAATATTGGCCCAATATCGGGATAAGTGGATTGCGCCAATATTGTTAATCAATGGTTTCGCCAATATTGGTCCAATATTAGGCATAGGTTATAAGTCAATATTGTAAATCACATTGCTACCAATATTGGCCCAATACCGGAATAAGTGGATTGCGCCAATATTGTTTATCGATGGAATCGCCAATAGTGGTCCAATATTGGGCATAGTTTTTTACCCAATATTGTGAATCACATTGTTACCAATATTGGCCCAATATCGGGATAAGTGGATTGCGCCAATATTGTTAATCAATGGTTTCGCCAATATTGGTCCAATATTGGGCATAGGTTATAAGCCAATATTTTAAATCACATAGCTACCAATATTGGCCCAATATCGGGATAAGTGGATTGCGCCAATATTGTTTATCGATGGTATCGCCAATATTGGTCCTATATTGGGCATGGTTTTTTTGCCAATATTGTTAATCACATTGCTACCAATATTGGTCCAATATCGGTGTAAGTGGATTGCGCCAATATTGTTCATCAAACGTATCGCCAATATTGGTGGAAAAGTTCTTTTGGCCAATATTGAAAATTACATTGCTACCAATATTAGCCCAATATCGAGATGAGTGGATGGCGCCAATATTGTTTATCCATGGTATCGCCAATATTGGTCCAACATTGGGCATAGTTTTTTGGTCAATATTGTAAATTACATTGCTACCGATATTGGCCCAATATCGGGATAAGTGGATTGCGCCAATATTTTTTGTCAATGTATCGCCAATATTAGTCCGATATTGGGAATGGGGTTTTAGCCAATATTGAAAATAACATTGCTACCAATATTGGCCCAATATCGGGATAAGTGGATTGCGCCAATATTTTTTGTCAATGTATCGCCAATATTAGTCCGATATTGGGAATGGGGTTTTAGCCAATATTGAAAATTACATTGCTACCAATATTGGCCCAATATTGGGATGAGTGGATGGCGCCAATATTGTTTATCCATGGTATCGCCAATATTGGTCCAACATTGGGCATAGTTTTTTGGTCAATATTGTAAATTACATTGCTACCGATATTGGCCCAATATCGGGATAAGTGGATTGCGCCAATATTTTTTGTCAATGTTTCGCCAATATTAGTCCGATATTGGGAATGGGGTTTTAGCCAATATTGAAAATAACATTGCTACCAATATTGGCCCAATATTGGGATTAGTATATTGCGCCAATATCGTTTATCAATGGTATCGCCAATATTGGGCATAGTTTCTTGGTCAATATTGTAAATTACATTGCTACCAATATTGGCCGAATATTGAAATGAGTGGATTGCGCCAATATTGTTTATCAATGATATCGCCAATATTGGTCCAATATTTGGTATAGTTATTCGACAGTATTGTAAATTACATTGCTACCAATATTGGCCCAATAAAGGGACAAGGGGATTATGAGTGTGAATCGTTTTCCTGTGGAACTTCGGTTAATGGCAAACTTTGGAGGCTTGCAATGGACATACTCTAGAAGAATATACTGTAAGATTTCTGAATTCCCTTGAAAAATCGAATACTTCTGGTTATATTATTCCTTTCAGGTTGATTATTTTGGACGATATATCGAAGCGTTTTGTACATGTAATAGTAGAATTTAATCTGAACTGATGGGTAAATACATCAATTTTCATGAATTTACCGACTAAGCTTTCCACTGTTTCAGGGGACTTCATTTTGGAGATATTAATCCGAACTGAAAGCTATCCAGATAAGTATTCTGATACTACACAAGCCGAAATTCCGAACAATTTTGATTATCTTATTGTCTAGAGTCTAGAGAAGATATTCAATCTAACGCGTGTTCGAGTCAAAAGAAAATTCTGCAATTTATTCAGGCGATTGGGACCAGTTAAAACAAATTATTGTATATTAAAAAATAGGAAATCAAGTAACTCAGTATTAATCGAATATTCAGAAATAAATTCATTCATGCTAATTCTGAGGTTATTTCGCACTTACAGAATACTTTCAACGTATTTCACCAATGAAGGTACATAATTCCATAATATAGGTTATTATCTGTGCACAGAAAATTAAGTCACCCTGATCATCACACCTGTTGAGGTTGAACTAATCAATAAATCCTTAAAATAAGTATTAGTTATAATTTATATTTCCAACGAATAAATTTGAAAAACATTCCCTTGTTATAGCCTCAGGGCCATTTATCGCCCGAGAGTGGCTTCCGTCTAACCAGATGCTGTTTTATTGCCCTTTGCTTACATTTCAAGGAGTTGTCGCGTATCATTCTTCGATTCACATTTTATTTTTACATAATAATCCTTTTTGCATCCCGATAGTTGTTCCATCCCTTCACTTCCTAATTCATTAGTGTGCAACGAATCTTTTTACGGGCTTGTTTTGGGGAACACGCATCATTATTTCGTCACGATGTCTGTAATTTTCGAATTTTGAGCCAAAATGGATATCAAACGACTAGGTTGGACTCACTGATGAAGAATCCGTGGTCAAAATTGATTCTGGCGTTCGGCCGTCCTTCCGGCCGTGTGCGCTGTAACTCTCGAAAGGAACTACCTAGAGTCTTGAAATTTTCAGATTTGGTTACGAGCCTGAATATCTCGGTTAAGTTCGTTAATGGGCCAAATCTGCCGAATGGTTTTTGTGCTACAGCCATTTGAAATTTTGATTTCTCAATAACTCGAAAAATATTTATCTGATCGAAAGGAAACTTGGTTGAAAGATGCACAGTGTCAATGGGAAGAATTATCCATGGAAAAATTGGAGAAGAAAATTTTTTTTTTCGAAAATTTTTATATTTCATTGAAATTTCACTGAAATTTCCAAGTCACAATTCCGCACTGTGAACAAGCGCGTAAAAGCTGCTGACTTCACGTCAGTGCTTTTCTAGATTTTTTATAGTTAAGGTCGGCCTAACTGCCAAACGTAAAATGAAAAGACATTTAGAGACTTGATTTTTTTTGTTGAACCGGTTCAATTCCGAAAGCTGAATTCGCGAACGGGTGAAACCATCCAATGACGCCACATATATATATAATTAATTACAAGAAATTCGACACATTTTTTTTCTCAATATCTCCAAAGATAAATATCAGATGGAACTGAACTTCGAAACACTGTTGTAAAATACTGAATCGAGGTTCTCACCAATTTTATTGAAATCTGATGAAAAGCTTTCGGTTGAAAAATTTTTCAACAAAAATTCCCAAAATATTTGAATACATTTTTACAGTTTTTCACCCCTACGGTCCTAACAAAATTTGTCAGTTTTAAGTATTTTTCTACTTACTACATAGTTTGAATCTGTTCGCTTCTGTTCTTCTTGGAATATTGAGGAAATAACCTCAATCTTCCAATATCTCCGAATATAAATATCGGATCAAACTGAAATTCGAAGCGCTGTTTTGAAATATTGATTTCAAGCTTTATCCCAATTTTCAATCTGATCGTGTCGATAGTCATCGAGATATCAAGGAAATATTCTGAAAATTTCAAATAACAACGAAATTTTACATATTTTTTTCTTAATACCTCCGGAAATAAATATTAGATCAAATTGAAATTGGAAAAAAGTGTTGTAGAATACTCACTCCAAAGTCGGCGCTGAATTTCATCGAAATCTATTCAATAAATTAGAAAAAACAATTGTTTTTTCGATAAATATGTGAATAATTTTCGAAAAACAATTTTTTCTTGGTTCGCGTTAATATATTCTCCGTGTAATTACGAAGTTTCGATGTGGTCGCATATGTGCTTCTCGACATATCCAGGAAATTTCAAACAACGAAATTTGACAATTTTTTTTTCATATATCCCCGAAAGCAAATATCTCAAGTTTAAATTTGAAATTCCGTTTTTGAATATTGATTCCAAGGCCTGTGACTGATTTCATTAAAATGTTCCGAGAAAAAAAAATTTTTCCACAAAAATTTCAAACATTTTCGGGTAAACATTTTCTTCAAATTTTTTAACCACTAGATCCATACGAAATTTTGCGGAAGGTTTCGCTTTGGTATCCTTCTTATTATTATCATGTTTCGATCTGATCGCATTTGTTCTTCTTGATATGTTGAGGAAATAACGTCAAAATTTTTGTCATATTTCTCCGGAAGTAAATATCGTATCGAATTGAAATTTGAAACGTTCTTGTTGGAAGACTGATTCTAAGATATATGTGCCAAATTCAGTTGAAATCTGATCAACACTTTCCGAGAAAAAGAAATGTCCAATGAAAATTTCGAAAATTTTTGAATAATTATTTCTATAAATTTTTTAACAATTAGATCCATACGAAACTCCACACTTATTTGTTTGTTGGTATTCAAGAACTTGTCACGAAATTTCAATTCGATCGAATCAGTTCTCCATGAAATATCGAGAAATTAACCTCAAAATTTCATATACTCCAAAAATGTTTGGTCGATTTGGTCCAATAACGAACTCAGTCGAGATTTTCAGGATCTAAGCCCAACCTGAGAAATTCAAAACTCTAGGTCCTTTCTTTCGAAAGTTAGAACGCACACGGCCGGACGGACAGAATCAAATTTGAGTCTAACCTAGTCGTTTGAGACCAATTTCAGCTCAAAATTCGAGAGTTGCAGACATTGTGACGAGACGATAACGCGTTGTTCCCCAGAACAAGCGCGTAAATACAGTGGAAATTACCGAATACATATTCATTCAAACCGTTAAATAAGAAAGTAAAAGGATAGAAACCCAGAGGCGATTGAAAAGCTATCTGTGCAAAATGCCTCCATTCAATGTAGAACGAGAGCATCATTAAGGGGTTACAGGTTCCCCGTAAGTTCAGGTACGATGACGAATGACGACAGAGCGAGCTAATAGCACTGGGAGCTACTGTATCGTTATAATACAAATTGTATGACAATTGATTAAAACATTTATAGATTGATTGAAGCAAACCCTATTCAAATGATGAATTGAAAAAATAGTTCGAGCTCTGAGCGACAAAAACATCGAAAAACGATAAGTGACAAACCCTTGCAAGGGCAATAAAATAACATCTGGTAGACGGGTGCCACTTTCGGTTGTCAAATAGCCCTGAGGCAATAACAAGGGAATTATTTCTAAGAATTATTCGTTAGAAATGCAAAATATAACAGATTATTTGTTAGGGTTTATAAATTATTTCAATACTATATTCAGGTGCAACGATGAGTGTGACTTAATTTTCTGCGCACAGATAACCCCTTATACGTATTAACCTATAGAAAATAATTTACCTTCATATAGGTGAAATACGATGAGAGTATTCTGTAAGTGCGAAACAAGCTCAGAGTTAGAACAAGTATACTGAATATTGGCGTGCATTGTTCATCTCGTAGAGGAACGATAATTCCATTAACAGTTTAGTTTATATTCGAAATAATTTATGGGATTGAAATAGGTTGGAAATGAGACACTAATTCATTCCTTCAAGCGACGTTTCGCGACTGTTTTGTTGCTTCTTCAAGCTTTTTAATATAGAATACTTATGAATAAATCAACATAGTATAGGATTTCAAAAACTTATTTTCCTACCTCGGAAGCAGTTATTTGAATTGAAACAGTATTTTCATCGATATTGAATCGGAAAGATAAACAAAACTGACATGTGACGTGACGAACATATGAATGAAATCCTGTTCTTCGATTCTCAGATGAATAACTTTTTGGATGAACAGGAACCACTACCACATCAACACATCCGCTGCTTCGGAGGTTAGAAAATAAGTTTTTGAATTCCTATACTATGTTGATTTATTCATGTTGTTTCACTAAGTATTCTATATTAGAGAGCTTGACGAAGCAACAAAACAGTACCTAGCGAAAAGTGAAGGAATGAATTCCAATCCCACGAATTATTCTACATATAAAAATTAATGAAAGGAATACGAGATCACAGTCGAGTGTACTTTATATTGTGATAATAAGATACTTTATAGCTGAAATTTGTCGTGCCTATCTTTGAAACATTTTTCGTGTCTTTTGAACTATTCATATTTTAGCGTCACAATAGTGACGTCACACGCAAACATTTTAGAAAACAGTTCGTAAAAGTCGAAAACATAAGTTTGACTACTGTTAAATCTTTTAAAACTGGTATTTTAGCGCCGTAGCGGTGACACCGGTGACGCCACACGCAATATTATATTCCATTTTAGCGAACTTCTTAATGACGTCATCAGTTCGATGGTCGCCTAAAACGGATTTTTCAGAACCTTCCGTTTTTTGTTGGTTGAAATTGATAATTTTCATCCTCATCAGATTTTGGATGCTATGTTTTCTTGCTCTCTTCAACGCGTGCGGAAATCATTGTAATTGATGAATAATGAAGTAAAAAAATCAAACCTTCTCCATATTTTGAAGATTCATACTTTCATACATTAATAATCACGAAATTTCACTGAAATGAGTGAAATATCAAATAACGCGGTCTCCTAACTCACACAAGCATAATAATCAGCAGTAATAATAAACCTACCTCTCCTTAACCCGGTTTGAAAAGCTTAATATTCTATTAAAGTGAAAATTTTCCTGAAATACTTATCTAACCAACTAAATCAATACAAAAACAGTTCAGAGTTATTCAGCGTTGGTCGTAATCAAAACAAATACAATGTAATATTACGCATCATAAGCCTGAACTCGTATGGTCATGGGTAGCCCAATGGTAGAGCTTTATACTTGCGGCGCAGATTGTCCGGGTTCTATTCCCGCAGCGGACGATTGGTTGGTGTTGGATTTTTCAGGTTGGTGGTTTCTCGTATTTCTATAGGTGGGTCGTACGTCAGAGTCTCAAGTTGGTGGGTTTCAGGAAGGTCGGTGATGGGGGGTGGTGGTCGGTCATGAGTTTCGTAGTGGGTTGATTCTGTGTGTACTTGAAAAACGCGAATATATTTATAATTTTGTTTTTTTACTTTTTGAATATTGGTTTCCAATATTGGGCCAATATTGGTTTCCAATATTGGGCCAATATTGGTATCCAATATTGGGCCAATATTGGTATCCAATATTGGGCCAATATTAGTATTCTATATTTGACCAATGTATATTTCCAATATTGGGCTTATGTTGGTAACCAATGTTGGCCCAATATTGCAAAAAGTCAACATTCATTATTGGGCCAATATTGGTATCATATATTGGGCCAATATGGATGTCCAATATTGGGCCAATATGGATGTCCAATATTGGGCCAATATGGATGTCCAATATTGGGCTTAAATCGGTATCCAATGTTGGCCCAATATTGCAAAAAGTCAACATTCATTATTGGGCCAATATTGGTATCATAAATTGGGCCAATATGGATGTCCAATATTGGGCCTATGTTGGTATCCAATATTGGCCCAATATTGCAAAAAGTCAACATTCTTTATTGGGCCAATATTGAGAAACTATGTTGGGCCAATATTTTCACAATATTGGCCCAATATTGGTCCAATATTTGTGTGCTACTGGGGCTTACCCTTACCCTCACCCTTGCTTTTACCCTTAAGCTTACCCTTACCCTTACCCTTACCCTTACCCTTACCCTTACCCTTACCCTTACCCTTGCTTTTACCCTGAAGCTTACCCTTACCCTTACCCTTACCCTTACCCTTGCTTTTACCCTTAGGCTTACCCTTACCCTTACCCTTACCCTTACCCTTACCCTTGCTTTTACCCTTAAGCTTACCCTTACCCTTACCCTTACCCTTACCCTTACTCTTACCCTTACCCTTACCCTTACCCTTACCCTTGCTTTTACCCTTAGGCTTACCCTTACCTTTACCCTTACCCTTACCCTTACCCTTACCCTTACCCTTACCCTTACCCTTACCCTTACCCTTACCCTTGCTTTTACCCTTAAGCTAACCCTTACCCTTACCCTTACCCTTACCCTTACCCTTAACCTTACCCTTACCCTTGCTTTTACCCTTAAGCTCACCCTTACCCTTACCCTTACCCTTACCCTTACACTTACCCTTACCCTGACCCTTACCCTTGCTTTTACTCTTAAGCTTACCCTTACCCTTACCCTTACCCTTACCCTTAAGCTTACCCTTACCCTTACCCTTACCCTTACCCTTACCCTTACCCTTACCCTTGCTTTTACCCTTAAGCTTACCCTTACCCTTACCCTTACCCTTACCCTTACCCTTGCTTTTACCCTTAAGCTTACCCTTACCCTTACCCTTACCCTTACCCTTAAGCTTACCCTTACCCTTACCCTTACCCTTACCCTTACCCTTACCCTTACCCTTACCCTTACCCTTGCTTTTACCCTTAAGCTTACCCTTACCCTTACCCTTACCCTTACCCTAACCCTTACCCTTAACCTTACCCTTACCCTTACCCTTACCCTTACCCTTACCCTTGCTTTTACCCTTAGGCTTACCCTTACCTTTACCCTTACCTTTACCCTTACCCTTACCCTTACCCTTACCCTTACCCTTACCCTTGCTTTTACCCTTAAGCTTATCCTTACCCTTACCCTTACCCTTACCCTTACCCTTACCCTTACCCTTACCCTTACCCTTACCCTTACCCTTGCTTTTACCCTTAAGCTTACCCTTACCCTTACCCTTACCCTTACCCTTACCCTTACCCTTACCCTTACCCTTACCCTGACCCTTACCCTTACCCTTGCTTTTACCCTTAAGCTTACCCTTACCCTTACCCTTACTCTTACCCTTACCCTTACCCTTACCCTTACCCTTGCTTTTACCCTTAAGCTTACCCTTACCCTTACCTTTACCCTTACCCTTACCCTTACCCTTACCCTTACCCTTACCCTTACCCTTACCCTTACCCTTACCCTTACCCTTACCCTTGCTTTTACCCTTAGGCTTACCCTTACCTTTAGCCTTACCCTTACCCTTACCCTTACCCTTACCCTTACCCTTACCCTTACCCTTGCTTTTACCCTTAAGCTTACCCTTACCCTTACCCTTACCCTTACCCTTACCCTTACCCTTACCCTTACCCTTGCTTTTACCCTTAAGCTTACCCTTACCCTTACCCTTACCCTTACCCTTACCCTTACACTTACCCTTGCTTTTACCCTTAGGCTTACCCTTACCCTTACCCTTACCCTTACCCTTAAGCTTACCCTTACCCTTACCCTTACCCTTACCCTTACCCTTACCCTTACCCTTACCCTTACCCTTACCCTTACCCTTACCCTTACCCTTGCTTTTACCCTTAAGCTTTCCCTTACCCTTACCCTTACCCTTACCCTTACCCTTACCCTTACCCTTACCCTTACCCTTACCCTTACCCTTGCTTTGACCCTTAGGCTTACCCTTACATTTACCCTTACCCTTACCCTTACCCTTACCCTTACCCTTACCCTAACCCTTGCTTTTATCCTTAAGCTTACCCTTACCCTTACCCTTACCCTTACCCTTACCCTTACCCTTACCCTTACCCTTACCCTTGCTTTTACCCTTAAGCTTACCCTTACCCTTACCCTTACCCTTACCCTTACCCTTGCTTTTACCCTTAGGCTTACCCTTACCCTTACCCTTACCCTTGCTTTTACCCTTAAGCTTACCCTTACCCTTACCCTTACCCTTACTCTTACCCTTACCCTTACCCTTACCCTTACCCTTACCCTTACCCTTACCCTTACCCTTACCCTTACCCTTGCTTTTACCCTTAGGCTTAACCTTACCTTTACCCTTACCCTTACCCTTACCCTTACCCTTACCCTTACCCTTACCCTTACCCTTACCCTTACCCTTACCCTTACCCTTACCCTTACCCTTACCCTTACCCTTGCTTTTACCCTTAAGCTTACCCTTACCCTTACCCTTACCCTTACCCTTACCCTTACCCTTACCCTTACCCTTGCTTTTACCCTTAAGCTTACCCTCACCCTTACCCTTACCCTTACCCTCACCCCTACCCTCACCCTTACCCTTGCTTATACCCTTAAGCTTACCCTTACCCTTACCCTTACCCTTACCCTTACCCTTACCCTTACCCTTACCCTTACCCTTACCCTTACCCTTACCCTTGCTTTTACCCTTAGGCTTACCCTTACCTTTACCCTTACCCTTACCCTTACCCTTACCCTTACCCTTACCCTTACCCTTACCCTTACCCTTACCCTTACCCTTACCCTTGCTTTAACCCTTAAGCTTACCCTTACCCTTACCCTTACCCTTACCCTTACCGTAACCCTTACCCTTGCTTTTACCCTTAAGCTTACCCTTACCCTTACCCTTACCCTTACCCTTACCCTTACCCTTACCCTTACCCTTACCCTTACCCTTACCCTTACCCTTGCTTTTACCCTTAAGCTTACCCTTACCCTTACCCTTACCCTTACCCTTACCCTTACCCTTACCCTTATCCTTACCCTTGCTTTTACCCTTAAGCTTACCCTTACCCTTACCCTTACCCTTACCCTTACCCTTACCCTTACCCTTACCCTTATCCTTACCCTTACCCTTGCTTTTACTCTTAGGCTTACCCTTACCTTTACCCTTACCCTTACCCTTACCCTTACCCTCACCCTTACCCTTACCCTTGCTTTTACCCTTAAGCTTACCCTTACCCTTACCCTTACCCCTTACCCTTACCCTTGCTTTTACCCTTAAGCAAGGGTAAGGGTAAGGGTAAGGGTAAGGGTAAGAGTAAGGGTAAGGGTAAGGGTAATGGTAAGTTTAAGGGTAAAAGCAAGGGTAAGGGTAAGGGTAAGGGTAAGGGTAAGGGTAAGGGTAAGCTTAAGGGTAAAAGCAAGGGTAAGGGTAAGGGTAAGGGTAAGGGTAAGGGTAAGCTTAAGGGTAAAAGCAAGGGTGAGGGTAAGGGTAAGGGTAAGGGTAAGGGTAAGGGTAAGGGTAAGGGTAAGCTTAAGGGTAAAAGCAAGGGTAAGGGTAAGGGTAAGGGTAAGGGTAAGGGTAAAGGTAACGGTAAGCCTAAGGGTAAAAGCAAGGGTAAGGGTAAGGGTAAGGGTAAGGGTAAGGGTAAGGGTAAGGGTAAGGGTAAGGGTAAGGGTAAGGGTAAGGGTAAGGGTAAGGGTAAGGGTAAGGGTAAGGGTAAGGGTAAGGGTAAGGGTAAGGGTAAGGGTAAGGGTAAGGGTAAGGGTAAGGGTAAGCTTAAGGGTAAAAGCAAGGGTAAGGGTAAGGGTAAGGGTAAGGGTAAGCCTAAGGGTAAAAGCAAGGGTAAGGGTAAGGGTAAGGGTAAGGGTAAGGGTAAGCTTAAGGGTAAAAGCAAGGGTAAGGGTAAGTGTAAGGGTAAGGGTAAGGGTAAGGGTAAGGGTAAGGGTAAGCTTAAGGGTAAACGCAAGGGTAAGGGTAAGGGTAAGGGTAAGGGTAAGGGTAAGGGTAAGGGTAAAGGTAAGGGTAAGCCTAAGGGTAAAAGCAAGGGTAAGGGTAAGGGTAAGGGTAAGGGTAAGGGTAAGGGTAAGGGTAAGGGTAAGGGTAAGGGTAAGCTTAAGGGTAAAAGCAAGGGTAAGGGTAAGGGTAAGGGTAAGGGTAAGGGTAAGGGTAAGGGTAAGGGTAAGGGTAAGGGTAAGGGTAAGGGTAAGGGTAAGGGTAAGGGTAAGGGTAAGCTTAAGGGTAAGGGTAAGGGTAAGGGTAAGGGTAAGCTTAAGGGTAAAAGCAAGGGTAAGGGTAAGGGTAAGGGTAAGGGTAAGCTTAAGGGTAAAAGCAAGGGTAAGGGTAAGGGTAAGGGTAAGGGTAAGGGTAAGGGTAAGGGTAAGGGTAAGGGTAAGCTTAAGGGTAAGGGTAAGGGTAAGGGTAAGGGTAAGCTTAATGGTAAAAGCAAGGGTAAGGGTAAGGGTAAGGGTAAGGGTAAGGGTGAGCTTAAGGGTAAGGGTAAGGGTAAGGGTAAGGGTAAGCTTAAGGGTAAAAGCAAGGGTAAGGTTAAGGGTAAGGGTAAGGGTAAGGGTAAGGGTAAGGGTAAGCTCAAGGGTAAGGGTAAGGGTAAGGGTAAGGGTAAGCTTAAGGGTAAAAGCAAGGGTAAGGGTAAGGGTAAGGGTAAGGGTAAGGGTAAGGGTAAGGGTAAGGGTAAGGGTAAGGGTAAGGGTAAGGGTAAGGGTAAGGGTAAGCTTAAGGGTAAAAGCAAGGGTAAGGGTAAGGGTAAGGGTAAGGGTAAGGGTAAGCTTAAGGGTAAAAGCAAGGGTAAGGGTAAGGGTAAGGGTAAGGGTAAGGGTAAGGGTAAGGGTAAGGGTAAGGGTAAGCTTAAGGGTAAGGGTAAGGGTAAGGGTAAGCTTAAGGGTAAAAGCAAGGGTAAGGGTAAGGGTAAGAGTAAGGGTAAGGGTAAAGGTAAGGGTAAGCCTAAGGGTAAAAGCAAGGGTGAGGGTAAGGGTAAGGGTAAGGGTAAGGGTAAGGGTAAGGGTAAGGGTAAGGGTAAGGGTAAGGGTAAGGGTAAGGGTAAGGGTAAGGGTAAGGGTAAGGGTAAGGGTAAGGGTAAGGGTAAGGGTAAGGGTAAGGGTAAGGGTAAGGGTTAGGGTAAGCTTAAGGGTAAAAGCAAGGGTAAGGGTAAGGGTAAGGGTAAGGGTAAGGGTAAGGGTAAGGGTAAGGGTAAGGGTAAGGGTAAGGGTAAGCTTAAGGGTAAAAGCAAGGGTAAGGGTAAGGGTAAGGGTAAGGGTAAGGGTAAGGGTAAGGGTATGGGTAAGGGTAAGGGTAAGCTTAAGGGTAAAAGCAAGGGTAAGGGTAAGGGTAAGGGTAAGGGTAAGGGTTAGGGTAAGGGTAAAGGTAAGGGTAAGCCTAAGGGTAAAAGCAAGGGTAAGGGTAAGGGTAAGGGTAAGGTTAAGGGTAAGGGTAAGGGTAAGGGTAAGGGTAAGAGTAAGGGTAAGGGTAAGCTTAAGGGTAAAAGCAAGGGTAAGGGTAAGGGTAAGGGTAAGGGTAAGCCTAAGGGTAAAAGCAAGGGTAAGGGTAAGGTTAAGGGTAAGGGTAAGGGTAAGCTTAAGGGTAAAAGCAAGGGTAAGGGTAAGGGTAAGGGTAAGGGTAAGGGTAAGCTTAAGGGTAAAAGCAAGGGTAAGGGTAAGGGTGAGGGTAAGGGTAAGGGTAAGGGTAAGGGTAAAGGTAAGGGTAAGCCTAAGAGTAAAAGCAAGGGTAAGGGTAAGGGTAAGGGTAAGGGTAAGGGTAAGGGTAAGGGTAAGGGTAAGGGTAAGGGTAAGGGTAAGGGTAAGCTTAAGGGTAAAAGCAAGGGTAAGGATAAGGGTAAGGGTAAGGGTAAGGGTAAGGGTAAGGGTAAGGGTAAGCTTAAGGGTAAAAGCAAGGGTAAGGGTAAGGGTAAGGGTAAGGGTAAGGGTAAGGGTAAGGGTAAGGGTAAGGGTAAGGGTAAGGGTAAGGGTAAGGGTAAGGGTAAGCTTAAGGGTAAAAGCAAGGGTAAGGGTTACGGTAAGGGTAAGGGTAAGGGTAAGGGTAAGGGTAAGCTTAAGGGTAAAAGCAAGGGTAAGGGTAAGGGTAAGGGTAAGGGTAAGGGTAAGGGTAAGGGTAAGGGTAAGGGTAAGGGTAAGGGTAAGGGTAAAGGTAAGGGTAAGCCTAAGGGTAAAAGCAAGGAAAAGGGTAAGGGTAAGGGTAAGGGTAAGGGTAAGGGTAAGGGTAAGGGTAAGGGTAAGGGTAAGGGTAAGGGTAAGGGTAAGGGTAAGGGTAAGCTTAAGGGTATAAGCAAGGGTAAGGGTGAGGGTAAGGGTGAGGGTAAGGGTAAGGGTAAGGGTGAGGGTAAGCTTAAGGGTAAAAGCAAGGGTAGGGTAAGGGTAAGGGTAAGGGTAAGGGTAAGGGTAAGGGTAAGCTTAAGGGTAAAAGCAAGGGTAAGGGTAAGGGTAAGGGTAAGGGTTAGGGTAAGGGTAAGGGTAAGGGTAAGGGTAAGGGTAAGGGTAAGGGTAAGGGTAAAGGTAAGGTTAAGCCTAAGGGTAAAAGCAAGGGTAAGGGTAAGGGTAAGGGTAAGGGTAAGGGTAAGGGTAAGGGTAAGGGTAAGAGTAAGGGTAAGGGTAAGGGTAAGGGTAAGCTTAAGGGTAAAAGCAAGGGTAAGGGTAAGGGTAAGGGTAAGGGTAAGCCTAAGGGTAAAAGCAAGGGTAAGGGTAAGGGTAAGGGTAAGGGTAAGGGTAGGCTTAAGGGTAAAAGCAAGGGTAAGGGTAAGGGTAAGGGTAAGGGTAAGGGTAAGGGTAAGGGTAAGGGTAAGCTTAAGGATAAAAGCAAGGGTAAGGGTAAGGGTAAGAGTAAGGGTAAGGGTAAGGGTAAGGGTAAGGGTAAGGGTAAGGGTAAGGGTAAATGTAAGGGTAAGCCTAAGGGTCAAAGCAAGGGTAAGGGTAAGGGTAAGGGTAAGGGTAAGGGTAAGGGTAAGGGTAAGGGTAAGGGTAAGGGTAAGGGTAAGGGTAAGCTTAAGGGTAAAAGCAAGGGTAAGGGTAAGGGTAAGGGTAAGGGTAAGGGTAAGGGTAAGGGTAAGGGTAAGGGTAAGGGTAAGGGTAAGGGTAAGGGTAAGGGTAAGCTTAAGGGTAAGGGTAAGGGTAAGGGTAAGCCTAAGGGTAAAAGCAAGGGTAAGTGTAAGGGTAAGGGTAAGGGTAAGGGTAAGGGTAAGGGTAAGCTTAAGGGTAAAAGCAAGGGTAAGGGTAAGGGTAAGGGTAAGGGTAAGGGTAAGGGTAAGGGTAAGGGTAAGGGTAAGCTTAAGGGTAAAAGCAAGGGTAAGGGTAAGGGTAAGGGTAAGGGTAAGGGTAAGGGTAAGGGTAAGGCTAAAGGTAAGGGTAAGCCTAAGGGTAAAAGCAAGGGTAAGGGTAAGGGTAAGGGTAAGGGTAAGGGTAAGGGTAAGGGTAAGGGTAAGGGTAAGGGTAAAGGTAAGGGTAAGGGTAAGCTTAAGGGTAAAAGCAAGGGTAAGGGTAAGGGTAAGGGTAAGGGTAAGAGTAAGGGTAAGGGTAAGGGTAAGCTTAAGGGTAAAAGCAAGGGTAAGGGTAAGGGTAAGGGTAAGGGTAAGGGTAAGGGTAAGGGTAAGGGTAAGGGTAAGCTTAAGGGTAAAAGCAAGGGTAAGGGTAAGGGTAAGGGTAAGGGTAAGGGTAAGGGTAAGGGTAAGGGTAAGGGTAAGGGTAAGGATAAGCTTAAGGGTAAAAGCAAGGGTAAGGGTAAGGGTAAGGGTAGGGGTAAGGGTAAAGGTAATGGTAAGGGTAAAGGTAAGGGTAAGCCTAAGGGTAAAAGCAAGGGTAAGGGTAAGGGTAAGGGTAAGGGTAAGGGTAAGGTTAAGGGTAAGGGTTAGGGTAAGGGTAAGGGTAAGGGTAAGGGTAAGCTTAAGGGTAAAAGCAAGGGTAAGGGTAAGGGTAAGGGTAAGGGTAAGGGTAAGGGTAAGCTTAAGGGTAAGGGTAAGGGTAAGGGTAAGGGTAAGCTTAAGGGTAAAAGCAAGGGTAAGGGTAAGTGTAAGTGTAAGGGTAAGGGTAAGCTTAAGGGTAAAAGCAAGGGTAAGGGTAAGGGTAAGGGTAAGGGTAAGGGTAAGGGTAAGGGTAAGCTTAAGGGTAAGGGTAAGGGTAAGGGTAAGGGTAAGCTTAAGAGTAAAAGCAAGGGTAAGGGTCAGGGTAAGGGTAAGTGTAAGGGTAAGGGTAAGGGTAAGGGTGAGCTTAAGGGTAAAAGCAAGGGTAAGGGTAAGGTTAAGGGTAAGGGTAAGGGTAAGGGTAAGGGTAAGGGTTAGCTTAAGGGTAAAAGCAAGGGTAAGGGTAAGGGTAAGGGTAAGGGTAAGGGTAAGGGTAAGGGTAAGGGTAAGGGTAAGGGTAAGGGTAAAGGTAAGGGTAAGCCTAAGGGTAAAAGCAAGGGTAAGGGTAAGGGTAAGGGTAAGGGTAAGAGTAAGGGTAAGGGTAAGGGTAAGGGTAAGGGTAAGCTTAAGGGTAAAAGCAAGGGTAAGGGTAAGGGTAAGGGTAAGGGTAAGGGTAAGCCTAAGGGTAAAAGCAAGGGTAAGGGTAAGGGTAAGGGTAAGGGTAAGGGTAAGCTTAAGGGTAAAAGCAAGGGTAAGGGTAAGGGTAAGGGTAAGGGTAAGGGTAAGGGTAAGGGTAAGGGTAAGCTTAAGGGTAAAAGCAAGGGTGAGGGTAAGGGTAAGGGTAAGGGTAAGGGTAAGGGTAAGGGTAGGGGTAAGGGTAAGGGTAAGGGTAAGCTTAAGGGTAAAAGCAAAGGTAAGGGTAAGGGTAAGGGTAAGGGTAAGGGTAAGGGTAAGGGTAAGGGTAAGGGTAAGGGTAAGGGTAAGGGTAAGGGTAAGGGTAAGGGTAAGGGTAAGCTTAAGGGTAAAAGCAAGGGTAAGGTTAAGGGTAAGGGTAAGGGTAAGGGTAAAGGTAAGGGTAAGCCTAAGGGTAAAAGCAAGGGTAAGGGTAAGGGTAAGGGTAAGGGTAAGGGTTAGGGTAAGGGTAAGGGTAAGGGTAAGGGTAAGGGTAAGGGTAAGGGTAAGGGTAAGGGTAAGGGTAAGGGAAAGGGTAAAGGTAAGCCTAAGGGCAAAAGCAAGGGTAAGTGTAAGGGTAAGGGTAAGGGTAAGGGTAAGCTTAAGGGTAAAAGCAAGGGTAAGGGTAAGGGTAAGGGTAAGGGTAAGGGTAAGAATAAGGGTAAGGGTAAGGGTTAGCTTAAGGGTAAAAGCAAGGGTAAGGGTAAGGGTAAGGGTAAGGGTAAGGGTAAGGGTAAGGGTAAGGGTAAAGGTAAGGGTAAGCCTAAGGGTAAAAGCAAGGGTAAGGGTAAGGGTAAGGGTAAGGGTAAGGGTTAGGGTAAGGGTAAGGGTAAGGGTAAGGGTAAGGGTAAGGGTAATGATAAGGGTAAGGGAAAGGGTAAGGGTAAGGGTAAGGGTAAGGGTAAGCTTAAGGGTAAAAGCAAGGGTAAGGGTAAGGGAAAGGGTAAGGGTAAGCCTAAGGGTAAAAGTAAGGGTAAGGGTAAGGGTAAGGGTAAGGGTAAGGGTAAGGGTAAGCTTAAGGGTAAAAGCAAGAGTAAGGGTAAGGGTAAGGGTAAGGGTAAGGGTAAGGGTAAGCTTAAGGGTAAAAGCAAGGGTAAGGGTAAAGGTAAGGGTAAGGGTAAGGGTAAGGGTAAGGGTAAGGGTAAGGGTAAGGGTAAAGGTAAGGGTAAGCCTAAGGGTAAAAGCAAGGGTAAGGGTAAGGGTAAGGGTAAGGGTAAGGTTAAGGGTAAGGGTAAGGGTAAGCTTAAGGGTAAAAGCAAGGGTAAGGGTAAGGGTAAGGGTAAGGGTAAGGGTAAGGGTAAGGGTAAGGGTAAGCTTAAGGGTAAGGGTAAGGGTAAGGGTAAGGGTAAGCTTAAGGGTAAAAGCAAGGGTAAGGGTAAGGGTAAGGGTAAGGGTAAGCTAAAGGGTAAAAGCAAGGGTAAGGGTAAGGGTAAGGGTAAGGGTAAGGGTAAGGGTAAGGGTAAGGGTAAGGGTAAGGGTAAGGGTAAGGGTAAGGGTAAGCTTAAGGGTAAGGGTAAGGGTAAGGGTAAGGGTAAGCTTAAGGGTAAAAGCAAGGGTAAGGGTAAGGGTAAGGGTAAGGGTAAGGGTAAGGGTAAGCTTAAGGGTAAGGGTAAGGGTAAGGGTAAGGGTAAGCTTAAGGGTAAAAGCAAGGGTAAGGGTAAGGGTGAGGGTAAGGGTAAGGGTAAGGGTAAGGGTAAGCTTAAGGGTAAGGGTAAGGGTAAGGGTAAGGGTAAGCTTGAGGGTTAAAGCAAGGGTAAGGGTAAGGGTAAGGGTAAGGGTAAGGGTAAGGGTAAGGGTAAGGGTAAGGGTAAGGGTAAGGGTAAGGGTAAGGGTAAGTGTAAGGGTAAGGGTAAGGGAAAGCTTAAGGGTAAGGGTAAGGGTAAGGGTGAGGGTAAGCTTAAGGGTAAAAGCAAGGGTAAGGGTTAGGGTAAGGGTAAGGGTAAGGGTAAGCTTAAGGGTAAAAGCAAGGGTAAGGGTAAGGGTAAGGGTAAGGGTAAGGGTAAGGGTAAGGGTAAGGGTAAGGGTAAGGGTAAGGGTAAGGGTAAGGGTAAGGGTAAGGGTAAGTTTAAGGGTAAGGGTAAGAGTAAGGGTAAGGGTAAGGGTAAGCTTAAGGGTAAAAGCAAGGGTAAGGGTAAGGGTAAGGGTAAGGGTAAGGGTAAAGGTAAGGGTAAGCCTAAGGGTAAAAGCAAGGATAAGGGTAAGGGTAAGGGTAAGGGTAAGGGTAAGGGTAAGGGTAAGGGTAAGGGTAAGGGTAAGGGTAAGCTTAAGGGTAAAAGCAAGGGTAAGGGTAAGGGTAAGGGTGAGGGTAAGGGTAAGGGTAAGGGTAAGGGTAAGGGTAAGGGTAAGGGTAAGCTTAAGGGAAAAAGCAAGGGTAAGGGTAAGGGTAAGGGTAAGGGTAAGGGTAAGGGTAAGGGTAAGGGTAAGCTTAAGGGTAAAAGCAAGGGTAAGGGTAAGGGTAAGGGTAAAGGTTAGGGTAAGGGTAAAGGTAAGGATAAGCCTAAGGGTAAAAGCAAGGGTAAGGGTAAGGGTAAGGGTAAGGGTAAGGGTAAGGGTAAGGGTAAGGGTAAGGGTAAGGGTAAGGGTAAGTGTAAGAGTAAGGGTAAGGGTAAGGGTAAGCTTAAGGGTAAAAGCAAGGGTAAGGGTAAGGGTTAGGGTAAGGGTAAGCCTAAGGGTAAAAGCAAGGGTAAGGGTAAGGGAAACGGTAAGGGTAAGGGTAAGCTTAAGGGTAAAAGCAAGGGTAAGGGTAAGGGTAAGGGTAAGGGTAAGGGTAAGGGTAAGGGTAAGCTTAAGGGTAAAAGCAAGGGTAAGGGTAAGGGTAAGGGTAAGGGTAAGGGTAAGGGTAAGGGTAAAGGTAAGGGTAAGCCTAAGGGTAAAAGCAAGGGTAAGGGTAAGGGTAAGGGTAAGGGTAAGGGTAAGGGTAACGGTAAGGGTAAGCTTAAGGGTAAAAGCAAGGGTAAGGGTAAGGGTAAGGGTAAGGGTAAGGGTAGGGGTAAGGGTAAGGGTAAGCTTAAGGGTAAAAGCAAGGGTAAGGGTAAGGGTAAGGGTAAGGGTAAGGGTAAGGGTAAGGGTAAGGGTAAGGGTAAAGGTAAGGGTAAGGGTAAGGGTAAGGGTAAGGGTAAGGGTAAGGGTAAGCTTAAGGGTAAAAGCAAGGGTAAGGGTTAGGGTAAGGGTAAGGGTAAGGGTAAGGGTAAGGGTAAGCTTAAGGGTAAAAGCAAGGATAAGGGTAAGGGTAAGGGTAAGGGTAAGGGTAAGGGTAAGGGTAAGGGTAATGGTAAGCTTAAGGGTAAAAGCAAGGGTAAGGGTAAGGGTAAGGGTAAGGGTAAGGGTAAGGGTAAGGGTAAGGGTAAGGGTAAGGGTAAGCTTAAGGGTAAAAGCAAGGGTAAGGGTAAGGGTAAGGGTAAGGGTAAGGGTAAGGGTAAGGGTTAGGGTAAGGGTAAAGGTAAGGGTAAGCCTAAGGGTAAAAGCAAGGGTAAGGGTAAGGGTAAGGGTAAGGGTAAGGGTAAGGGTAAGGGTAAGGGTAAGGGTAAGGGTAAGGGTAAGGGTAAGGGTAAGAGTAAGGGTAAGGGTAAGGGTAAGCTTAAGGGTAAAAGCAAGGGTAAGGGTAAGGGTAAGGGTAAGGGTAAGCCTAAGGGTAAAAGCAAGGGTAAGGGTAAGGGTAAGGGTAAGGGTAAGGGTAAGCTTAAGGTTAAAAGCAAGGGTAAGGGTAAGGGTAAGGGTAAGGGTAAGGGTAAGGGTAAGGGTAAGCTTAAGGGTAAAAGCAAGGGTAAGGGTAAGGGTAAGGGTAAGGGTAAGGGTAAGGGTAAGGGTAAGGGTAAGGGTAAGGGTAAAGGTAAGGGTAAGCCTAAGGGTAAAAGCAAGGGTAAGGGTAAGGGTAAGGGTAAGGGTAAGGGTAAGCTTAAGGGTAAAAGCAAGGGTAAGGGTAAGGGTAAGGGTAAGGGTAAGGGTAAGGGTAAGGGTAAGGGTAAGGGTAAGGGTAAGCTTAAGGGTAAAAGCAAGGGTAAGGGTAAGGGTAAGGGTAAGGGTAAGGGTAAGGGTAAGGGTAAGGGTAAGGGTAAGGGTAAGGGTAAGGGTAAGGGTAAGGGTAAGCTAAAGGGTAAAAGCAAGGGTAAGGGTTAGGGTAAGGGTAAGGGTAAGGGTAAGGGTAAGGGTAAGGGTAAGCTTAAGGGTAAAAGCAAGGGTAAGGGTAAGGGTAAGGGTAAGGGTAAGGGTAAGGGTAAGGGTAAGGGTAAGGGTAAGGGTAAGGGTAAGGGTAAGGGTAAGGGTAAGGGTAAGGGTAAAGGTAAGGGTAAGCCTAAGGGTAAAAGCAAGGGTAAGGGTAAGGGTAAGGGTAAGGGTAAGGGTAAGGGTAAGGGTAAAGGTAAGGGTAAGGGTAAGCTTAAGGGTATAAGCAAGGGTAAGGGTAAGGGTAAGGGTGAGGTTAAGGGTAAGGGTAAGGGTAAGGGTAAGGGTAAGCTTAAGGGTAAAAGCAAGGGTAAGGGAAAGGGTAAGGGTAAGGGTAAGAGTAAGGGTAAGGGTAAGCTTAAGGGTAAAAGCAAGGGTAAGTGTAAGGGTAAGGGTAAGGGTAAGGGTAAGGGTAAGGGTAAGGGTAAGGATAAGGGTAAGGGTAAGGGTAAGGGTAAGCTTAAGGGTAAAAGCAAGGGTAAGGGTAAGGGTAAGGGTAAGGGTAAGCCTAAGGGTAAAAGCAAGGGTAAGGGTAAGGGTAAGGGTAAGGGTGAGGGTAAGGGTAAGCTTAAGGGTAAAAGCAAGGGTAAGGGTAAGGGTAAGGGTAAGGGTAAGGGTAAGGGTAAGGGTAAGGGTAAGCTTAAGGGTAAACGCAAGGGTAAGGGTAAGGGTGAGGGTAAGGGTAAGGGTAAGGGTAAGGGTAAAGGTAAGGGTAAGCCTAAGGGTAAAAGCAAGGGTAAGGGTAAGGGTAAGGGTAAGGGTAAGGGTAAGGGTAAGGGTAAGGGTAAGGGTAAGCTTAAGGGTAAAAGCAAGGGTAAGGGTAAGGGTAAGGGTAAGGGTAAGCCTAAGGGTAAAAGCAAGGGTAAGGGTAAGGGTAAGGGTAAGGGTAAGGGTAAGCTTAAGGGTAAAAGCAAGGGTAAGGGTAAGGGTAAGGGTAAGGGTAAGGGTAAGGGTAAGGGTAAGCTTAAGGGTAAACGCAAGGGTAAGGGTAAGGGTAAGGGTAAGGGTAAGGGTAATGGTAAGGGTAAAGGTAAGGGTAAGCCTAAGGGTAAAAGCAAGGGTAAGGGTAAGGGTAAGGGTAAGGGTAAGGGTAAGGGTAAGGGTAAGGGTAAGGGTAAGCTTTAGGGTAAAAGCAAGGGTAAGGGTAAGGGTAAGGGTAAGGGTGAGGGTAAGGGTAAGGGTAAGGGTAAGGGTAAGGGTAAGGGTAAGAGTAAGGGTAAGGGTAAGCTTAAGGGTAAGGGTAAGGGTAAGGGTAAGGGTAAGCTTAAGGGTAAAAGCAAGGGTAAGGGTAAGGGTAAGGGTAAGGGTAAGCTTAAGGGTAAAAGCAAGGGTAAGGGTAAGGGTAAGGGTAAGGGTAAGGGTAAGGGTAAGGGTAAGCTTAAGGGTAAGGGTAAGGGTAAGGGTAAGGGTAAGCTTAATGGTAAAAGCAAGGGTAAGGGTAAGGGTAAGGGTAAGGGTAAGGGTAAGCTTAAGGGTAAGGGTAAGGGTAAGGGTAAGGGTAAGCTTAAGGGTAAAAGCAAGGGTAAGGTTAAGGGTAAGGGTAAGGGTAAGGGTAAGGGTAAGCTTAAGGGTAAGGGTAAGGGTAAGGGTAAGGGTAAGCTTAAGGGTAAAAGCAAGGGTAAGGGTAAGGGTAAGGGTAAGGGTAAGGGTAAGGGGGTAAGGGTAAGGGTAAGGGTAAGGGTAAGGGTAAGGGTAAGGGTAAGGGTAAGGGTAAGGGTAAGGGTAAGGGTAAGCTTAAGGGTAAGGGTAAGGGTAAGGGTAAGCTTAAGGGTAAAAGCAAGGGTAAGGGTAAGGGTAAGGGTAAGGGTAAGCTTAAGGGTAAAAGCAAGGGTAAGGGTAAGGGTAAGGGTAAGGGTAAGGGTAAGGGTAAGGGTAAGGGTAAGGGTAAGGGTAAGGGTAAGGGTAAGGGTAAGGGTAAGGGTAAGGGTAAGCTTAAGGGTAAGGGTAAGGGTAAGGGTAAGCTTAAGGGTAAAAGCAAGGGTAAGGGTAAGGGTAAGGGTAAGGGTAAGGGTAAAGGTAAGGGTAAGCCTAAGGGTAAAAGCAAGGGTAAGGGTAAGGGTAAGGGTAAGGGTAAGGGTAAGGGTAAGGGTAAGGGTAAGGGTAAGGGTAAGGGTAAGGGTAAGGGTAAGGGTAAGGGTAAGGGTAAGGGTAAGGGTAAGCTTAAGGGTAAAAGCAAGGGTAAGGGTAAGGGTAAGGGTAAGGGTAAGGGTAAGGGTAAGGGTAAGGGTAAGGGTAAGGGTAAGCTTAAGGGTAAAAGCAAGGGTAAGGGTAAGGGTAAGGGTAAGGGTAAGGGTAAGGGTAAGGGTAAGGGTAAGGGTATGGGTAAGGGTAAGGGTAAGCTTAAGGGTAAAAGCAAGGGTAAGGGTAAGGGTAAGGGTAAGGGTAAGGGTTAGGGTAAGGGTAAAGGTAAGGGTAAGCCTAAGGGTAAAAGCAAGGGTAAGGGTAAGGGTAAGGGTAAGGTTAAGGGTAAGGGTAAGGGTAAGGGTAAGGGTAAGAGTAAGGGTAAGGGTAAGCTTAAGGGTAAAAGCAAGGGTAAGGGTAAGGGTAAGGGTAAGGGTAAGCCTAAGGGTAAAAGCAAGGGTAAGGGTAAGGTTAAGGGTAAGGGTAAGGGTAAGCTTAAGGGTAAAAGCAAGGGTAAGAGTAAGGGTAAGGGTAAGGGTAAGGGTAAGCTTAAGGGTAAAAGCAAGGGTAAGGGTAAGGGTGAGGGTAAGGGTAAGGGTAAGGGTAAGGGTAAAGGTAAGGGTAAGCCTAAGAGTAAAAGCAAGGGTAAGGGTAAGGGTAAGGGTAAGGGTAAGGGTAAGGGTAAGGGTAAGGGTAAGAGTGAGGGTAAGGGTAAGCTTAAGGGTAAAAGCAAGGGTAAGGATAAGGGTAAGGGTAAGGGTAAGGGTAAGGGTAAGGGTAAGGGTAAGGGTAAGCTTAAGGGTAAAAGCAAGGGTAAGGGTAAGGGTAAGGGTAAGGGTAAGGGTAAGGGTAAGGGTAAGGGTAAGGGTAAGCTTAAGGGTAAAAGCAAGGGTAAGGGTTAGGGTAAGGGTAAGGGTAAGGGTAAGGGTAAGGGTAAGGGTAAGCTTAAGGGTAAAATCAAGGGTAAGGGTAAGGGTAAGGGTAAGGTAGGTAAGGGTAAGGGTAAGGGTAAGGGTAAGGGTAAGGGTAAAGGTAAGGGTAAGCCTAAGGGTAAAAGCAAGGGTAAGGGTGAGGGTAAGGGTAAGGGTAAGGGTAAGGGTAAGGGTAAGGGTAAGGGTAAGGGTAAGGGTAAGGGTAAGCTTAAGGGTATAAGCAAGGGTAAGGGTAAGGGTAAGGGTGAGGGTAAGGGTAAGGGTAAGGGTGAGGGTAAGCTTAAGGGTAAAAGCAAGGGTAAGGGTAAGGGTAAGGGTAAGGGTAAGGGTAAGGGTAAGGGTAAGGGTAAGGGTAAGCTTAAGGGTAAAAGCAAGGGTAAGGGTGAGGGTAAGGGTAAGGGTAAGGGTAAGGGTAAGGGTAAGGGTAAGGGTAAGGGTAAGGGTAAGGGTAAAGGTAAGGTTAAGCCTTAGGGTAAAAGCAAGGGTAAGGGTAAGGGTAAGGGTAAGGGTAAGGGTAAGGGTAAGGGTAAGGGTAAGGGTAAGGGTAAGGGTAAGGGTAAGGGTAAGGGTAAGGGTAAGGGTAAGGGTAAGGGTAAGCTTAAGGGTAAAAGCAAGGGTAAGGGTAAGGGTAAGGGTAAGGGTAAGCCTAAGGGTAAAAGCAAGGGTAAGGGTAAGGGTAAGGGTAAGGGTTAGGGTAAGCTTAAGGGTAAAAGCAAGGGTAAGGGTAAGGGTAAGGGTAAGGGTAAGGGTAAGCTTAAGGGTAAAAGCAAGGGTAAGGGTAAGGGTAAGGGTAAGGGTAAGGGTAAGGGTAAGGGTAAGGGTAAGGGTAAGGGTAAGGGTAAGGGTAAGGGTAAGGGTAAGGGTAAGCTCACCCTTACCCTTACCCTTACCCTTACCCTTACCCTTACCCTTGCTTTTACCCTTAAGCTTACCCTTACCATTACCCTTACCCTTACCCTTGCTTTTACCCTTAAGCTTACCCTTACCCTTACCCTTACCCTTACCCTTAAGCTTACCCTTACCCTTACCCTTACCCTTACCCTTACCCTTACCCTTACCCTTGCTTTTGCCCTTAAGCTTACCCTTACCCTTACCCTTAACCTTACCCTTACCCTTACCCTTACCCTTACCCTTACCCTTGCTTTTACCCTTAGGCTTACCCTTACCTTTACCCTTACCCTTACCCTTACCCTTACCCTTACCCTTACCCTTACCCTTACCCTTACCCTTACCTTCACCCTTACCCTTGCTTTTACCCTTAAGCTTACCCTTACCCTTACCCTTACCCTTACCCTTACCCTTACCCTTACTCTTGCTTTTACCCTTAAGCTTACCCTTACCCTTACCCTTACCCTTACCCTTACCCTTGCTTTTACCCTTAGGCTCACCCTTACCCTTTCCCTTACCCTTACCCTTGCTTTTACCCTTAAGCTTACCCTTACCCTTACCCTTACCCTTACCCTTACCCTTACCCTTACCCTTACCCTTACCCTAACCCTTACCCTTACCCTTACCCTAACCCTTACCCTTGCTTTTACCCTTAGGCTTACCCTTACCTTTACCCTTACCCTTACCCTTACCCTTACCCTTGCTTTTACCCTTAAGCTTACCCTTACCCTTACCCTTACCCTTACCCTTACCCTTACCCTTACCCTTACCCTTGCTTTTACCCTTAAGCTTACCCTTACCCTCACCCTTACCCTTACCCTTACCCTTACCCTTACCCTCACCCTTGCTTTTACCCTCAAGCTTACCTTTACCCTTACCCTTACCCTTACCCTTACCCTTGCTTTTACCCTTAAGCTTACCCTTACCCTTACCCTTACCCTTACCCTTACCTTTGCTTTTACCCTTAGGCTTACCTTTACCCTTACCCTTACCCTTACCCTTGCTTTTACCCTTAAGCTTACCCTTACCCTTACCCTTACCCTTACTCTTACCCTTACCCTTACCCTTACCCTTACCCTTGCTTTTACCCTTAGGCTTACCCTTACCTTTACCCTTACCCTTACCCTTACCCTTACCCTTACCCTTACCCTTACCCTTACCCTTGCTTTTACCCTTAAGCTAACCCTTACCCTTACCCTTACCCTTACCCTTACCCTTTACCTTACCCTTACCCTTGCTTTTACCCTTAAGCTCACCCTTACCCTTACCCTTACCCTTACCCTCACACTTACCCTTACCCTGACCCTTACCCTTGCTTTTACCCTTAAGCTTACCCTTACCCTTACCCTTACCCTTACCCTTAAGCTCACCCTTACCCTTACCCTTACCCTTACCCTTACCCTTACCCTTACCCTTGCTTTTACCCTTAAGCTTACCCTTACCCTTACCCTTACCCTTACCCTTACCCTTGCTTTTACCCTTAAGCTTACCCTTACCCTTACCCTTACCCTTACCCTTAAGCTTACCCTTACCCTTACCCTTACCCTTACCCTTACCCTTACCCTTACCCTTACCCTTACCCTTACCTTGCTTTTACCCTTAAGCTTACCCTTACCCTTACCCTTACCCTTACCCTAACCCTCACCCTTAACCTTACCCTTACCCTTACCCTTACCCTTACCCTTATCCTTACCCTTGCTTTTACCCTTAGGCTTACCCTTACCTTTACCCTTACCATTACCCTTACCCTTACCCTTACCCTTACCCTTACCCTTGCTTTTACCCTTAAGCTTACCCTTACCCTTACCCTTACCCTTACCCTTACCCTTACCCTTACCCTTACCCTTACCCTTACCCTTACCCTTACCCTTACCCTTGCTTTTACCCTTAAGCTTACCCTTACCCTTACCCTTACCCTTACCCTTACACTTACCCTTACCCTTACCCTTACCCTTACCCTTACCCTTACCCTTACCCTTACCCTTACCCTTACTCTTACACTAACCCTTACCCTTACCCTTGCTTTTACCCTTGAGCTTACCCTTACCCTTACCTTTACCCTTACCCTTACCCTTACCCTTACCCTAACCCTTACCCTTACCCTTACCCTTACCCTTACCCTTACCCTTACCCTTGCTTTTACCCTTAGGCTTACCCTTACCTTTAGCCTTACCCTTACCCTTACCCTTACCCTTACCCTTACCCTTACCCTTACCCTAACCCTTGCTTTTACCCTCAAGCTTACCCTTACCCTTACCCTTACCCTTACCCTTACCCTTACCCTTACCCTTGCTTTTACCCTTAAGCTTACCCTTACCCTTACCCTTACCCTTACACTTACCCTTGCTTTTACCCTTAGGCTTACCCTTACCCTTACCCTTACCCTTACCCTTAAGCTTACCCTTACCCTTACCCTTACCCTTACCCTTACCCTTACCCTTACCCTTACCCTTACCCTTACCCTTACCCTTACCCTTACCCTTGCTTTTACCCTTAAGCTTACCCTTACCCTTACCCTTACCCTTACCCTTACCCTTACCCTTACCCTTACCCTTACCCTTACCCTTACCCTTACCCTTACCCTTACCCTTACCCTTGCTTTGACCCTTAGGCTTACCCTTACCTTTACCCTTACCCTTACCCTTACCCTTACCCTTACCCTTACCCTTACCCTTACCCTTACCCTTACCCTTACCCTTGCTTTTACCCTTAAGCTTACCCTTACCCTTACCCTTACCCTTACCCTTACCCTTACCCTTACCCTTGCTTTTACCCTTAAGCTTACCCTTACCCTTACCCTTACCCTTACCCTTACCCTTGCTTTTACCCTTAGGCTTACCCTTACCCTTACCCTTACCCTTACCCTTGCTTTTACCCTTAAGCTTACCCTTACCCTTACCCTTACCCTTACCCTTACCCTTACCCTTACCCTTACCCTTACCCTTACCCTTACCCTTACCCTTACCCTTACCCTTACCCTTACCCTTACCCTTACCCTTGCTTTTACCCTTAGGCTTAACCTTACCTTTACCCTTACCCTTACCCTTACCCTTACCCTTACCCTTACCCTTACCCTTACCCTTACCCTTACCCTTACCCTTACCCTTACCCTTACCCTTACCCTTACCCTTACCCTTACCCTTACCCTTGCTTTTACCCTTAAGCTTACCCTTACCCTTACCCTTACCCTTACCCTTACCCTTTCCCTTACCCTTACCCTTGCTTTTACCCTTAAGCTTACCCTTACCCTTACCCTTACCCTTACCCTCACCCTTACCCTTACCCTTACCCTTGCTTATACCCTTAAGCTTACCCTTACCCTTACCCTTACCCTTACCCTTTCCCTTACCCTTACCCTTACCCTTACCCTTACCCTTACCCTTACCCTTACCCTTACCCTTGCTTTTACCCTTAGGCTTACCCTTACCTTTACCCTTACCCTTACCCTTACCCTTACCCTTACCCTCACCCTTACCCTTACCCTTGCTTTTACCCTCAAGCTTACCCTTACCCTTACCCTTACCCTTACCCTTACCCTTACCCTTACCCTTACCCTTATCCTTACCCTTGCTTTTACCCTTAAGATTACCCTTACCCTTACCCTTACCCTTACCCTTACCCTTACCCTTGCTTTTACTCTTAGGCTTACCCTTACCTTTACCCTTACCCTTACCCTTACCCTTACCCTCACCCTTACCCTTACCCTTTCTTTTACCCTTAAGCTTACCCTTACCCTTACCCTTACCCTTACCCTTACCCTTGCTTTTACCCTTAAGTTTACCCTTACCCTTACCCTTAACCTTACCCTTACCCTTGCTTTTACCCTTAGGCTTACCCTTACCCTTACCCTTACCCTTACCCTTGCTTTTACCCTTAAGCTTACCCTTACCCTTACCCTTACTCTTACCCTTACCCTTACCCTTACCCTTACTCTTACCCTTACCCTTACCCTTACCCTTACCCTTGCTTTTACCCTTAGGCTTACCCTTACCTTTACCCTTACCCTAACCCTTACCCTTACCCTTACCCTTACCCTTACCCTTGCTTTTACCCTTAAGCTTACCCTTACCCTTACCCTTACCCTTACCCTTACCCTTACCCTTACCCTTACCCTTACCCTTACCCATACCCTTACCCTTGCTTTTACCCTTAAGCTTACCCTTACCCTTACCCTTACCCTTACCCTTACCCTTACCCTTACCCTTACCCTTACCCTTACCCTTGCTTTTACCCTTAAGCTTACCCTTACCCTTACCCTTACCCTTACCCTTACCCTTACCCTTACCCTTACCCTTACCCTTACCCTTACCCTTACCCTTACCCTTACCCTTGCTTTTACCCTTAGGCTTACCCTTACCTTTACCCTTACCCTTACCCTTACCCTTACCCTTGCTTTTACCCTTAAGCTTACCCTTACCCTTACCCTTACCCTTAAGCTTACCCTTACCCTTACCCTTACCCTTACCCTTACCCTTACCCTTACCCTTACCCTTACCCTTACCCTTACCCTTACCCTTACCCTTACCCTTACCCTTACCCTTGCTTTTATCCTTAAGCTTACCCTTACCCTTACCCTTACACTTACCCTTACCCTTGCTTTTACCCTTAAGCTTACCCTTACCCTTACCCTTACCCTTAAGCTTACCCTTACCTTTACCCTTACCCTTACCCTTACCCTTACCCTTACCCTTACCCTTACCCTTACCCTTACCCTTACCCTTACCCTTACCTTTGCTTTTACCCTTAAGCTTACCCTTACCCTTACCCTCACCCTTACCCTTAAGCTTACCCTTACCCTCACCCTTACCCTTACCCTTACCCTTACCCTTAACCTTACCCTTGCTTTTACCCTTAAGCTTACCCTTACCCTTACCCTTACCCTTACCTTTAAGCTTACCCTTACCCTTACCCTTACCCTTACCCTTACCCTTGCTTTTACCCTTAAGCTTACCCTTACCCTTACCCTTACCCTTACCCTTAAGCTTACCCTTACCCTTACCCTTACCCTTACCCTTACCCTTACCCTTACCCTTGCTTTTACCCTTAAGCTTACCCTTACCCTTACCCTTACCCTTACCCTTGCTTTTACCCTTAAGCTTACCCTTACCCTTACCCTTACCCTTACCCTTACCCTTGCTTTTACCCTTAAGCTTACCCTTACCCTTACCCTTACCCTTACCCTTACCCTTACCCTTACCCTTACCCTTACCCTTGCTTTTACCCTTAGGCTTACCCTTACCTTTACCCTTACCCTTACCCTTACCCTTACCCTTACCCTTACCCTTACCCTTACCCTTGCTTTTACCCTTAAGCTTACCCTTACCCTTACCCTTACACTTACCCTTACCCTTAACCTTACCCTTGCTTTTACCCTTAAGCTTACCCTTACCCTTACCCTTACCCTTACCCTTACCCTTGCTTTTACCCTTAGGCTTACCCTTACCCTTACCCTTACCCTTACCCTTGCTTTTACCCTTAAGCTTACCCTTACCCTTACCCTTACCCTTACCCTTACCCTTACCCTTACCCTTACCCTTACCCTTACCCTTACCCTTACCCTTACCCTTACCCTTACCCTTACCCTTACCCTTACCCTTACCCTTACCCTTACCCTTACCCTTACCCTTACCCTTACCCTTACCCTTACCCTTACCCTTACCCTTGCTTTTACCCTTAAGCTTACCCTTACCCTTACCCTTACCCTTACCCTTACCCTTACCCTTACCCTTACCCTTGCTTTTACCCTTAAGCTTACCCTTACCCTTACCCTTACCCTTACCCTTACCCTCACCCTTACCCTTACCCTTACCCTTGCTTATACCCTTAAGCTTACCCTTACCCTTACCCTTACCCTTACCCTTACCCTTACCCTTACCCTTACCCTTACCCTTACCCTTACCCTTACCCTTACCCTTACCCTTACCCTTACCCTTGCTTTTACCCTTAGGCTTACCCTTACCTTTACCCTTACCCTTACCCTTACCCTTACCCTTACCCTTACCCTTACCCTTACCCTTGCTTTTACCCTCAAGCTTACCCTTACCCTTACCCTTACCCTTACCCTTACCCTTACCCTTACCCTTACCCTTGCTTTTACCCTTAAGCTTACCCTTACGCTTACCCTTACCCTTACCCTTACCCTTACCCTTACCCTTACCCTTACCCTTACCCTTACCCTTACCCTTACCCTTACCCTTACCCTTGCTTTTACCCTTAGGCTTACCCTTACCTTTACCCTTACCCTTACCCTTACCCTTACCCTTACCCTTGCTTTTACCCTTAAGCTTACCCTTACCCTTACCCTTACCCTTAAGCTTACCCTTACCCTTACCCTTACCCTTACCCTTACCCTTACCCTTACCCTTACCCTTACCCTTACCCTTACCCTTACCCTTGCTTTTACCCTTAAGCTTACCCTTACCCTTACCCTTACACTTACCCTTACCCTTGCTTTTACCCTTAAGCTTACCCTTACCCTTACCCTTACCCTTAAGCTTACCCTTACCTTTACCCTTACCCTTACCCTTACCCTTACCCTTACCCGTACCCTTACCCTTACCCTTACCCTTACCCTTACCCTTGCTTTTACCCTTAAGCTTACCCTTACCCTTACCCTTACCCTTACCCTTAAGCTTACCCTTACCCTCACCCTTACCCTTACCCTTACCCCTACCCTTAACCTTACCCTTGCTTTTACCCTTAAGCTTACCCTTACCCTTACCCTTACCCTTACCTTTAAGCTTACCCTTACCCTTACCCTTACCCTTACCCTTACCCTTGCTTTTACCCTTAAGCTTACCCTTACCCTTACCCTTACCCTTACCCTTAAGCTTACCCTTACCCTTACCCTTACCCTTACCCTTACCCTTACCCTTACCCTTACCCTTACCCTTGCTTTTACCCTTAAGCTTACCCTTACCCTTACCCTTACCCTTACCCTTGCTTTTACCCTTAAGCTTACCCTTACCCTTACCCTTACCCTTACCCTTACCCTTGCTTTTACCCTTAAGCTTACCCTTACCCTTACCCTTACCCTTACCCTTACCCTTACCCTTACCCTTACCCTTACCCTTACCCTTACCCTTACCCTTACCCTTACCCTTACCCTTACCCTTACCCTTACCCTTACCCTTACCCTTACCCTTACCCTTACCCTTACCCTTACCTTTACCCTTACCCTTACCCTTACCCTTGCTTTTACCCTTAGGCTTACCCTTACCTTTACCCTTACCCTTACCCTTACCCTTATCCTTACCCTTGCTTTTACCCTTAAGCTTACCCTTACCCTTACCCTTACCCTTACCCTTACCCTTACCCTTACCCTTACCCTTGCTTTTACCCTTAAGCTTACCCTTACCCTTACCCTTACCCTTACCCTTACCCTTACCCTTACCCTTACCCTTACCCTCACCCTTGCTTTTACCCTTAAGCTTACCCTTACCCTTACCCTTACCCTTACCCTTACCCTTACCCTTGCTTTTACCCTTAAGCTTACCCTTACCCTTACCCTTACCCTTACCCTTACCCTTACCCTTACCCTTGCTTTTACCCTTAGGCTTACCCTTACCCTTACCCTTACCCTTACCCTTGCTTTTACCCTTAAGCTTACCCTTACCCTTACCCTTACCCTTACTCTTACCCTTACCCTTACCCTTACCCTTACCCTTGCTTTTACCCTTAGGCTTACCCTTACCTTTACCCTTACCCTTACCCTTACCCTTACCCTTACCCTTACCCTTACCCTTACCCTTGCTTTTACCCTTAAGCTTACCCTTACCCTTACCCTTACCCTTACCCTTACCCTTACCCTTACCCTTACCCTTACCCTTGCTTTTACCCTTAAGCTCACCCTTACCCTTACCCTTACCCTTACCCTTACCCTTACCCTTACTCTTACCCTTACCCTTGCTTTACCCTTAAGCTTACCCTTACCCTTACCCTTACCCTTACCCTTAAGCTTACCCTTACCCTTACCCTTACCCTTACCCTTACACTTACCCTTACCCTTGCTTTTACCCTTAAGCTTACCCTTACCCTTACCCTTACCCTTATCCTTACCCTTATCCTTACCCTTGCTTTTACCCTTAAGCTTACCCTTACCCTTACCCTCACCCTTACCCTTAAGCTTACCCTTACCCTTACCCCTACCCTTACCCTTACCCTTGCTTTTACCCTTAAGCTTACCCTTACCCTTACCCTTACCCTTACCCTTACCCTTACCCTTACCCTTACCCTTACCCTTACCCTTGCTTTTACCCTTAGGCTTACCCTTACCTTAACCCTTACCATTACCCTTACCCTTACCCTTACCCTTACCCTTACCCTTACCCTTGCTTTTACCCTTAAGCTTACCCTTACCCTTACCCTTACCCTTACCCTTACCCTTACCCTTACCCTTACCCTTACCCTTACCCTTACCCTTACCCTTACCCTTACCCTTACCCTTACCCTTACCCTTACCCTTACCCTTGCTTTTACCCTTAAGCTTACCCTTACCCTTACCCTTACCCTTACCCTTACCCTTACCCTTACCCTTACCCTTGCTTTTACCCTTAAGCTTACCCTTACCCTTACTCTTACCCCTACCCTTACCCTTACCCTTACCCTTACCCTTACCCTTACCCTTGCTTTTACCCTTAGGCTCACCCTCACCTTTACCCTTACCCTTACCCTTACCCTTACCCTTACCCTTACCCTTACCCTTGCTTTTACCCTTAAGCTTACCCTTACCCTTACCCTTACCCTTACCCTTAGCCTTACCCTTACCCTTACCCTTACCCTTGCTTTTACCCTTGAGCTTACCCTTACCCTTACCCTTACCCTTACCCTTAAGCTTACCCTTACCCTTACCCTTACCCTTACCCTTACCCTTACCCTTACCCTTACCCTTACCCTTGCTTTTACCCTTAAGCTTACCCTTACCCTTACCCTTACCCTTACCCTTGCTTTTACCCTTAAGCTTACCCTTACCCTTACCCTTACCCTTACCCTTACCCTTGCTTTTACCCTTAAGCTCACCCTTACCCTTACCCTTACCCTTACCCTTACCCTTACCCTTACCCTTACCCTTACCCTTACCCTTACCCTTACCCTTGCTTTTACCCTTAGGCTTACCCTTACCTTTACCCTTACCCTTACCCTTACCCTTACCCTTACCCTTACCCTTACCCTTACCCTTGCTTTTACCCTTAAGCTTACCCTTACCCTTACCCTTACCCTTACCCTCACCCTTACCCTTACCCTTACCCTTACCCTTACCCTTGATTTTACCCTTAAGCTTACCCTTACCCTTACCCTTACCCTTACCCTTACCCTTGCTTTTACCCTTAGGCTTACCCTTACCCTTACCCTTACCCTTACCCTTGCTTTTACCCTTAAGCTTACCCCTACCCTTACCCTTACCCTTACCCTTACCCTTACCCTTACCCTTACCCTTACCCTTACCCTTACCCTTACCCTTACCCTTACCCTTACCCTTACCCTTACCCTTGCTTTTACCCTTAGGCTTACCCTTACCCTTACCCTTACCCTTACCCTTACCCTTACCCTAACCCTTGCTGTTACCCTTAAGCTTACCCTTACCCTTACCCTTACCCTTACCCTTACCCTTACCCTTACCCTTACCCTTACCCTTGCTTTTACCCTTAAGCTTACCCTTACCCTTACCCTTACCCTTACCCTTACCCTTACCCTTACCCTTACCCTTACCCTTACCCTTACCCTCACCCTTGCTTTTACCCTTAAGCTTACCCTTACCCTTACCCTTACCCTTACCCTTACCCTTACCCTTGCTTTTACCCTTAAGCTTACCCTTACCCTTACCCTTACCCTTACCCTTACCCTTGCTTTTACCCTTAGGCTTACCCTTACCCTTACCCTTACCCTTACCCTTGCTTTTACCCTTAAGCTTACCCTTACCCTTACCCTTACCCTTACTCTTACCCTTACCCTTACCCTTACCCTTACCCTTGCTTTTACCCTTAGGCTTACCCTTACCTTTACCCTTACCCTTACCCTTACCCTTACCCTTACCCTTACCCTTACCCTTACCCTTACCCTTGCTTTTACCCTTAAGCTTACCCTTACCCTTACCCTTACCCTTACCCTTACCCTTACCCTTACACTTACCCTTACCCTTACCCTTGCTTTTACCCTTAAGCTCACCCTTACCCTTACCCTTACCCTTACCCTTACCCTTACCCTTACTCTTACCCTTACCCTTGCTTTTACCCTTAAGCTTACCCTTACCCTCACCCTTACCCTTACCCTTAAGCTTACCCTTACCCTTACCCTTACCCTTACCCTTACCCTTACCCTTACCCTTGCTTTTACCCTTAAGCTTACCCTTACCCTTACCCTTACCCTTATCCTTACCCTTGCTTTTACCCTTAAGCTTACCCTTACCCTTACCCTCACCCTTACCCTTAAGCTTACCCTTACCCTTACCCTTACCCTTACCCTTACCCTTACCCTTACCCTTACCCTTACCCTTGCTTTTACCCTTAAGCTTACCCTTACCCTTACCCTTACCCTTACCCTTACCCTTACCCTTACCCTTACCCTTACCCTTACCCTTACCCTTGCTTTTACCCTTAGGCTTACCCTTACCTTTACCCTTACCATTACCCTTACCCTTACCCTTACCCTTACCCTTACCCTTACCCTTGCTTTTACCCTTAAGCTTACCCTTACCCTCACCCTTACCCTTACCCTTACCCTTACCCTTACCCTTACCCTTACCCTTACCCTTACCCTTACCCTTACCCTTACCCTTACCCTTGCTTTTACCCTTAAGCTTACCCTTACCCTTACCCTTACCCTTACCCTTACCCTTACCCTTACCCTTGCTTTTACCCTTAAGCTTACCCTTACCCTTACTCTTACCCCTACCCTTACCCTTACCCTTACCCTTACCCTTACCCTTACCCTTGCTTTTACCCTTAGGCTCACCCTCACCTTTACCCTTACCCTTACCCTTACCCTTACCCTTACCCTTACCCTTACCCTTACCCTTGCTTTTACCCTCAAGCTTACCCTTACCCTTACCCTTACCCTTACCCTTAGCCTTACCCTTACCCTTGCTTTTACCCTTAAGCTTACCCTTACCCTTACCCTTAAGCTTACCCTTACCCTTACCCTTACCCTTACCCTTACCCTTACCCTTACCCTTACCCTTACCCTTACCCTTAAGCTTACCCTTACCCTTACCCTTACCCTTACCCTTACCCTTACCCTTACCCTTACCCTTACCCTTACCCTTACCCTTACCCTTACCCTTACCCTTGCTTTTACCCTTAAGCTTACCCTTACCCTTACCCTTACCCTTAGGTAAGGGTAAGGGTAAGCTTAAGGGTAAAAGCAAGGGTAAGGGTAAGGGTAAGGGTAAGGGTAAGGGTAAGGGTAAGGGTAAGGGTAAGGGTAAGCTTAAGGGTAAAAGCAAGGGTAAGGGTAAGGGTAAGGGTAAGGGTAAGGGTAAGGGTAAGGGTAAGGGTAAGGGTAAGGGTAAGCTTAAGGGTAAGGGTAAGGGTAAGCTTAAGGGTAAGGGTAAGGGTAAGGGTAAGGGTAAGGGTAAGGGTAAGGGTAAGGGTAAGGGTAAGGGTAAGGGTAAGGGTAAGGGTAAAGGTAAGGGTAAGCCTAAGGGTAAAAGCAAGGGTAAGGGTAAGGGTAAGGGTAAGGGTAAGGGTAAGGGTAAGGGTAAGGGTAAGGGTAAGGGTAAGGGTAAGGGTAAGGGTAAGGGTAAGGGTAAGGGTAAGCTTAAGGGTAAAAGCAAGGGTGAGGGTAAGGGTAAGGGTAAGGGTAAGGGTAAGGGTAAGGGTAAGGGTAAGGGTAAGGGTAAGGGTAAGGGTAAGGGTAAGGGTAAGGGTAAGGGTAAGGGTAAGCCTTAGGGTAAACGCAAGGGTAAGGGTAAGGGTAAGGGTAAGGGTAAGGGTAAGCTTAAGGGTAAAAGCAAGGGTAAGGGTAAGGGTAAGGGTAAGGGTAAGGGTAAGGGTAAGGGTAAGCTTAAGGGTAAAAGCAAGGGTAAGGGTAAGGGTAAGGGTAAGGGTAAGGGTAAGGGTAAGGGTAAAGGTAAGGGTAAGCCTAAGGGTAAAAGCAAGGGTATGGGTAAGGGTAAGGGTAAGGGTAAGGGTAAGGGTAAGGGTAAGGGTAAGGGTAAGGGTAAGGGTAAGGGTAAGGGTAAGGGTAAGGGTAAGGGTAAGGGTAAGGGTAAGGGTAAGCTTAAGGGTAAAAGCAAGGGTAAGGGTAAGGGTAAGGGTAAGGGTAAGGGTAAGGGTAAGGGTAAGGGTAAGGGTAAGGGTAAGCTTAAGGGTAAAAGCAAGGGTAAGGGTAAGGGTAAAGGTAAGGGTAAGGGTAAGGGTAAGGGTAAGGGTAAGGGTAAGGGTAAGGGTAAGGGTAAGGGTAAGGGTAAGGGTAAGCTTAAGGGTAAAAGCAAGGGTGAGGGTAAGGGTAAGGGTAAGGGTAAGGGTAAGGGTAAGGGTAAGGGTAAGGGTAAGGGTAAGGGTATGCTTAAGGGTAAAAGCAAGGGTAAGGGTAAGGGTAAGGGTAAGGGTAAGGGTAAGGGTTAGGGTAAGCCTAAGGGTAAAAGCAAGGGTAAGGGTAAGGGTAAAAGCAAGGGTAAGGGTAAGGGTAAGGGTAAGGGTAAGGGTAAGGGTAAGGGTAAGGGTAAGGGTAAGGGTAAGGGTAAAGGTAAGGGTAAGGGTAAGGGTAAGCTTAAGGGTAAAAGCAAGGGTAAGGGTAAGGGTAAGGGTAAGGGTAAGGGTAAGTGTAAGCTTAAGGGTAAAGGCAAGGGTAAGGGTAAGGGTAAGGGTAAAGGTAAGGGTAAGCCTTAGGGTAAAAGCAAGGGTAAGGGTAAGGGTAAGGGTAAGGGTAAGGGTAAGGGTAAGGGTAAGGGTAAGCTTAAGGGTAAAAGCAAGGGTAAGGGTAAGGGTAAGGGTAAGGGTAAGGGTAAGGGTAAGGGTAAGGGTAAGGGTAAGCTTAAGGGTAAAAGCAAGGGTAAGGGTAAGGGTAAGGGTAAGGGTAAGGGTAAGGGTAAGGGTAAGGGTAAGGGTAAGGGTAAGGGTAAGGGTAAGGGTAAGCTTAAGGGTAAAAGCAAGGGTAAGGGTTAGGGTAAGGGTAAGGGTAAGGGTAAGGGTAAGCTTGAGGGTAAAAGCAAGGGTAAGGGTAAGGGTAAGGGTAAGGGTAAAGGTAAGGGTAAGCCTAAGGGTAAAAGCAAGGGTAAGGGTAAGGGTAAGGGTAAGGGTAAGGGTAAGGGTAAGGGTAAGGGTAAGGGTAAGGGTAAGGGTAAGGGTAAGGGTAAGGGTAAGGGTAAGGGTAAGCTTAAGGGTATAAGCAAGGGTAAGGGTAAGGGTAAGGGTGAGGGTAAGGGTAAGGGTAAGGGTAAGCTTAAGGGTAAAAGCAAGGGTAAGGGTAAGGGTAAGGGTAAGGGTAAGGGTAAGGGTAAGGGTAAGCTTAAGGGTAAAAGCAAGGGTAAGGGTAAGGGTAAGGGTAAGGGTAAGGGTAAGGGTAAGGGTAAGGGTAAGGTTAAGGGTAAGGGTAAGGGTAAGGGTAAGGGTTAGGGTAAGCCTAAGGGTAAAAGCAAGGGTAAGGGTAAAGGTAAGGGTAAGGGTAAGGGTAAGGGTAAGGGTAAGGGTAAGGGTAAGGGTAAGGGTAAGGGTAAGGGTAAGGGTAAGGGTAAGGGTAAGCTCAAGGGTAAAAGCAAGGGTAAGGGTAAGGGTAAGGGTAAGGGTAAGCCTAAGGGTAAAACAAGGGTAAGGGTAAGGGTAAGGGTAAGAGTTAGCTTAAGGGTAAAAGCAAGGGTAAGGGTAAGGGTAAGGGTGAGGGTAAGGGTAAGCTTAAGGGTTAAAGCAAGGGTAAGGGTAAGGGTAAGGGTAAGGGTAAGGGTAAGGGTAAGGGTAAAGGTAAGGGTAAGCCTAAGGGTAAAAGCAAGGGTAAGGGTAAGGGTAAGGGTAAGGGTAAGGGTAAGGGTAAGGGTAAGGGTAAGGGTCAGGGTAAGGGTAAGGGTAAGGGTAAGGGTAAGGGTAAGGGTAAGGGTAAGCTTAAGGGTAAAAGCAAGGGTAAGGGTAAGGGTAAGGGTAAGGGTAAGGGTAAGGGTAAGGGTAAGGGTAAGGGTAAGGGTAAGGGTAAGGGTAAGGGTAAGGGTAAGGGTAAGGGTAAGCTTAAGGGTAAAAGCAAGGGTAAGGGTAAGGGTAAGGGTGAGGGTAAGGGTAAGGGTAAGGGTAAGGGTAAGCTTAAGGGTAAAAGCAAGGGTAAGGATAAGGGTAAGGGTAAGGGTAAGGGTAAGGGTAAGGGTAAGGGTAAGCTTAAGGGTAAAAGCAAGGGTAAGGGTAAGGGTAAGGGTAAGGGTAAGGGTAAGGGTAAGGGTAAGGGTAAGGGTAAGGGTAAAGGTAAGGGTAAGCCTAAGGGTAAAAGCAAGGGTAAAGGTAAGGGTAAGGGTAAGGGTAAGGGTAAGGGTAAGGGTAAGGGTAAGGGTAAGGGTAAGGGTAAGGGTAAGGGTAAGGGTAAGGGTAAGGGTAAGGGTAAGTGTAAGGGTAAGGGTAAGGGTAAGCTTAAGGGTAAAAGCAAGGGTAAGGGTAAGGGTAAGGGTAAGGGTAAGGGTAAGGGTAAGGGTAAGGGTAAGGGTAAGGGTAAGGGTAAGGGTAAGGGTAAGGGTAAGGGTAAGCTTAAGGGTAAGGGTAAGGGTGAGGGTAAAGGTAAGGGTAAGCCTAAGGGTAAAAGCAAGGGTGAGGGTAAGGGTTAGGGTAAGGGTAAGGGTAAGGGTAAGGGTAAGGGTAAGGGTAAGTGTAAGGGTAAGGGTAAGGGTAAGCTTAAGGGTAAAAGCAAGGGTAAGGGTAAGGGTAAGGGTAAGGGTAAGGGTAAGGGTAAGGGTAAGGGTAAGCGTAAGGGTAAGGGTAAGCTTAAGGGTAAGGGTAAGGGTAAGGGTAAGGGTAAGCCTAAGGGTAAAAGCAAGGGTAAGGGTAAGGGTAAGGGTAAGGGTAAGGGTAAGGGTAAGCTTAAGGGTAAAAGCAAGGGTAAGGGTAAGGGTAAGGGTAAGGGTAAGGGTAAGGGTAAGCTTAAGGGTAAAAGCAAGGGTTAGGGTAAGGGTAAGGGTAAGGGTAAGGGTAAGGGTAAAGGTAAGGGTAAGCCTAAGGGTAAAAGCAAGGGTAAGGGTAAGGGTAAGGGTAAGGGTAAGGGTAAGGGTAAGCTAAAGGGTAAAAGCAAGGGTAAGGGTAAGGGTAAGGGTAAGGGTAAGGGTAAGGGTAAGGGTAAGGGTAAGGGTAAGGGTAAGGGTAAGCTTAAGGGTAAAAGCAAGGGTGAGGGTAAGGGTAAGGGTAAGGGTAAGGGTAAGGGTAAGGGTAAGGGTAAGGGTAAGGGTAAGGGTAAGCTTAAGGGAAAAAGCAAGGGTAAGGGTAAGGGTAAGGGTAAGGGTAAGGGTAAGGGTAAGGGTAAGGGTAAGGGTAAGGGTAAGGGTAAAGGTAAGGGTAAGCCTAAGGGTAAAAGCAAGGGTAAGGGTAGGGGTAAGGGTAAGGGTAAGGGTAAGGGTAAGCTTAAGGGTAAAAGCAAGGGTAAGGGTAAGGGTAAGGGTAAGGGTAAGGGTAAGGGTAAGGGTAAGGGTAAGGGTAAGGGTAAGGGTAGGCTTAAGGGTAAGGATAAGGGTAAGGGTAAAAGCAAGGGTAAGGGTAAGGGTAAGGGTAAGGGTAAGCTTAAGGGTAAAAGCAAGGGTAAGGGTAAGGGTAAGTGTAAGGGTAAGGGTAAGGGTAAGGGTAAGGGTAAGCTTAAGGGTAAGGGTAAGGGTAAGGGTAAGGGTAAGCTTAAGGGTAAAAGCAAGGGTAAGGGTAAGGGTAAGGGTAAGGGTAAGGGTAAGGGTAAGGGTAAGGGTAAGGGTAAGGGTAAGGGTAAGGGTAAGGGTAAGGGTAAGGGTAAGCTTAAGGGTAAAAGCAAGGGTAAGGGTAAGGGTAAGGGTAAGGGTAAGGGTAAGGGTAAGGGTAAGGGTAAGGGTAAGGGTAAGCTTAAGGGTAAAAGCAAGGGTAAGGGTAAGGGTAAGGGAAAGGGTAAAGGTAAGGGTAAGGGTAAGGGTAAGGGTAAAGGTAAGGGTAAGCCTAAGGGTAAAAGCAAGGGTAAGGGTAAGGGTAAGGGTAAGAGTAAGGGTAAGGGTAAGGGTAAGGGTAAGCTTAAGGGTAAAAGCAAGGGTAAGGGTAAGGGTAAGGGTAAGCCTAAGGGTAAAAGCAAGGGTAAGGGTAAGGGTAAGGGTAAGGGTAAGGGTAAGCTTAAGGGTAAAAGCAAGGGTAAGGGTAAGGGTAAGGGTAAGGGTAAGGGTAAGGGTAAGGGTAAGGGTAAGCTTAAGGGTAAAAGCAAGGGTGAGGGTAAGGGTAAGGGTAAGGGTAAGGGTAAGGGTAAGGGTAAGGGTAAGGGTAAGGTTAAGCTTAAGGGTAAAAGCAAGGGTAAGGGTAAGGGTAAGGGTAAGGGTAAGGGTAAGGGTAAGGGTAAAGGTAAGGGTAAGGGTAAGGGTAAAGGTAAGGGTAAGGGTAAGGGTAAGGGTAAGGGTAAGGGTAAGGGTAAGGGTAACGGTAAGAATAAGGGTAAGCTTAAGGGTAAAAGCAAGGGTAAGGGTAAGGGTAAGGGTAAGGGTAAGCCTAAGGGTAAAAGCAAGGGTGAGGGTAAGGGTAAGGGTAAGGGTAAGGGTAAGCTTAAAGGTAAAAGCAAGGGTAAGGGTAAGGGTAAGGGAAAGGGTAAGGGTAAGGGTAAGCCTAAGGGTAAAAGCAAGGGTAAGGGTAAGGGTAAGGGTAAGGGTAAGGGTAAGGGTAAGGGTAAGGGTAAGGGTAAAGGTAAGGGTAAGCCTAAGGGTAAAAGCAAGGGTAAGGGTAAGGGTAAGGGTAAGGGTAAGGGTAAGGGTAAGGGTAAGGGTAAGGGTAAGGGTAAGGGTAAGGGTAAGGGTAAGGGTAAGGGTAAGCTTAAGGGTAAAAGCAAGGGTAAGGGTAAGGGTAAGGGTAAGGGTAAGGGTAAGGGTAAGGGTAAGGGTAAGCTTAAGGGTAAGGGTAAGGGTAAGGGTAAGCTCAAGGGTAAAAGCAAGGGTAAGGGTAAGGGTAAGGGTAAGGGTAAGGGTAAGCTTAAGGGTAAAAGCAAGGGTAAGGGTAAGGGTAAGGGTAAGGGTAAGGGTAAGGGTAAGGGTAAGGGTAAGGGTAAGCTTAAGGGTAAGGGTAAGGGTAAGGGTAAGGGTAAGCTTAAGGGTAAAAGCAAGGGTAAGGGTAAGGGTAAGGGTAAGGTTAAGGGTAAGGGTAAGGGTAAGGGTAAGGGTAAGCTTAAGGGTAAGGGTAAGAGTAAGGGTAAGGGTAAGCTTAAGGGTAAAAGCAAGGGTAAGGGTAAGGGTAAGGGTAAGGGTAAGGGTAAGGGTAAGCTTAAGGGTAAGGGTAAGGGTAAGGGTAAGGGTAAGCTTAAGGGTAAAAGCAAGGGTAAGGGTAAGGGTAAGGGTAAGGGTAAGGGTAAGGGTAAGGGTAAGGGTAAGGGTAAGGGTAAGGGTAAGGGTAAGGGTAAGGGTAAGGGTAAGCTTAAGGGTAAGGGTAAGGGTAAGGGTAAGGGTAAGCTTAAGGGTAAAAGCAAGGGTAAGGGTAAGGGTAAGGGTAAGGGTAAGGGTAAGCTTAAGGGTAAAAGCAAGGGTAAGGGTAAGGGTAAGAGTAAGGGTAAGGGTAAGGGTAAGGGTAAGGGTAAGCTTAAGGGTAAGGGTAAGGGTAAGGGTGAGGGTAAGCTTAAGGGTAAAAGCAAGGGTAAGGGTAAGGGTAAAAGTAAGGGTGAGGGTAAGGGTAAGGGTAAGGGTAAGGGTAAGGGTAAGCTTAAGGGTAAAAGTAAGGGTAAGGGTAAGGGTAAGGGTAAGGGTTAGGGTAAGGGTAAGGGTAAGGGTAAGGGTAAGCTTAAGGGTAAAAGCAAGGGTAAGGGTAAGGGTAAGGGTAAGGGTAAGGGTAAGGGTAAGGGTAAAGGTAAGGGTAAGCCTAAGGGTAAAAGCAAGGGTAAGGGTAAGGGTAAGGGTAAGGGTAAGGGTAAGGGTAAGGGTAAGGGTAAGGGTTAGGGTAAGGGTAAGCTTAAGGGTAAAAGCAAGGGTAAGGGTAAGGGTAAGGGTAAGGGTAAGCCTAAGGGTAAAAGCAAGGGTAAGGGTAAGGGTAAGGGTAAGGGTAAGGGTAAGGGTAAGGGTAAGGGTAAGCTTAAGGGTAAAAGCAAGGGTAAGGGTGAGGGTAAGGGTAAGGCTTACCCTTACCCTTACCCTTACCCTTGCTTTTACCCTTAAGCTTACCCTTACCCTTACCCTTACCCTCACCCTTACCCTTACCCTTACCCTTACCCTTACCCTTTTCCTTACCCTTACCCTTACCCTTACCCTTACCCTTACCTTTACCCTTACCCTTACCCTTACCCTTGCTTTTACCCTTAGGCTTACCCTTACCTTTACCCTTACCCTTACCCTTACCCTTACCCTTGCTTTTACCCTTAAGCTTACCCTTACCCTTACCCTTACCCTTACCCTTACCCTTACCCTTGCTTTTACCCTTAAGCTTACCCTTACCCTTACCCTTACCCTTACCCTTACCCTTGCTTTTACCCTTAAGCTTACCCTTACCCTTACCCTTTTCCTTACCCTTAAGCTTAACCTTACCCTTACCCTTACCCTTACCCTTACCCTTACCCTTACCCTTACCCTTGCTTTTACCCTTAAGCTTACCCTTACCCTTACCCTAACCCTTACCCTTACCCTCACCCTTGCTTTTACCCTTAAGCTTACCCTTACCCTTACCCTTACCCTTACCCTTACCCTTACCCTTACCCTTACCCTTACCCTTACCCTTACCCTTACCCTTACCCTTACCCTTACCCTTACCCTTACCCTTGCTTTTACCCTTAAGCTTACCCTTACCCTTACCCTTACCCTTACCCTTACCCTTACCCTTACCCTTACCCTTACCCTTACCCTTACCCTTACCCTTGCTTTTACCCTTAGGCTTACCCTTACCTTTACCCTTACCCTTACCCTTACCCTTACCCTTACCCTTACCCTTACCCTTGCTTTTACCCTTAAGCTTACCCTTACCCTTACCCTTACCCTTACCCTTACCCTTACCCTTGCTTTTACCCTTAAGCTTACCCTTACCCTTACCCTTACCCTTACCCTTACCCTTGCTTTTACCCTTAGGCTTACCCTTACCCTTACCCTTACCCTTACCCTTAAGCTTACCCTTACCCTTACCCTTACCCTTACCCTTACCCTTACCCTAACCCTTACCCTTACCCTTACCCTTGCTTTTTAAGGGTAAGGGTAAGGGTAAGGGTAAGGGTAAGGGTAAGGGTAAGCTTAAGGGTAAGGGTAAGGGTAAGGGTAAGGGTAAGCTTAAAGGTAAAAGCAAGGGTAAGGGTAAGGGTAAGGGTAAGGGTAAGGGTAAGGGTAAGGGTAAGCTTAAGGGTAAGGGTAAGGGTAAGGGTAAGCTTAAGGGTAAAAGCAAGGGTAAGGGTAAGAGTAAGGGTAAGGGTAAGGGTAAGGGTAAGGGTAAGGGTAAGGGTGAGCTTAAGGGTAAAAGCAAGGGTAAGGGTAAGGGTAAGGGTAAGGGTAAGGGTAAGGGTAAGGGTAAGGGTAAGGGTAAGCTTAAGGGTAAAAGCAAGGGTAAGGGTAAGGGTAAGGGTAAGGGTAAGGGTAAGGGTAAGGGTAAGGGTAAGGGTAAGGGTAAGGGTAAGAGTAAAGGTAAGGGTAAGCCTAAGGGTAAAAGCAAGGGTAAGGGTAAGGGTAAGGGTAAGGGTAAGAGTAAGGGTAAGGGTAAGGGTAAGGGTAAGCTTAAGGGTAAAAGCAAGGGTAAGGGTAAGGGTAAGGGTAAGGGTAAGCCTAAGGGTAAAAGCAAGGGTAAGGGTAAGGGTAAGGGTAAGGGTAAGGGTAAGGGTAAGCTTAAGGGTAAAAGCAAGGGTAAGGGTAAGGGTAAGGGTAAGTGTAAGGGTAAGGGTAAGCTTAAGGGTAAAAGCAAGGGTGAGGGTAAGGGTAAGGGTAAGGGTAAGGGTAAGGGTAAGGGTAAGGGTAAGGGTAAGCTTAAGGGTAAAAGCAAGGGTAAGGGTAAGCTTAAGGGTAAAAGCAAGGGTAAGGGTAAGGGTAAGGGTAAGGGTAAGGGTAAGGGTAAGGGTAAAGGTAAGGGTAAGCCTAAGGGTAAAAGCAAGGGTAAGGGTAAGGGTAAGGGTAAGGGTAAGGGTAAGGGTAAGGGTAAGGGTAAGGGTAAGGGTAAGGGTAAGGGTAAGGGTAAGGGTAAGGGTAAGGGTAAGGGTAAGGGTAAGGGTAAGGGTAAGGGTAAGGGTAAGGGTAAGGGTAAGGGTAAGGGTAAGGGTAAGGGTAAGCTTAAGGGTAAAAGCAAGGGTAAGGGTAAGGGTAAGGGTAAGGGTAAGCCTAAGGGTAAAAGCAAGGGTAAGGGTAAGGGTAAGGGTAAGGGTAAGGGTAAGCTTAAGGGTAAAAGCAAGGGCAAGGGTAAGGGTAAGGGTAAGGGTAAGGGTAAGGGTAAGGGTAAGGGTAAGCTTAAGGGTAAACGCAAGGGTAAGGGTAAGGGTAAGGGTAAGGGTAAGGGTAAGGGTAAAGGTAAGGGTAAGCCTAAGGGTAAAAGCAAGGGTAAGGGTAAGGGTAAGGGTAAGGGTAAAGGTAAGCTTAAGGGTAAGGGTAAGGGTAAGGGTAAGGGTAAGCTTAAGGGTAAAAGCAAGGGTAAGGGTAAGGGTAAGGGTAAGGGTAATTTTAAGGGTAAAAGCAAGGGTAAGGGTAAGGGTAAGGGTAAGGGTAAGGGTAAGGGTAAGGGTAAGGGTAAGGGTAAGGGTAAGCTTAAGGGTAAGGGTAAGGGTAAGGGTAAGGGTAAGCTTAATGGTAAAAGCAAGGGTAAGGGTAAGGGTAAGGGTAAGGGTAAGGGTAAGCTTAAGGGTAAGGGTAAGGGTAAGGGTAAGGGTAAGCTTAAGGGTAAAAGCAAGGGTAAGGTTAGGGGTAAGGGTAAGGGTAAGGGTAAGGGTAAGGGTAAGCTTAAGGGTAAGGGTAAGGGTAAGGGTAAGCTTAAGGGTAAAAGCAAGGGTAAGGGTAAGGGTAAGGGTAAGGGTAAGGGTAAGGGTAAGGGTAAGGGTAAGGGTAAGGGTAAGGGTAAGGGTAAGCTTAAGGGTAAAAGCAAGGGTAAGGGTAAGGTTAAGGGTAAGGGTAAGGGTAAGCAAATGAATTTGCTCGTTACTTTTCATCTGTGGCTAAAAGAACACTCGAGCAAGCATATGGCAATGATAAAGTTGGTATGTGTACAGACGGCCCTTTACATTATAAAACTTTTTTTTTCCACCCAGTAGATGGTAGTGAAGTTAGAGGTGCGATTAGTACTTTAAAGAATAAGAAATGTACTGGTGTTGACTTTATGTCTGCCAAAATATTGAAACTAATTTCTGAGCATATAGCAGATCATTTTGCCCATATTATAAATGAATCAGTCTGTTCTGGTATTTTTCCGCATGTACTTAAGAATGCCACTGTTTTACCTGTTCTCAAGAAGAATGATCCTATGGATGTTTCTAACTATCGACCTATTTCGTTGTTGAGTGTATTCTCTAAAATTTTCGAGAGAATAGTAATGGATAGGATGATGAAATTTTTGAACACTTTCAACTTAATTACAGAAAGTCAATATGGTTTTAGAGCGGGACGATCAACTGAGTCTGCTGTTCTGGATTTTGTACACACGATTCAGTTTTCGTTGGATAGAGGATTGAATGTTGCGGGATTGTTTTTCGATCTTACACGTGCATTCGATACCATTTCACCTCATTTTTTAGTGAGCAAATTGTACAATCTTGGATTTAGGGGAGTGTTCCTGGACTGGATTAAGCATTATGTGTCTGACAGACGATTGCATGTGAGGGTTAGGGAGGTTTTCTCTGATGAATATGTTGTGGATCTCGGTGTTCCTCAGGGATCAGTTTTGGGTCCTCTTCTGTTCATACTCTTTATAAATGACCTCCCTCACCATATAAAAACTAAAATTATTATATTTGTTGATGACACTTCATTTATTGTAACAGCTGAGAATCTGGATGAACTCACAGAATTATGTCAAACACTTTTGGTGTCTTTCGCAAATTGGTGTAAGCTGAATGCACTTGTTCTGAATTTAGACAAGACAAAAGTGGTCAAATTTGGTTTGAAGAAAGGAAATTATTTGGTTCTGAAACATGGTCAACATAGCTTGATTTCTGTAGAGACTATAAAGTTTCTGGGTATTTATATTGATGAGTGTCTGAGATGGTCTGAGCAGATATCGCATGTCAGCAGGAAGCTTAGTTCTTCATATTATGCAATTCGGCGTATTAGGGATTCTCTTCCTCTCGCTGCTGTCCTAAATGTTTACTACAGCTTGGTTTATAGCCACATGGCATATAATGTTCTAATTTGGGGATGCTCTGGGGATCTTACGAGGGTATTTATAGCACAGAAACGCATCATTCGAATGATATTCCGTCTCAGTCCACGAACATCTTGTAAGACTGTATTTGTAAAACATGAGATTTTAACAGCTCCATGTATATATTTATACAAATGTCTCTTATTCATTAAAAAGAATGAAGAGTACACTCCTAAGCTTTCCAGCGCTCACAACTATGGTACAAGGAATACTAGAACTTTTATTGTACCTAAACATAGAACAGCGAAATATGAGACATCAGCTAAGTATAAGAGTATTATTTTGTATAATCATCTTCCTGATTCAATTAAATCACTGAAGTTATCTGCTTTTGGTAGGAAAATAAAATCTTTACTCCTAAGTAAATGTTATTATAGTATTAGTGAATATCTTAATGATGAATGCATTCAATGATTTGTGATTTCATTTCCTCTCTATGTTATGTATATTTTGACTTGTCCTATACACTGTATTGTGTCTAAATGGATAAATAAATATTCTATTCTATTCTATTCTATTCTAAGGGTAAAAGCAAGGGTAAGGGTAAGGGTAAGGGTAAGGGTAAGGGTAAGGGTAAAGGTAAGGGTAAGGGTAAGGGTAAGGGTAAGCTTAAGGGTAAGGGTAAGGGTAAGGGTAAGCTTAAGGGTAAAAGCAAGGGTAAGGGTAAGGGTAAGGGTAAGGGTAAGGGTAAAGGTAAGGGTAAGCCTAAGGGTAAAAGCAAGGGTAAGGGTAAGGGTAAGGGTAAGGGTAAGGGTAAGGGTAAGGGTAAGGGTAAGGGTAAGGGTAAGGGTAAGGGTAAGGGTAAGGGTAAGGGTAAGGGTAAGGGTAAGGGTAAGGGTAAGGGTTAGGGTAAGCTTAAGGGTAAAAGCAAGGGTAAGGGTAAGGGTAAGGGTAAGGGTAAGGGTAAGGGTAAGGGTAAGGGTAAGGGTGAGGGTAAGGGTAAGCTTAAGGGTAAAAGCAAGGGTAAGGGTAAGGGTAAGGGTAAGGGTAAGGGTAAGGGTAAGGGTAAGGGTAAGGGTAAGGGTAAGGGTATGGGTAAGGGTGAGGGTAAGCTTAAGGGTAAAAGCAAGGGTAAGGGTAAGGGTAAGGGTAAGGGTAAGGGTTAGGGTAAGGGTAAAGGTAAGGGTAAGCCTAAGGGTAAAAGCAAGGGTAAGGGTAAGGGTAAGGGTAAGGTTAAGGGTAAGGGTAAGGGTAAGGGTAAGGGTAAGAGTAAGGGTAAGGGTAAGCTTAAGGGTAAAAGCAAGGGTAAGGGTAAGGGTAAGGGTAAGGGTAAGCCTAAGGGTAAAAGCAAGGGTAAGGGTAAGGTTAAGGGTAAGGGTAAGGGTAAGCTTAAGGGTAAAAGCAAGGGTAAGGGTAAGGGTAAGGGTAAGGGTAAGGGTAAGCTTAAGGGTAAAAGCAAGGGTAAGGGTAAGGGTGAGGGTAAGGGTAAGGGTAAGGGTAAGGGTAAAGGTAAGGGTAAGCCTAAGAGTAAAAGCAAGGGTAAGGGTAAGGGTAAGGGTAAGGGTAAGGGTAAGGGTAAGGGTAAGGGTAAGCTTAAGGGTAAAAGCAAGGGTAAGGATAAGGGTAAGGGTAAGGGTAAGGGTAAGGGTAAGGGTAAGGGTAAGGGTAAGCTTAAGGGTAAAAGCAAGGGTAAGGGTAAGGGTAAGGGTAAGGGTAAGGGTAAGGGTAAGGGTAAGGGTAAGGGTAAGGGTAAGGGTAAGGGTAAGGGTAAGCTTAAGGGTAAAAGCAAGGGTAAGGGTTACGGTAAGGGTAAGGGTAAGGGTAAGGGTAAGGGTAAGCTTAAGGGTAAAAGCAAGGGTAAGGGTAAGGGTAAGGGTAAGGGTAAGGGTAAGGGTAAGGGTAAGGGTAAGGGTAAAGGTAAGGGTAAGCCTAAGGGTAAAAGCAAGGGTAAGGGTAAGGGTAAGGGTAAGGGTAAGGGTAAGGGTAAGAGTAAGGGTAAGGGTAAGGGTAAGGGTAAGGGTAAGGGTAAGCTTAAGGGTATAAGCAAGGGTAAGGGTGAGGGTAAGGGTGAGGGTAAGGGTAAGGGTGAGGGTAAGCTTAAGGGTAAAAGCAAGGGTAAGGGTAAGGGTAAGGGTAAGGGTAAGGGTAAGCTTAAGGGTAAAAGCAAGGGTAAGGGTAAGGGTAAGGGTAAGGGTAAGGGTAAGGGTAAGGGTAAGGGTAAGGGTAAGGGTGAGGGTAAGGGTAAGGGTAAAGGTAAGGTTAAGCCTAAGGGTAAAAGCAAGGGTAAGGGTAAGGGTAAGGGTAAGGGTAAGGGTAAGGGTAAGGGTAAGGGTAAGGGTGAGGGTAAGGGTAAGAGTAAGGGTAAGGGTAAGGGTAAGGGTAAGCTTAAGGGTAAAAGCAAGGGTAAGGGTAAGGGTAAGGGTAAGGGTAAACCTAAGGGTAAAAGCAAGGGTAAGGGTAAGGGTAAGGGTAAGGGTAAGGGTAAGCTTAAGGGTAAAAGCAAGGGTAAGGGTAAGGGTAAGGGTAAGGGTAAGGGTAAGGGTAAGGGTAAGGGTAAGCTTAAGGATAAAAGCAAGGGTAAGGGTAAGGGTAAGGGTAAGGGTAAGGGTAAGGGTAAGGGTAAGGGTAAGGGTAAGGGTAAGCCTAAGGGTCAAAGCAAGGGTAAGGGTAAGGGTAAGGGTAAGGGTAAGGGTAAGGGTAAGGGTAAGGGTAAGGGTAAGGGTAAGGGTAAGGGTAAGGGTAAGGGTAAGGGTAAGGGTAAGGGTAAGCTTAAGGGTAAAAGCAAGGGTAAGGGTAAGGGTAAGGGTAAGGGTAAGGGTAAGGGTAAGGGTAAGGGTAAGGGTAAGGGTAAGGGTAAGGGTAAGGGTAAGGGTAAGGGTAAGGGTAAGGGTAAGCTTAAGGGTAAGGGTAAGGGTAAGGGTAAGGGTAAGCCTAAGGGTAAAAGCAAGGGTAAGTGTAAGGGTAAGGGTAAGGGTAAGGGTAAGGGTAAGCTTAAGGGTAAAAGCAAGGGTAAGGGTAAGGGTAAGGGTAAGGGTAAGGGTAAGGGTAAGGGTAAGGGTAAGGGTAAGCTTAAGGGTAAAAGCAAGGGTAAGGGTAAGGGTAAGGGTAAGGGTAAGGGTAAGGGTAAGGGTAAGGCTAAAGGTAAGGGTAAACCTAAGGGTAAAAGCAAGGGTAAGGGTAAGGGTAAGGGTAAGGGTAAGGGTAAGGGTAAGGGTAAGGGTAAGGGTAAGGGTAAGGGTAAGGGTAAAGGTAAGGGTAAGGGTAAGCTTAAGGGTAAAAGCAAGGGTAAGGGTAAGGGTAAGGGTAAGGGTAAGAGTAAGGGTAAGGGTAAGGGTAAGCTTAAGGGTAAAAGCAAGGGTAAGGGTAAGGGTAAGGGTAAGGGTAAGGGTAAGGGTAAGGGTAAGGGTAAGGGTAAGGGTAAGGGTAAGGGTAAGGGTAAGGGTAAGGGTAAGCTTAAGGGTAAAAGCAAGGGTAAGGGTAAGGGTAAGGGTAAGGGTAAGGGTAAGGGTAAGGGTAAGGGTAAGGGTAAGGATAAGCTTAAGGGTAAAAGCAAGGGTAAGGGTAAGGGTAAGGGTAAGGGTAAGGGTAAGGGTAATGGTAAGGCTAAAGGTAAGGGTAAGCCTAAGGGTAAAAGCAAGGGTAAGGGTAAGGGTAAGGGTAAGGGTAAGGGTAAGGTTAAGGGTAAGGGTTAGGGTAAGGGTAAGGGTAAGGGTAAGGGTAAGCTTAAGGGTAAAAGCAAGGGTAAGGGTAAGGGTAAGGGTAAGGGTAAGGGTAAGGGTAAGCTTAAGGGTAAGGGTAAGGGTAAGGGTAAGGGTAAGCTTAAGGGTAAAAGCAAGGGTAAGGGTAAGGGTAAGGGTAAGGGTAAGGGTAAGCTTAAGGGTAAAAGCAAGGGTAAGGGTAAGGGTAAGGGTAAGGGTAAGGGTAAGGGTAAGGGTAAGCTTAAGGGTAAGGGTAAGGGTAAGGGTAAGGGTAAGCTTAAGAGTAAAAGCAAGGGTAAGGGTCAGGGTAAGGGTAAGTGTAAGGGTAAGGGTAAGGGTAAGGGTAAGGAAGAGCTTAAGGGTAAAAGCAAGGGTAAGGGTAAGGTTAAGGGTAAGGGTAAGGGTAAGGGTAAGGGTAAGGGTTAGCTTAAGGGTAAAAGCAAGGGTAAGGGTAAGGGTAAGGGTAAGGGTAAGGGTAAGGGTAAGGGTAAGGGTAAGGGTAAGGGTAAAGGTAAGGGTAAGCCTAAGGGTAAAAGCAAGGGTAAGGGTAAGGGTAAGGGTAAGGGTAAGAGTAAGGGTAAGGGTAAGGGTAAGGGTAAGCTTAAGGGTAAAAGCAAGGGTAAGGGTAAGGGTAAGGGTAAGGGTAAGGGTAAGCCTAAGGGTAAAAGCAAGGGTAAGGGTAAGGGTAAGGGTAAGGGTAAGGGTAAGCTTAAGGGTAAAAGCAATGGTAAGGGTAAGGGTAAGGGTAAGGGTAAGGGTAAGGGTAAGGGTAAGCTTAAGGGTAAAAGCAAGGGTGAGGGTAAGGGTAAGGGTAAGGGTAAGGGTAAGGGTAAGGGTAGGGGTAAGGGTAAGGGTAAGGGTAAGCTTAAGGGTAAAAGCAAGGGTAAGGGTAAGGGTAAGGGTAAGGGTAAGGGTAAGGGTAAGGGTAAGGGTAAGGGTAAGGGTAAGGGTAAGCTTAAGGGTAAAAGCAAGGGTAAGGGTAAGGGTAAGGGTAAGTGTAAGGGTAAAGGTAAGGGTAAGCCTAAGGGTAAAAGCAAGGGTAAGGGTAAGGGTAAGGGTAAGGGTAAGGGTTAGGGTAAGGGTAAGGGTAAGGGTAAGGGTAAGGGTAAGGGTAAGGGTAAGGGTAAGGGTAAGGGTAAGGGAAAGGGTAAAGGTAAGCCTAAGGGTAAAAGCAAGGGTAAGGGTAAGGGTAAGGGTAAGGGTAAGGGTAAGCTTAAGGGTAAAAGCAAGGGTAAGGGTAAGGGTAAGGGTAAGGGTAAGGGTAAGGGTAAGGGTAAGGGTAAGGG